>VXBL01002128.1:714648-788248 GCA_013400195.1 Aramus guarauna | reverse complement strand
CCTTCAGCCGCTGGGCCGCAGCCTCGGGTGCCGCCGGGCCGGTCCTGCCCTGCCCCGCCCCGTGAGCTGGAGCCCCCCGGCCTGGCAGCGGGGTGTCGGGCTCGCCTCAGGCCCGTCCTCCTGCCCTTCCCCGGAGGGGGACAAACCCCAGCTCCATCACTCCTCATGAACACAGACGCACCATCGCATGAGAATAAATGCCTCGTTCCTCTTAATTTAAAAACAAATACTGACCCTAAGTTGTAGTTGGCCATCGCGTATGTGCTCGGGGGACGCGTAGTCGGCATTAGGCGAGGCACGGTGCTCTGCCGTGGTCTTGAAACCAGTCATTGAGAACAGCGTTGATCCGAAAGCTATGCCACTGCAAACGCATAAAACCCTTAAATACCAGATGGATACATTAGATATTTAGTTACATTTTATGGCATGCTTCATAGTGAAGAGATCCCAGCGTGTAAAGTGCTTCTGAGTAGGAAATTCTAGTAACTAGTACCCGTTAGAGTTGTTCCGACAGCACTTTGTGCTTTGAAGACTACCTTTTTCAAATTGATGCAAAGGGGAAAAGTATATAGGAGGAGAGGCATTTTTTAATATTTATATACAGTTTTTTATATATGTGTATATACATATACATATTTTATAGAAGTACTAAAATATATATGAGGGAAAGAAAAGTGATATTAAAAATCATGAAAAAGTGAAAGTTCTGCAAGCTGAATCAGATTGTGCTAAGGAAGCATTGGATATGGAGGAGCCTTTTGAATCTGGTGGTTGTGTCTGACTTGTTACAAGTCTGCTCAGAACTACTGAAGAGAAAATTCAAAATACAAGCACCAGATTTCTGTTTTCTTGTTGGTTATTTGTTTCTTCCTTCATACTGCAGAATTTTTAGGACCTGGCTTTCCTAAGTGCAGCACAAGCACCTGAAGTGCCTGCTCAGAGAGGCCATATGCATGCAACACCTGAAATCCTGATTTATTGTTTTGTAAGCCTTAATTTTAGAGATTTTGCCTGCCTGTGGCTTTTACTCTGTTCCAAATCAGATTAATTTTTACTGTTTTTGGAGATTGTTCCACATCTGCTTGCGCTTTTGTATCAAAAGACTGTAAGAGTGTTGTAATCTGTCGATGAAAGGGGAGCATGTGGGTGTTTGTTCGTATAAAGCAATCCTTGGTATGAGTGTAGAACAAATTCCCTGTGTGGGAATGGAAGGACTACTTAGATCTACGTATGTATCTAGAATGTATCTCTCTATTTTAGCTTGAGAAATCTGTAAGATTTAAGCTAGGATGACAAAAGTTGGCCTTGATTTTGCTCTGCTTATTTTTCTGTGAGCATGAAAGCTTCTATTAAAAGTCTTCCTCATGCTTACCTACTGTCACTTCTTAAAATCACCTTCCAGTCTTGTCTGGTGCTCCCTCTGTTAGATTATTATATTGAACAAGCCCTCAGACACTTCTTTCCCCAAAGAAACCCTACAAAGCCTGCCATATCCGTGAGAGTTCTTACATCCCTTATTTCCTTGTACATTTGGACTCCTTTCTTCAGACATACCCACTCTGTCTTGGATAGCATCTATCAATTGTGTCATGTAATCAGTTTTACTTTACCCAAACTTCAGTCTTTCAGATGCAGTCTGTACAGATAAACTTGGATCAGAGCCACTGCAGCTTTAGAGATTCATACTAAGCCTTTGTCTTACCCAATCTTGTTTCTTGGTGTTTAAAATATATATAATTCTTTTGAACAGCAGAACAATAAGATACTAAATCAGATAAGAACAGATTGCAAATCTGGGCTGGGGAAGAACAACCTGGCATTGACCCCTGTTGGGAGACATCTGTCAGTAAAAGCTCATATAAATTCTTACTTCTTTCATAACATGGTTTTGCAAATGCCTGCATGTCTTTAATGCCAAATTGGGAAAGGAAGCAACTTACACAGTCTCTTATTGTTGATATAATTGCACGAACTCATAATGCACATGGGATTCTTTTATCTATTCCTGCTGTAGTGTATAAAACTTTCTTGTTTTAAGATTGAAAACTTTGTCTTGTCATTTCTTCCTTCCTTTCCAGTTGTGGGAGGATGAAGATGAAGGATGGCAGTACATCTTAACAGATAGCAGCTGCAGGGGTGAAATATTTTGCTTAAAAAAAGCACTTTGTGCGTAGAAACGTACGAAGTGATTACAATCTTGAAGCTCTACAGTTCTTTCAGTTTTGTCTTGACAGGAAATATTATCTGTCAAAAACTGCATTGCAGTAATCTTTCACGATTTTGTTACCAAATGTCTGCAATAATCTCAAAGTACTGAAATAAATGTAAGTTCATTCTTCAGTTGACCCCTAGTTACTTACATTTTCACTGCGATGGCAATAGTGAATTTTTAGCTCTGATTCATAATCTCCTAAATGCCAATTACTTGATTAAGTCAGCATTTCTGACAGAATCTGTGAAGAATGCTCTCCCCTTTTTTGTTTCAGTTTTACAACAGAAGGAAAAAATATGTCATCTTGACAAAAATGTTAACCTTGTTAGCCTGTAGTTTTATAAACGATACTTTGGGTGCCTTGATCTCACAACAGGCTTGATCTCTTTTTTTCAGACAGAGAGATTGGACCAGTGGTGGGGGTTTTATTGATTGATTGATTGATTTTTTTTTTTTTTTTTTTAATGGAGAGCACTGAGACTCCCAGCTCATTTGTATTCTTTTTTTCTGTCCTGATATTAATAATAGTAATATTTTCTCAGTCTTTTAGATCTAATTAACAAGGTGCGTTTGATGAATTTTCTCCACAGTGAGCATGAAAGAAAAACGTGAAAATCCCCTTGGTGCTGTTGCTGCCAAAGAGGGATTCGGTAGAAGTATCTAATGAACAGACATATGGATTCAAATACATATATAAGAAGTTGTTATATATTTTGGCAAAACCTTTCTGTCTACTACCCATTGCAATTAGAGGTATGGTGAAAGACCTGTGATCTTAAAACCTGGCTTTAAAAGATACTAGTGCTGGTTTAGAAAAGAAAAATTCCAGTCAAATTTATCTCAATACTTAATTGTCTCAGATAAATTTTAAATCAGTGATCTTTATGTTATAGTGAGAGGAGGTTAATCTCAGGTCACCTATCATAGACATTTCTTACATCACAGGAGATACAAACAACTAAGATTTATTTTAAACTTGTCTGAGTGACCATCCTGCATTCAGTACGACAGTGACAGTTTCCACCAGCTCAGGATTTGCCCAAACCTGTTTTGTGACCCCGCAGATGTAGCATCTTTGCAACTGAGAATTGTTGTCACCCTAGTGAAGCCTATTTTAGTACTGATGTGAGAAAACATTTCTGGGTTAAGGGGATGTGTGGTTTGGGGTTTTTTTCTCCAGTTGCTGGTTATGGTGTCTGATCTTTTACTCAAATGTAGCGATAGTACATTTCCTGCTAGAACAGTCTGTATGAAAGGGAATGAGATCACTCTTCCGCCCTCCCCCAATTTTTCTAGCTTTCATCTGCTACATGTATATTGATATCCTATGTCTTTAATTTTTGTGTTGGGTTTTTTCAGAGGAGGCACTTGACTGTGAATTTACATAAGACAAGTGAGTCAAAAGTAATTTTGTGTTTCAAGTAGCCCCACAAAAGGGGCTTATGTAATATTATGCATGTGCCAATAGACATTTGAGAAAGAAATGTGCTTTTTTGTGGCCTTAAAATGAGATCTGAGCCAACAGACTCCATTGGGAAAACATCCACTTTTTTATCTGTAACTTTTGAAGACCAAAGCATAAATTTGATTTATCTGTAGTGGTTTCCCCTTCTGCTCTCCACAGGTTTTGAGATAAACGTTTCTGATCTTGTTGATTTTCACTGTTCTGAATCACAGGGCTCACCTTCTAGTGCTCTCTCTGGTCATGTTCTCCCATACAAAACATGAGTGCTCTTCCATGGCAGACTGCAAAAACACTTCTTGGAGTTTTAGTTTAAAGAAATTCTTTATTGCTTTGGAAACAAAAAAGAATTGTAAGTTACTAATTTCTTTAAGATTGATCATATACTGCAGTGGGCTATTAATATTTTCTCTTGAAAGCTAGATAAGGCAGAAAAGTACATTACTAGTCTCAGGTAATGTGTTCAGTGCTGCTGAAAAATACACAGAGCAGACAATTTCTACATTAGTGATGCACTGTGAGATACCCTAGAAGGAAAAGAAAGTCAACTTCATTTTAATTACTTTTTCAGGATAGTTGTCTTGAAATAGTTATTGGGTAAGGAATCTCTAGAGGATTTTCAGAAGCAAAAAAGTTTCAGGAATAGGCTTGAAAGACTCTGTGTAGGCACTGAGTTACGGCCTGTGTCTAATTTACTTGCAGCTGCTGGGACCTAGATAGACTTAAGCCACAACTGATCCAAATCGTTTGTTGCCCAGTCCAAGAGCTGGTAAAATACACCTACATTGATTTTAGCATACATTACTACTGCAGCTAAGGTCTGTGATTCATGCTTCATTTTGGACCTACCACTTACAGCTGAAGGGAAAACTTGCAGAAAGAGTGGTGGTGAGCAGGAATATCTTTAACTGAAGGAGGACAGATGTGCTTGTTTCCAGCAAGTGATGGCACCCAAGTCAGCAGATACATCTTGCTTTTCTGTGCTGTCTGGAAAACACTACAGTCATAATTATTAAAAAGACCTAGCAGAGCCAAACCAAGCGTATCTGATATGGGTGGATCATATGGGGCTTTTTTGGTACTTGTCTAATTTTAGACTGTTCTGACAAATCTGGTGATGAGAGAGGAGAAAGTGGTCAAACTGGAAGAAACTTCGAGAGAACAGCTTACACTGAATGTCAGAACATCTCTTTAAGAGTTTGCTGTGCTCACAGCAGGTGACAACAGTCTCTTCAGCCTCACATCTAAATTTTGACTGGGACAATGAGTTTTTTATTTCATTGGAAAAAGAGGTGGTCAGAATAGTATGATTATCTGTTGATATTTACATCTGGCAGTAGATGAGCTGAAAACTCATTTGCAAGTCTTTTTCCCAAGAGGAAAAAGTTATTTTCCCATCACTAAGTGGTGTTTCTGTTAGCAGTCCTCTCATTGCTGAAAGTAGGTCTGATTTTTTGGCCCAGAATATTGTTTTTGAGTAAAGATCATCCTTTTGACACAACAGCATGAGTTATTTTGTGCTTGTAAGCATACAAGACTTTATGTTTTCTCTAGTATGGGAATTTTGGCATGGCTAGAAATCATATTTTTTCCCCACATCATACTCTTCCATTTGATGTTATTTGTGAAACAAATTTGTGAAAATTGCCTTATGGTCTAAGCTTTTAGGCTGAAAGAAGTCAATGAATGTTTTCAGCTTTATTTGAGGAGCTATCATTATCAATAGTGCTATAGCCCATGTTTCTTCGATCCAGATCATATGGCAGGTTTTATTTAAAGTAGAAGCATAAACAAACCCCTGTACAAAGTGAATCCTATTTTGCTGACTCTGACTTTAAGACAGGAGATGAACCCAGCAGTTAAAAACTGCAGGATATATTTATCTATAAAGCATATCTGATGTTTATATGCTCGGTTTTGGTGGTTGTTTTTTTGTTGTTGTTGTGTTGTTTTTTTTTTTTTTTAAACCAGTGCCATTTTCTTGTGATGATGGTGAAGCCCTCTCAGCTATCTCATCATTGTGTTACACACAACGCTGTTGTCAGTCCATTATCATGCATTTACAGGTCTCAAGAGCCAGAGAACTGCTCCCAGAATCAGAGCAGTTATGTTTTAGGGGAGTAGTCATCACATTTTCTAATTTTTTTCGCCCTTTTTACATGCTGCTTTATCTCCTTTGGCTTTTCCTCAGTGTTGTAATGCTGGAAGATACAGCACTTCTCCATTGCTTATGTTGCCAGTGTGTTGGTGTTAGAATTAGATGTATTCAGATGAGAGAGTTGGGGTTGTTCAGCCTGGAGAAGAGAAGGCTCCAGGGAGACCTTAGAGCAGCCTTCCAGTACCTAAAGGGGCATACAGGAAAACTGGAGAGGGACTGTTTATAAGGGCATGGAGTAATTGGACAAGGGGAATGGTCTTAAGCTGAAGGAGGGTAGATTTAGATTAGGTATTAGGAAAAATTACTCACTATGAGGGTGGTGACACATTGGAACAGGTTGCCCAGAGAGGTAGTAGATGCCCCACTGGGCTCTGAGCAGCCTGGCCTAGTTGAAGATGTCACTGCTCATTGTGGGGATGTTTGACTAGATGGCCTCCAAGGTCCCTTCCAACCCAAACTATTCTATGATTCTGTGATGACTGTTTTCTGAAAATCCAGAACACGCGGGCCGATTGAGCAGCATGCAGACAGGAATGGGAGCATGGGAAAGTTCCTTTGAAGAATGTTATATAAAAATAACTATTGGGAGCTTATCAGTATGTGAACTATATATAAAAAACCAGATGCACACTGGATAAATAATAATAATAACAAGAGTAGGCATCTGTGTAATGCAACCTCCAAAAATTCCCAAAATGAAACATGCTGTCTAACATCTCCTCTCCCTACAGACAGGCAGCATGGGGAGGATGAAAGTCAGCTAATACTAGCTTTTTTCCTGGAAAACATTTTCAGCTGCAGTGAGGTAACAGCTGGGCTGTTAGCTGCACCTGCAAGCATCGTTGCAACTGCAGGTGGTGGCCTGTGCAAGCTCAGCTGCTTTTCTGAAAGCAAAAGGTAACTTTCCTGTAGAAAAAGTCTTGATCTAGGAATTAAATGGGATAGCAAACTTAAGAAATGTAGGCTTCTTGTGAGCTTGCCTGCTGTCTAGGTGTTTGACTCAACAAGTAGGGCCTGTTGGTAAACATGGAGTGAGGGGTGTAGGATTAGTGCTGGCCATCAGATCTGTTCCAGTGGATAACTGGGAAGTTGTCATCATTGGGGAGTAGGACTGATATGTAATTCATTGCCCATAGCATTGTTTATGTCCCAGCCTGGCTTTGAAGTGGTTTCAAAGGAGAGCTTTCTGAGGAGTGACCCTAATATGGAAATCATGAAAGTGTGGGCACATGTGGTGAGACCGTCATCCTGAAAGGATCCGCGCTTCATTGAGAAGTCAAAGATGACTTTTTGGCTGCTTCTGAATGAAGAAGCAGTTGTAACTTTATGTAAACTCTACTTTATCAATGCCCCTGCTTGCAAGCTGTGATAAAATCAAAACCAAGTGTAAGCAATCCTCCAATACCGGTTTCATTTTAATTTGGAGTTGCATTTAATTCATTAAGAGACTGACATTTGCAACATCTGGATTCACTGAAGGAGGCAGAGGCTCCATTTTTTCCTCATACTGGTAACACCAGAGCCCCAAATGTTAAATAGTCTCTCTATTCATGCTGTGGATAAAGCCCTCTGAATTTTATGTAATTGTAAGGCAAATACGTGGTTTTGAGAGTCGTCATGTATAGCTAAATCAAAGTGAAGTGCTCAAAGTGGGTTGTTCCTGCAAGTTTTTGTCTCCTTAATGATTGGTCTTGTGACTGGAAACACTTAAAGGTGGCATTTCCAAAGCTGTTCTTGCAGAGGGTAACTTAGCAGGTGGGATAAAAGCCAGAGGTGTCCTAATACCTGGGGTCCCTGCCCAGTCTGATAACACTATCTAAATAGCAATTTGAAGAGTGTCTAAATAACTTCAGTTTTTACTGTGTTCCAGGCATAAGTCCTGCAGCAGACCCAGAAGGAGTTTGTGGCTCTGGTAATAGCAGAAGGGTAGGATGAGCAACTGGGGTCTGGAAATGGAGGTGTGGGCTCTCTGGGTCTGCTTGGCTGAAGTCCCTGTGTGCAGTCGCTCACCTGGGCCTGGGGTGTTCTTGGCAGCGGTGGTAAGCTGGTTTTCTCAAAGATGGCCAGAGTCAAAACTTCTCTGGAGTTTGGGAGCTGACATCTGTGTGTCTGCTTTGCCTTATGCAATCTGAACTGTGCAGAAGTATTTAAGACCTAGGAGGAAACTTCTGGCTGTTTTGTTTCCTCCTGTACTTTCTTGGCATAATTTAATCTCTGAGTATTATTGGTCAGGTGCAGTGTCAGATTCATGTCAGTGCAAAGTCAGGGAGATGTCTTAATATTTGCAGAGAGAGTGTTGATCACATTCTGTCTTCGATAGTGTTGCAGATGCTGTAAAGTGTTTGCCAGATGCTGTAAAATGTGTGCCAGAAAATGACATATATGTATACCTAGTCAGCTCATGTTTGCCAAAGTCAGTATCTTCCCTTAACACGACACTCAAGTACAGTATCAGCTTTTGTGTTGTCACATTCAAAGCCCTACTAAGCATCTCGATCAACCAAATGGTACCACAGATAGTTTGGCAGCTAGAACATAGAACCTGTGAGGGTTTTAAAAGATAGATCTCTATTTGTTTTTCTAATACCATGAGATTCAAACAATAATTGTGTTGAGAAAAGGGAGTTTCATAGTTCATTAAGCTACTTTCCTTCTCACAAATATCTTTTGCCATTTTGGAGGGCTATCTCTAAGGTAGCTCCTGAATATGTGTTGGCAGTGCTACTTTTAAAATTTATTCTGAAGCTGCTCTTGGTATTTGTGGATGTTTGTTGTATGGTATCTCTCCACATACAACTGTGCAAGAATAAGGCATTTATTTTTGCTTGGACAGTTATCTGTATTAACAATATTATCTAAAATATCTTTTCCTTTTCCTTTTCCTATCCTATCCTCTTTTGCTCCTTTTGTTAAGACTTTCCCTGATGAAAAACTTAAAACCTCAAAACTTTCTGGAAACTGGTGGCTTCCGGTCTCTTGAAAAATGCTGATCAAGGCCAATGGCTAATATTCCTGAACCCAAAAACTACTGTAGGCATATTCTATGTTTAGCTTTATACATAATTCACTGTGTAAGCATCTTACTAAATAGAAAATGTGGTTTATAATGCCATTAGTCCAATGATACTGCACTCAATTAAATATTTTAATTTAAGCACATGAATGGGATTTGAACATATAAATTGCTAATACAGCTACTTTTCCTAGTGATAATTCTGTGTGCTGAGAAATCAACACAGTCCTCTAAAAAGTGTTTTGGACTCTTGATTCCACTTCGAACATCCACTCAGGTTTATGCTGTCACTTTTTGGCCGGTTCAGGGAGAAGTTTCTTCCGTTTCAGCTGTCTGCTTAGAATGGTAATTCATTGAAATTGATTAAGAAATTAATTAATTAAGAAATTGATGTTCATTCAAGTGTCAGTTATTCTTTGGTTCTGAGTGGTGTGTTCCTCTCTTTCATGTGAAAAAACAAAGGGCCTGTAGCTGGTAGTAGCAAGGTGTATGTTTGAGAACTAAATATTGAAAATGAACTTTAAATTTTGCATCAAGGTACTTTCACATGAAAATTTTATACATCTGGACTTCCCTGTCCATATTTACCCATGTTCAAATTTTGTCTACACAGGAAATTGTCAATACTTATCGAAGATTTGCTAACCTATAGCAACTCAGTGTAAACTATTTCAGAGGTTACCTGCATGATGGATCTTCTGAATCACTGCATGAAAATTCTGGAGAGAAACATGCCAGCCGTTTTAGTGTGTCAACAAAAATAAATTGAGGACAGACATTTTCAGATTCATTATTTAATTTACTAATAGCATACCAGATACTGTAATTGTTTACATTTATAACTCTTTTGCTATCATCTGTTTTAAAAAATACCAACACAACTTAAACATGGTTCAGAAAAATAGGAATTGTCTTAACCCAGACTCACTGGTGTCAGCATTTGTCACTGCCCTCTCTATGTAATTGGTGTGTTTACTCTTTGGTATGTTCCTCGGGGGGTTTTTTTGTTGGGTTCCCCCCCCTCTTTGATTTCCAGTTAACTTTGTAATATGACCATTTGCTTTACTGCAGCAAGCTTTTGACTGGCTCCTTTTAGTAGTGCCAAAAGAAAGGCCGAGTGGTCATGCTGATTGAAATGTCTTTCATGTAGCAACTGAACCACTTGGAGATGTCACTTCTGGGTCCCTCCTCTTCCAATTGTTTGTCCATTTTGCCTGTCTGTGGTTGTAAGGCCCTAAAGGCATGTTTGTCTCAGTGTATCTGTGCACTGGGTAGCACTGGGGACCCTGATCGTAACTGGGAGTGTTGAATGCCACTTGAAATAAAAAAAATTAATACTGATAGATGTCTGCAGTCATAACTGACTTTTTTTGTCCTGCAATAGCAAAATTGTTAGATAAATGTTTGTCTCTTAAATGGCAGTAACAAGTAATTAGAATTTAAATGCAGAATCAGAACTGTCATATGCATGGTAGCTTAGTGCTCCATGATCAAATGTGTGCTGCGCTGGGGAGTAGCTTTGATGAAGCTGTGTTGGAGCTTTCCTCAACATCAGAGAGGTCTGGTTTTGCTAATTTATTTCTCAAAATTGGCCGAAACCCAATTTTCTATCAAGCTCTTTAAGTAAAGTGTATTTATCTTGTTCACAGTCTGTTCTTTGCCTTGGTTCTGTGTGTTTAAAATTTTAAAGCTTGCTCTTGTTTGTATGTTGCAGTGCAGTCTGTGATGGGATGGTGGTCCCAATTGTACATTGCCACTGAACTGTAGCAATTTTTTTCCGATGTTGATATGTTGGAATACAGTGTGATATTTGAGTTCCAGTGTTATGCCCTAGTGAACATGATGAAATCGTAAACGACATACGTCATAACATAACTCATTGAAATGAATATCCTTTCCCACCCTTAATATAAGTAATGAAATGTGTGCATTGTAAAGATAATTAATTCTGTCAATTGTAATGAGAAATTCTTGATGCTGTGCCTTTTTCATACAGTTGTATTTACAAATTTGTCCTTTGTTGCTCTGGTAAGGGAAGGCTTGGTGGGTGTATCCTACAGGAAGGAGGCAAAAGACTAGAATATCAGTTTTCTTAACAAGTCTAGCAATATCTTCACCAGATATCTCAGCTTCACAAAACCACTTGAATGTTGTTACTATAGCACTATGAGGAACATACCTTTGTTGTGACTGTAGGGAAAACTATATGAAAAAACCTAACAAATAAAAAAGATGTTCAGAAAAGTTACAGTTACTTTAATCTGGAATTTTTATGTATTAATATTCTTAAATATCTCATCATATTCAGCAATGCTGAATAATTACTGACTTAATTTGGAATTGGAGTGTCTGTAAAATGAGATTGTAGATCCATGGAGTAAAATAGCTAAAATAGTTGAATACTTTAAAAAATATTGGTCTTGCCTTTTTTGTTTTTTTTCTTTGAAGTGTTTCATAATGTGCATAACTTTTCTCTGAACTTGTTGACTTAAAATGAAAAATTTTGTTCCATATACAAAGCAAAAAATTCTTTGTAGATGCGTGGTCATAGAGAAATATTATTCTTGTCATATAGGGAAATGCTAAGTATTTAACTTAAGAGTTTATAATTCTAGAGTGGTATGTAGTGTGTGTAGATGGGATTATTATCTGGTGTGGTTTTTGTTAAGGCCAGACAGGTCATTTAATCAGAAAACTTGGCCTGTTGAACTCCATTACATAATTAGTAACTAAGGCTACTTATTTTGATGGTTCATTTTGGCAAATATCCTGACCCTTAGTAGTGTATAGTCACCTTTAAAACTAAGATTTAATTGTTGGAAGGAGATACTTGAAGTATTTGTGTTTTCTGGCCAAAATCTGGAGCAACATAAAGCATACATGTGTTCTGTAGGACTGAACAGCCTTCTGCTGGAGCTTGCTTGGAGGAGCACCAAGAAGTACCTGTGAGTGCCAGATACTTGGCAGTTTGTTTCCTTTTGGCTTTCGCAGAGGTGGCAGACCAACTTGCGACAATAACAGCCCTGCACTGACTGTTGTTAATGAAATTTGATTTGCTCCTCTTACCCATCAGCTTGAGCAGCTTTTGCTATCCAGAGGTACGGATGGATCATTTGCTCATAGCTCATAGCTCATACCTTCTGTTTTAGGCTTTCTCCTGGTATGAAGGTAAGTTTTGTCCTTTGGCCAGATGCAGTCTGCTAGGCTTTCAATAAAAACTCAGAAAGAAAATATTTAGCATCAGACTTGTGGGAATACTTTAACTAAATACAGGATATAAGATGTCTTGTTGAACATATTTGCAAAAAGAAACTTAGTGTACGATTTTGGGTGATAGATGTTTAAGTATGGGGCCTTGCTGACAATTCTTGTCTTTGGTGCCCCTTAATTTGTGGCCTCTTGTTTCTCCCTC
This sequence comes from Aramus guarauna, assembly GCA_013400195.1. Classification (NCBI taxonomy): domain Eukaryota; kingdom Metazoa; phylum Chordata; class Aves; order Gruiformes; family Aramidae; genus Aramus; species Aramus guarauna. The sequence goes on along the minus strand of VXBL01002128.1, from coordinate 775,991 downwards.
TTGGGTACTTCATTCTTTTCCATAGCCTAATTCATCTCCTCAGATAAGAAAATACAGAAGAGGTTGTAAGAGAAACTTTCTGTGATTTTATTGCCTCAATAAAAAGGGAGTGCTTTTCTCCTGTAGGAAAGGCTGAAAGAAAAATATGCAGTTCCCAAGAGTTTGTGTCTCAATTATGTATGAATTTCATGAAAAGATACAAGATATGTGTCTATCCCAAGGGCCTTTACAGTCAAGAAGGGTTCCCTGAATTACTAAGAGGCCACTAATGTTTTGTCTCAAAATGAGTGTGTGTGAATATATTTATTTTTTATAAGCCAGTCTTTCTATGTCTGAAGGCAACCGGTCTTGTTTTTTTTACACTAGAGCAATAGTTGTGGACTTGAAGAAGGTGTCACTGAAGTTGAGCATCAAAATACCAGATAACATAATTGCAACCCTATTCTGTTACGTTTTGATTGAATTGTCCAAAATCATCTTTCCCACCACCACCTCCAGTTGTCCTTCAGTGCCATCGGCTGGCATTAGCTGTGTACTTTGGCATTCATTGTAGTATGAACAACACTGTATTTCGGCATTGTTTCCTAAGTGCCTTCCTTTCATTAAATATTTCTGTTCTATTCAGTTGTTCTCATCTAAAAATCCCACTGAATTCCTCTTTTGTCTCTGAACAGATAATGTGCTTCCTTTTGGGAACTGTTTGTATTTTGAATGCTCATTAAGAATAGTATCAGCTGCTCTGTGGCCTTGGCATTGTTCTGTGATAATGTTTGGTTTTGGTTTTGGGTTTTTTTTTACTTAATTTTTGTCTTGGCTGTCACTGCTTCCTAGGGAAGTAGCAGACATCATTTCTGTATCTTTGCTGATACAGCCCTCTGCACATGGATTGCGGTGTGAGTCTTCAGGATTACTGCCATCCGTTTTAGCAGCAGCTACTGAGTAAGATTACATCAAGGTAGCCTGTTACTATTCTGAGACTTGCAGGTGAAGCAGGAGTTAAGTGTGGTTCCTTTTACTGCTTCCTTCCTATGTTAAGCTATATTACTTCCACCATACAGGGTAAAAATAGGGTATGAACTTTTTCTTTTGCCAGATGGGGAGCTATGACTGCAGTGTTTCTGGGCACATTTGGACTTTCTCTCTTTTAATCCTTAGCTTTCTTTAAACTTCCTATTCTGTCCATGTAAGTCAATATCACTACCTGGGCGTATATCGTCATATACTACTAGGTCACACTTATCTTTTCAAGGATTTCAGGACGTATCTTCAGTTGTAGCAAATAAGGATAGTTCTTCTAAAGTTGGTAAATGCAAAACAGCTCAGGTGTTTCCTTTGGAGTTCTAGGCTTTTTGGTCCAAGTAATAAGATTCTGTATTGTATATAAAGTCTTGTATCCATATTGTGTTGTACTCTTCCTTTCCTTAGCTTTAGAGGTAAAAAGGCTCATTTTAAGGATTTTGTAATGTAAATGATAACTTTGACTGTGAGTGTTCCCAAAGCCAAGATTGTCCAACTGATTAAACGTTCTTCCAGATGAGGAATCTTGACAATTCTGGAAAAACAGTCTTTGAGGAATGTCTGCTTTTCTGCTTCACTCTTCAGGATCATAAAGCTTTCCTTCCCACCCCCCTTGTCTTTCTAAGTGATGGAAGAACGCTGTGACTTTATTTTTAGGCAGAAATCTCCTCCTTGTTTTGCAAGTCCACCTAGCCTTCCAGCCATCCTACTCCACAGCTGTCACAACAAACTTTCTTTCAGATGGTATTAAATGTATCAGACATCACTTTGCAGTATGTGAGTTTGTTACCCTGGGGCTTTTCAGTCTATTCTCATGTTATCAAAACCATTGTGATTTCAAGGTTTCCTACATTCCTTGGAGGAAAATCAAATGGTACATGGTTAGGAAACTGATAGATACTCTGCAGATTTAGCAGATCTCGAGAAATTAAGTGGTTAATTCCCTAAATTTATTGTTTTCTTTCTTCATTTCCCATAACCATGACTCTTGTGAACTGTCTGTATTCTTTTGTCTGTATTTTCAACTGGGATTTTGGGAGAACTTTGCCACACTGGAGAAGAAGCATTGCTTTAGCTTTGTTTATCCTATTTCTGTTCCCTCTACTCCTCTTTCAGTTATCTGATTGCTGTAAATAATGTTCTCATCTGAGAAGGTTTTTTTACCCTCTTTCTCTCATTCTTTTTCATCTGTTACATTGAAGTAATTTGTATTGTAATGATTTTAATGGTGGTAACACTAGTTAGCCTGGTTACAGATTGGGTGTGCTAAAGCTCTTTTCTATCAGGGCACCATAAAAGATGAAGATCCCAATGATCTTGCCCTTTAGCATCAAAGACAGTAGTTCGCTACAGACAAATGGATCAGACAATAGGTGGAAGCATCTGTAAAGTAGCTGCTTAGCTACTATTAAATATATGACACTGTGTGAACTACACATGTAGCATTGTGCTATACATTTCATTCTCTTTCATACTCATTCAAACTGGAAAAGACTTATTTCCTGCCTTTAATTTCTCTTTTTCTTCTGCATACCTAGCACCTTTCTCCCTTGATTTTTTAAATCCTTTCAGGTTGTGTTGATGACTTCCTTTCATATTCTGAATCACAGATTTAGGTAGGAAGACGTCTTTTGAACTCATCTAGTCCAAACTCCCTGTTTAAGCATGGTCAACTGCAGCAAGTTGCACAGGCCTGTGCCCCGTCAGGTTTGGAATATCTCCCTATATGGACATGTCACAACCTCTCTGGGCAACCTGTTCCAGTATTTGACCACCCTCACAATAAAAAAGGCCATTCTTGTGTTCAGATGGAATTTCATATGCTTCAGTTTGTTCCTGTTGCCTCTTGTTCCGTTGGTGGGTGCCACTGATGGTGGTCTGCTGTCTCCATTCCCTTCCATCAGGTATTCCTACCCATTGATGAAATTTATACCCATTGATGAAAGCCCTCCTGAGTCTTCTGCAGGCTGAACAGTCCCAGATCTCTCAGCCTTTCCTCATAGGAGAGATACTCCAGTCCCTTAATCGTCTTCATGGCCCTTTGTTGGACTCTCTCCAGTATGCTTATGTCTCTCTTGTACTGAGGGGTCCAAAAATGGGCAAATACTCCAGATGTGGCCTTGCCAGTACTAAGTAGACAGGAAAGAACACCTCCTTCCACCTGCTGGCAACAGTCCTCCTAATGCGCAGCCCACCAGGCTCTTGGTCTTTCCCATGAGGTTGCATTGCTGACTCATGCTCAGCTTGCCCACCAGGACCCCATGGTCTTTCTCTGCCAAGCTGCTTTCCAGTTGGGTGGCCCCAGCCTCTCTTGGTCTGTGGGGGTTAGTCCTCCCCAGAAGCAGGACTTTGAATTTCCTCTTGTTGAACTTCGTAAGGTTCCTGCCTGCCTATTTCTCTGTTCACTCTGAGTGGCAGCACAACCATTGTGTACACAGCCCCTCCTCCTGACTTCATATTGTCTGCAAGTCTGTCGAGGCTGTAATCTGTCCAAGCATCCAGATCATTAATGGAGTTCTTGAAGAGTACTGGACCAAGCACTGGGTTCTAGGGGACACCACTGGTTACTGGCCACCAACTAGATATTGTGCAAATAATCAGAACCCTCTTGAGCTTGGTTGTTCAGCTGGTTTTCAATCCACCTCACTGTCTGCTCATCCAGCCCACAGTTCATCAGCTTCCCTAAGACCTTATGGGAGACTGTCAAATGCCTTACTAATGTCAAGGCAAACAACATCCACTACCAAGCCAGTAATTTTGTCCTAGAAAGCTATCAGATTGATTTAGCATGATTCTCCCTTGGTAAATCCATGCTAACTATTCAGTCACCTTCTTGTCCTTCATATATTTGGAAATAATTTCCAGTAGGATTTTCTCCTGTCACCTTACCAGGGATTGAGGTGAGGCTGACTGGCCTGTAGTTCCCTACATCTTACTTCTTTTATTTATTGACGATAGGAGTGACGTGCCCTTTCAAATATAATTGAGAGTGGCCTCACAATGACATCAGCCACCTCCCTCAGTATTTGTGGGTGCAACCCATGGGTTTATGTGCATCCAGTTTGTTAAATGCTCTCTGACTTTGTCTTCCTCCACCAAGGGTATGTCTTCCTTGCTCTAGACTTTCCCTGTGAAATGTTCTGCTAGGATTTTGCAGGAAGAAATCTCTCTCTTCTATGGACTATATTCAGACCACATCCTTCCTTCTGTATGTGGATCCATGTACAGCCATGGCTGGATGCCCCTCATCCATTTCACCTGAAACTAAAAGAACTGGAACAGTTTTGCAGTACTGCCTTTTAGCTTTGTCCTCATTGTGGACCACAGAGTTTCCATGGTTCCTAAGTGTAGTCTTTCATTCTGGGAAGCTGAGAGCCTACATAACCCTTTAAGATGGAGATGATTAAGCCCTAAGCCCTGCAGAGGCCAAATTAATCTGGCATAAACATGCAGTGTCTAATATGTGAATGGCTTTCAGTTCTGCTCAAAATGGGAAGAGGAGCAATGGCGGCTCCCACTTTTTCCTTATGTCAGTGATTAGAAGCCCCTTTGAAGAAGTGGAAGGTGGGAGTTGTAGGTTTTATGTGGTCTTGAGATCTTCACTTTTTAGGAGAATACTCTAAACATGAGGCTGCAGGGAAGGCTGGAACAGAACCATTGTGTCCCTTTTCCATGTATGCAAGATTTACAGGGCCAGAGAAATAAAGTAGAAGGATTGTAACCCTCTAACAAGCATCCTTACTTCCTGGAAGGGCAAGGGGGTTCCCAGATTCTTATCCCTAGTTTAGAAAATGGTTATTTTGTACTAGAGAGCCATGGAATGAGATGCATTAATAGGGCTGGGAGAAAGGACTGTACTTCCTGAAAATGTCTTCCAATCTCATTTTGCTCTAAACTTCTACTAAAGAAATTCAGTGAATAATTAAATGCATCAAACAATTGTGACTGTCCTGTTATTTTTTTTTAATTTGGCTGGCACTGTGATGTACATTTGCTGAGTTTTAACTAGTGAGATGTGCAAAAATCAGTAGTTTCTTTTCCCAGATGGTTCACTGGGGTGATAAACTTAATGTTGCAGAGACTGGGACAACAGATGTGCTATTCTTTCCCTGAATAAGCAGAGGAGTGATTCTTGTATTGCAGTCCAAGTGAGTATGATGTTTTTTACCTAGCAGGGAATTATTTCTGAGCACTGCTAGCTTTTGGACAGATATTGCTGGAGTATTCAAGGAAAGCACAATAAATTGCGTTCCCATTCTTATGTCCTCGTCCAGGGTTTGAGTTCAGTTATGCTCCTCTTATAATGCAGTGGCAGGTAGTGAAACGCTGGGTATGCCAGGAGTGCGTTACATCCACAAAAGCTGTGGAAACATATCTGTTCTCAGTGTTCAGTGGGAAATTCCTGGAAAAAGTGCAGCTCTTAAATGCAGCTCCTCTGGGGCAGCCTTTGGAGTGAGGATGCTGCTGTTTTCGAATGAGGCCAGGGAGAGCAAAGGAAGCATTTCTTAGTTAAGGGAAATGTGATAACTGTGGTTTCATTTCTCCATTGAAAAAATGCATGAAGTTGGTAGCTGTGGGCTCTGTGAGGTGGCCAATGCTAATTAAACAATCCCTCTGTGTTTTCCGTTTAGCAACTAAATGTATCAACTTTGGTAGATTTTGCAAACCCTTAAACAAACAAACTCCTAAACCTTAAGTTTTTGAAACTAACTCTACAAAGTTGTTGTCTTACTACACTCAGCAAGAATTTGTCTTGTGGCAGAAATCAGATTCTCTTGCTTGCTTCTTTGTGAATGATGAGCTTGGCAAAAATCAGGGAATGAGCATGGTCATCCTGAGAAAATTACTCATGTCTCTAGCAAAGAATGTCTATGAGCATGTAATTAACTAGTCCAAAGGGAAGGAACATTGGGAAAGTACAGAGCATAGCAATAAAAATACACCAATACCCTCTGTGTAGTATAACCACAAATAAACAGTAACTCAGACTATGAAAAGCATTCTACAGTTCTCTGTCAGTGTCCTGAGATAACCCAAGTTTTCTGCTCCTGGTTGTGTAAGACCTTTGCCCTGTCTGTCTTGCAGAGAGAGAGGAAATCTGTGTGATAAATTTGTCATTCATAGACGAAATCACAGATTATTTTTGTTGTTATTTTGGGAAGATGACACTTCACCCTGAAGAATTTTTTACTACCTTGATCTCAAGTTTAGGGGACATTTGAATAGTTAAGGAGAATAACTTAATATTCTTGTATTGTTAAAGCTATTGTTTAACTTGCTGTTTATGAAAAGACCCATAAAGGACTATGAAAGGCTGGCAATTTGTGCTGGTTATCATATGAGCTAGGCTTGGTGCCTCCAAAAAGTTTGCGTGTTTTTTGGGGGATTTTTTTTTTTTTCTGGTCATTTATGGATCCTAGAAATGTGGTTTAATCCTTTCATTCTTTCTGTGTCTTAATTCTGTGTTGCACATCTGGCATTTCAGCTGGCATCTTATGAATGCATGCCTGATGGGTCATTCCCCCTTCTTGGGAGCTGATCAGACGGCTCTCACAAAAACGTGGGTTGCCTCTTCTGTATCCGTTGATGAGTCCATGCTTCTGAATGCCTGTACACTAGCATAGGCTACATGGGGAATAAATATGAGGAGTTAGAGACCTGTGGACAGTTGCATGATCTTGTTGGGATCATGGAGATGTGGAAGGATAGCTCACATGACTGGAATGCTGCAATGGAAGGGTATGTGCTCTGTAGGAAGGACAGGCTGGGAAGAAAAGGAGGTGGAGTTGCCCTTTATGTGAGAGGACAGCTGAAGTGCTTGGAGTTCTGCCTAGGGATGGATGATGAGCCAACTGAGAGCTTATGGATAAGCATTAAAGAGCACACCAATGTGGGTGACATTGTAGTAGCTGTCTGGTGTAGGCCACCTGATCAGGAAAAACAAGTAGATGAGTCCTTGAGAGCTAGTAGTTTCTCATTTACAGGCCCTGATGCTCATGGGGGACTTTAACCATCCCAGTGACTGCTGGAGGGTCAAAATAGCTGGTTAAGCAATCCAGGAGGTTCCTGACACAGGTAATAGAGAAGCCAGCAAGAAGAGATGTTCTGCTGGACCTCATACAAGCAAGAAAGGGCTGGTTGTGGTATGAAGGTCAAAGACAGCCTTGACTGCAGTCACCATGAGATAATGAAGTTCAGGATCCTAAGAGCAGGGCAAAAAGCAAGGTCATAGTGCTGGACTTCAGGAGGGAAGATTTTGACCTCTTCAAAGAACTGCTTGATAGAAATCTTGTGGGATAAGGCCCTGAAAGAGGGAAGAGGATCCTAAGAAAGCTTGTTAATAATCAAGCATCACCTACTCCAAGCTCAAGAACAGTCCATCTCAACAAGCAGCAGGGCAAGCAAAGATGCCAGGAGGCCTGCATGGATGAACAAGATGCTCATGACAAAACTCAGATGTAAAAAGGAAGTGTACAGAAGGTGGAAGTAGGGACAGGTGACCTAGGAGGAATATGGAGATGCTGTGTGAGCATGCAGGGATGGGTTTAGGAAAGAAAATGCTGGAAAGTTGTCCAGAATGAACATCTTGAGAAAGTGAGTTCATCTGTTTGTGGTTCATTGTAAGAAAAACAAGTGGAAAGGTGGCTTCTTAGCTTAGATAAGTCAGAACAGAGCTTGCACAAGCTTCGAATACGACTGTGGCACGTGTCCCAGAGGCACAACACTGGTGTAACCTCACCTTTACTCTCTCAGGAATTAGCTCGGCTGCTGGTTTGCTGTGTGGCTTCTGGTAGTGGGATTTAATTCAGGAATATCCTGCAATCACTGTTCTGTGGCAGTCAGACAAGGTAGATGCTCTGGTCCCTTCTGGCATTATGATTTACAAAGCTATTTGGTTCTTGTGAAATTTGTCTGTTCCATAAAATGACTGACAATTAATGCTCAATTACAGCTCCTGTAGTCTGCAATTGTCTGAAAATAAAGGAGGATTTTTTTTTTTTAAATTTTATATATGAATATCATGTGTGGATATAGTGTATGCAAATACACGTGTGCGTATGTACGTACACACACACTTATACTGTCCTCCCTACATTTGTACTGGCTCTCTGTATGCATATAACATCATGAACCAAAAATACAAGGCAAGTATATTGTCATGATTCCTTGTGTCAGTGATTATAAAATGAAGAGTATAACTTTACAGAAATACTAAATAAATACAAACTGGGAAGGAGGAAAAGGTGGAAATCTTAACAACAGAAGCTTTTAGTATGAGTTCTGCCATGCAGGTCTGATGTACCCATATGTTATCCATATCAGCCAACTAATTAGTCCTTTGCTATTTGTAGAACAGTTGTTTCCAAGAAAAACATACTTTTCTACAGTAGAGGCTAACATTTGCCTTTAGTGTTACTATTTTTTAAGGTGAATTAGAGTATTTTTCAAAAATATTGGTATTCCAATGAAAGTCCATGAAAATGGCAAAAGTGCTGAATCAAAATCTTTTTGGGCTCGTAGTAATTGTCACTTCACTTGGCTGTAACTAATTACTAATTTTTTAAGTCTCATAATAGCTGCAGCCATAGAGCTGATTTAAAGGCCTTATTTCTTATTGCTAATTTTTATCATCCAAATTGCAGCCTGATTTAAATTCAAAAGAAAATGAAACAATTACATTTCCTTTTATGTATATCAATAAAGAGCTTTATATTTTGGGTTTGGATAATTATACTTCCTATATATAAAAGAGCTTTGCAACTGCTCCAACTGATTCCAGATATATTTTTTTTGTCAGGTCAATTAATAGTATAGACAGGCTGCCGCTTTTATGGGATTGAAAATTTGTAAGATCTTAAAAATGAGAACTTTTAACAATAAGATAGATAAACTATAAAGCATTAACAAAGATAACTCTTGGTATTCAACACAGATCAGCACCATTGGCACTGCACCTCTACAGTGCTGCTGAAGTCAGTCCTTAAGAGATATAGTGGTTAATAAGAAATTGTGTTTCTCTGATAGTCATGGATTTATGCAATGAAGAAATTCATACTTTCTTCCTGGAGGCATTGGATCTAAATTGCTCTGACATCTTTCCAGTGCAATTGAAAGTGTTTTCCTGATTATGAAGATAGGGATTAAGAAACACTTTTATTCATTAATGGTTTAAGAAATGTTTTTGTCCAGATGTTTTGTGTGAAGACATTTGATTTGGCACTTCTGGCAAATCCTGCTTCTAACAGAAGGGAGATGCAAAGCACCTCCTGGATGGGAGCAACCCTGGGTTTTGATTCGGTGAAGGATCTGATTATATAGAGATGCAGCGTTCCAAGGATGTTTCTGAAGACCACAACAAAGGTCGTGTCCAGTTGTCTAAATATCTTTTTCATTTGCTTTCAATAATTGTGTCTCCAAGTTGAGTTTACTTTCCTGCCAGTTCTGATCAAAGCATTTTCATGATAAACGGATTTCTTTTCTTTTTGGTCTGCCAATCCAAATAGCACAAAAGTATTGCTGATAGCTGTATGATTTTGGAAATTTTTTTCTTTTTCTTTTTGTCTCTTAGGCCATCTGTGGAAAAGAAAAAAGAGAAAAAATGAAGTATCTATTCTTAATATTTTTCGTGAATTTATTACCACAATATACTGGGAAATCTTTGAGAAGAGATGACAGTTACCCAAGAACATTTGAAGACATTAAAAATGAGATAGCTGGCTATACTGATATTGCTAAAGCTATTATTGATCTTGCTGTTCATGGAAAAGCTCAGAACAGATCTTACGATAGATTAGCAGTTTTTGCTGATACCATAGGACCTAGACTCAGTGGTTCAAAAAATCTAGATGCAGCCATCAAGTATATGTTCAGTGCCCTGCAGGAAGATGGGCTGGAAAATGTGCATCTGGAGCCTGTGAAAGTACCACACTGGGAAAGAGGAGAAGAGTTTGCAATGATGCTGGAACCAAGGAATCACAGCATCGCTATTCTGGGACTTGGGAGCAGTGTTGCAACTCCTCCAGAAGGTAACTCTTCCTTTTGGAATTAAGTATCACTTGCTTTTTAACACCAGACTGTACTGTATCCCTAACAACTTCTCTCAATGGACAAACTGAAGTTTTCTTCCTGCTACAATAGTTCTGCAAGACAAGAAATTGTTTTTCTGGGTCTTTTCTGTATGATGTGGTTGTGAATGATACAGTTTGGTTTAATTCAGTTGGGTTGGACCAGCTTGTAAAATCAGAGTTGATTCCTGAACTCTCCATTAAATCTATACCCTTTTGTTTAACACTACTGAACCTCATTTGCAAAGATTCTGCTCCTCCACTGAGGTTGGTGGGCAACTTGTCATCTGGGGTTTTCCAGCCCTTTCTTTTTCATTTTGGCCAGAGAAGTTCTCCATGGGGTGTTGAGTTGACACGTGATTTCTGGTCTTCTTGCTGTGCCATGTCCTGCCAAGCTCAGCACTTCACTCTAGAAAAAACAAGACAGCAGGAAGAGGAGGAGAATCTTGTGCTGAGGTTGGAAAGTGCCAGGCCCTTGCTAAGTGTGACAATTCATATCTGTTTGTCCATTCCTTCCCCCCACCTCCTCCCTCTTCTCTCTACTCGCTGTCTCCTGCTCACCTTGGAAGAGGCTTTGGCTCATCTGTTACTGAACTGTGTGGTGCCTTTTAGTGGATCATGTGTGATATGTTACTTCAGGAACAAGAATGATCGTTCAGGTGTTTTGAGACACAAAATACTAGCTTGCTTGCAAACAAAGTGATTTAAAAGATTCTCTTTTTGTATATATTGATGTGGTACTTTCTCAGGATTGCTGTTTAAAGGCTGGATGACAGCCACCTTCTGTGACTGCTCACCGTAAATAACAATAGAGTTATTCCTAGACTGCTTCAAAAGCATTTTTATTTCTTTATGAGAAAATAAATGTTATTTAGGAAATAAAAGGCAACATGATACTCATTTTTTTTATGAATTATAAATTTTTGTGATAGTGAGCTTTCTGTTTGAAATGAGACAAATAATGTATAAAAGCTGTTTTGTTTAGAAAAAATATACAGACCTTCAAAACACAACAAAGTAAAATTGGGTAATTTAAGATATGTTTGGAATAAATCTTACTTGGTTTGGGAAACTGCTACTGTAAATTTTGTCTGAGGTATTTCTGTCATACTGAGGTAAACGCATGCCTAAAATGCAAAACAACTAAAACCATTACTAATATCTGTTTATCCCATGATATGTATAAAGGCTTAGTGCTTTGATAGGAGAATACTTATAGCAAAGGTTAAACCTACAACTTAATTTGTATCCTTTCCAGTCTTATTCCAAGCTTCCTAAAAAGGAAGCTAAAATTAAAATGGTGGTTTTGATGTTGAGCAAGTGTTACTGAACCTGCAAAGAGAACCTGCAATTTAATCTTGGCGAACATCTTCACATCCCAAGAAGTCTCCTTTTTGCTTCCCTTCCTTAGCTGTTTAGTTATTTGCACTTGCCTGGTCTTACTCCAAGGTTTGCCTTTTTTGAGTTACAGACATACTACATTTACATGTTTAAAAATGCTCACAGAGGCTGTGTCCTTATTTTTCATCTGTAAAGATCTTCTTATACTGATGACTGAATGGTCAGGCTATTCTGTGGCTGGTGATGTCTTGGAAGATAGTGTATTGTCCAGCGCTGGTTTATACCGAGTGATGTCCAAAACCCCACATTATTCTTCCTCACCTTTTTACTTTCCTCTGAGATCTGCCGTGTTTCTGAAGAGGTGTGTGTGTTGGTGCTGGAAGACTGCATGGCAATGAGATTTCTCAGAAGAGCAGGCAGTTTCTCACACTTGGTTCAATCCTTTTGATTGAATTACTTACCTTCTGACTTAAAATGTATCCTGCTGTTCTCGGCTGTTGCAATTTGTGCTGGTCTTGTCTTGCTCTGTGCAAGCTGTGACAGGTTTTTGTGCTTGAGGAGGTTATGTGGGGTAGCTGGTCCCTGGTGAGCTCTTGGCTCTCGTTCTTCCGATCATTGGACTGGCCGCCTGGCTGACGGAAATGCCTGGCGAGAGCCACTTGTCACCAGCATCTCCGGGCAAGAGAATTGCAAGGTGTGCTGCTTAGAAAAGCTTCTGTCCTACAACACACACTCATCCCAAGCACAGAATAAAAAATGTGTGGTTGGACTATTAAAACCACTGCCTCATCGCTTCTGAGGAATTAATTCCCAGATCCACTCCCTCTGCTCTAGCCAGCAGTTGTCACTGTGTCCTATTCTTGGGGAAAAGGGATAGACGGCTGCCCTGAATCACATCGGAAATATTTGAACAATTTCCCTCAGTGAGGGAATATCGGCAGTTCTGATTTGTCTTTTTTTAGCCAAGAAGCTGTGGGAGTGTGAGTCATCCTGTAATCGATATGAGATGCTTGATGCTGATTCTCCTGGCATTGCGCTGCTGTTGCTGCACGGGATCAAACCAGGGAGATCTACCGCTGCTGTGCCGAGCTTTGCCAGAGGGATTCATTAAGGGCTGAGGACTGGCCTTCAGATGTCAACTCCACGAATCTGGCCATTGTCCCAGCAGGAGGTACAGGAGACCATTTCTTGATTTCTCATCCTCTCAGTTATGTCTTGTATTGCTCCCTTCACATTGTGTGCCCCAGGCTTGAGACCTGATGAGCTAAAAAAATAGGAAGCATTGGCAGAAACTTATAAAATTGCTTTTCTCTGGATGTGCTTTGTGCTTCATGCTGGACCCAGTGGCCCCTAGTGCCCCCAGAGCTCCTCCTGGCGCTCAGCTCCCCCAGCTCATGCTCTGAAGGGCTTTTTATTAACATGGCAATAGCCTAACAGCAGTTAGAAATCTGGCATTGAATGTTGGAAATTCAGGGTTTATTTTCCCTTCTGTCCATGGAAATTCAAACCAATGTTTCCTAAGAGTGACCCAATGGCCAGAACGCACGCTGAGGTTGCTCACTTTCCATTTCAACATATGCCATGCAAGTGTGTGGAAAAAAAATAATCCGTGATCCTTTGGGGCAGGAAGTCTGAAATAGTAGCAGTATTTGAGCTGTGGACCCCAAGCCAGCATTGAGTCCCGGATACAAGGAGTGTCTCTTTATGCAGGTCTTCTATCTAACCCATGCCTATGGGGTTGAAAACCTTATAGGACGTGGACACAGCTTTGCCTGTTTATTGGATTTGCTGGGATTTGCCCACTTTGGCTCAGATCTGAGTTTGGCGTAGAGCTGGTTGGCTCACTCGAGGTTGGAACAGTTCTCATGATGTGCAGGAGGCTTTTTGGTACCTAGTGATCTTGTGGATAAAATCCACATTTCCCAATTTTCTTCTTCAGGCCTGGGCAACAGGCCAGAATGTCATGTTTCCAGATTCAGTCTGATTTACACAGCAAAAACGGGCAGCACAGGAAAGAGTAGATTTTTTTTTATTGAAGGGGGGAAAAAAATGTTTTCCCTTTCAGTGTATCCTAAGATTTGAAGGTGTTGGGTCAAAGAGAAAGTTTTCACTTCCTTTGATCTCCTTACAAGGAGGGAGCAAGTTTCATGCCTGTCTTGGTGACAGGGAGAGGAGAAACATGAAATGCAAAGTGGCCTGGATTTCCAGAAGTCAGCAGAGACTGAAAATCTTCCACCTTGAAGAAACGGATTCCTAGGTAACAAACAGGATTGAATGTTACAAAGAGCTCCGTTTAGGGAGCTGACAAACTGAAGGTTTACCACATTTAGTCAATGTCCTTGTCTCATTTCCAGTGTTTCAACATTGGCAAAACATACAGATATATATAGAGAGACTGTGTTGATTTCTGGTAGTACTGATTATATCCCCCAAAATCTGAGGAAAATAGATATAATTGTTGCTTTGAGAATCCCATAATTGAAGGAAAGCAGTAGTTTAGCAGATGTTTGACCATAAAGTATCAAAGAATTCATATTTTTTGCATGTGTTTTAAAATGCACTTTTTTTTCCTGATGGGTGACCCTGCCCTTTCATTTTGAAGAAATACTGACAAGTAGAACCAACCCCAGAATGCAGCCTGCCTGAAATGTCTCCTCAAAAAAGGAACAGGCTCTGGTTTCTATGTACTGTTTGTTGCAGCAAAACTGAAAGATTATAAATATGAAGATGATGTATTGGCAGACTTTTCCCTAGTTTTTGTGTTCGAGTTGTGGATTTTTTTGTTTAACTATCAACAACATTTGGTCCAGTCTTGCTCTTATAGAAGGTGGTGGGAGTTTTGCCACTTAAAAAATATGAAAATAGTGCCAGCCTGTTATTTATAAAATGGGAATAATGTATGTCTCAAAGCTGTTGAAGGCGTGTTGTTGCCATAGGCTCGCAGTCTTTTTAAGCCAGGGATGCTGAAAGAAGTGATCTGGCCCCAGTCGTGGCTGATGAATGGCTGATGTATTTTTCGCCAGTGTTGACACTCGTTTTTTTGTTTCTTGGGGTGAAGTGGATTAGGGAGTTCATCTAGATTAACAGAAAAGTTTATTTTAATGTCTATCAGAGGAGTTACCCTTGACTTGCCAGCATCTTGGATGACCACTGACCTGTTGAGAGAGAAGGAGATCCTTCTGGAGGGACTTTCTTACCTCCCTTGATAAGCAGCTCAGTGCTGAGAACAGTGGTTGGAGAGAGTCACAGGCATGGGAGCACAGTGGACAGCAAAGCCTGCTTCTGTCTTCACTGGATTCACATCTTGAGACCATGACCCTCTGTATTGGCTGCCTGGATTGTTTATTATTACTTAGAGCAGCACTGCTTGCGGTATGATAATTATGCTACTGTTTTTCTTGGAATGTAAAAGATGACGTGCACGAAGGACCTCAGGCTCTGTGGTGTTCAGTGGCCCAGCATCTGGGACAAAAGTTAGTTCAGTGGCATTAATAGATTTAGAGAGTAGGAGTAGCTTGTGTGGCTTTGAAGTGGACAAGCTGTCTGGGAAGGACATGGGTTCCAGTCGCTGCTTTAGTGAAAGTTCAAATGAACTGTACAGATTGGCAATGGCAAAAAGTTGAATTTTCAGGTCTTGGCCCTTTTCAGTGTTGCTGAGTTGAGGGTGGTTACCTCAAGGATGGTAAGCCCAGGCTGAAGCTCCTGCCTCACCTAACAGAGGCAGGATTTGAACATGATTTTCTGCATGTGTGGGGAGTGTGTGCACAGCTGGGTGGCACTGCCACCTTCCCTCCCGTGGAACAGCCTGCAGTGACTGGTATCTTGACTCGCTAAGCAGGGAATGGTTGCCCTTGAGGAGAGAATGGTTGCCCTCAGTACTTCCTGCCTTGGGCACCTGTGTGCTCCGAAACTGCCTTCTCTGGATCTTGGGTGCCTGATTCTCCCCAGACATTGCATAGCAAGCCTGTTCCCATCCAGGGCTGCTCCTGGGAGAAGTGGACCTGTTGCCCTGCTGTTTTGGCATCCAAGGCTTCGTGCTGGGATTGGGTCCTAGGATTTACTGCTACACAGTAAGCTACATGTTACTGAAACCAAAGTGTTCTAATGAGATTCATTACTTGCTGGAAATTGTATAATATTTGTTGAAAATGTAACTATTACCTAGTGTTTACTTTTGCCTGTGTTCTTCTTAAAGAACAGAGTAGGACCTTTAGTCTCTGTTCTGTGCAGCAGAGCTGAATAGCCTCATATCCTTTTGGATAACTCTCCTATGTAATTTTAGTTTCATGAAGTAATTCTCTTTGCTGTTCCACAGAGTAGGTGAGGTCACATTTTCCAGAAGTATATTCAGATTTTACAAAATCTTTCCTCCTGATAAAAGCCCTATTCTTCATTTCACAGTTCCCCTAAAATGAATCTTTTCTTCATATTATAATTCTTATATCAGTACATATTGATATATGTTGATGGAGCAAATGTGTTTCTAGGTGTTAAAGTATTTTAAATTTTCAGTACATGCTAATAGTTTTGGAGAGAGAAAAAAAAAAAGTGATGATAGGACTCTTTCATTTGCTTCAGCCTGACACCAAGCCTTGAAGTGATGAGTTCATTATGAACCAGAATTTGGCTTTGTTTCTCTGAAAATCTTGTTGAATTATGTGGGGCATTGGGGGAAGGCTGAACTAAGTTCTGGGAGAGCTGAAAAGCGACATGTTTTTAAAAGAGGTAGGATAGAAGTTGAGGGGAAAAATGTTTTCTGGGCTGATTTTAGAGGATGTTGAACCTAAATATGATATAATGCCAGGTCCCTAAGCTTACTGAGCTTTCAAGAATAAATTTGCATTTTTCCCTCTACTCCCCCAAACCTTTTATTTGATCTGCACTAACAACTCCCTTTCTTCCCTTATCTCCAGACATGTATATCTACTTTTCCCCTGTTTCGTGCTTTGTGTTCTTACATCCTCATCCAGGAGTACTGAACCTGGAACATTGTCTGGTTTTGTACAGGGTGATGTAGCATCCAGGGCCTAGGACTACCATTTTTCTTGGAGAGCTGCACATGCCAGCTGCTACATTATAACTTTGTATGTGCAGCTCTTTCCTGTGCTGCATGCAAAAAAAATTTCTAGGTTCTCCGTTAACTGCGTGAAAGGAGCTACCTTGCAAATATGCAAGCAGAGGCGTGGTGCTTTCGTCTTGGGGAGATGGTCTAGTCTGAAGGACAACTGGAAAACCAAGCTGAGGTCAGAAAAGCTTGGGGCTTCTACCTGTGTGTCTGTAGGGTTGGCATGGAATACAGTATACCTTGATGTGGCAGCTTCCAGGCTATGTTATCTTTGTGGGAGAGCTGAGGTGGAAATGGAGAAATGTGAGAAGTGGGAGCCACAACGGAATCAACATGGTCTGATGTCGCTGGTCTGCAGGGCAGGGCTGCAATTATCAAGTAGGCTTCGTGCACTGCTCTGGTGGTGTGCTGCTGCTCCTACTCTTTCTTTGTCTTCTTCCTGCCATGAAGAAGTGTCTTGATCTCCTGGTCCTGGTGTCCTGATACCTGGTTCTGATGGGGAGGTAACACTCTGTCTCCCTGTTGCTCTCATGAACTGCAGAGGCCAGGATATGTTTCAGATATGTTCTTCCTCAGTTTCAAAATCTCCACCACTACCAGAACAGTTAGATAATGTTGTTGACTTTTTGTGTTGCTATTTCAGGCAGTATTTTATGCTCAGGATGCAAAGAAGTTAAATCATAGAATCATAGGATGGTTTGGATTGGAAGGGACCTTAAAGATCTTCTAGTTCCAACCCCTCTGCCATGGGCAGGGACACCCTCCGATAGACCAGGCTGCCCAAAGCCCCATCCAGCCTGGCCTTGAACACTGCCAGGGAGGGGGCAGCCACAGCTTCTCTGGGCAACCTGGCCCAGTGCCTCACCACCTGCACAGGAAAGAATTTTTTCCTCATATCTAACCTAAATCTCCCCTCCTTCAGCTTAAACCCATTCCCCCTTGTCCTATCACTCCCTGCCCTTGTAACCAGTCCCTCTCCAGCTTTCCTGTAGGCCCCTTTAGGTGCTGGCAGGCTGCTGTAAGGTCTCCCCAGAGCCTTCTCTTCTCCAGGCTGAACAACCCCAACTTTCTCAGCCTGTCTTCATAGAGAGGTGCTCCAGCCCTAATAATAACACACAGGGAAGTTTGGCAGAGACTTAGTTGATGTAGTTTTCAGCTTTGTGGTGTCTAGACCTAAAAATATTGTATTTTAATTGTTTTAAGCAAAAACTGCCTTGCTCATCAGATTATTTATTTGATAGTGGCAACTCCACTGCATGTGGATCAGAGGCATTGCTGTTACATAGTGTGATTTGTAAAAGAAGTCATAATTCTTATGTTAACACAGCGTGAAGTAAATTAAATTTGGAAGGTATGTAGGGGGGAGTTGTTTACTTGCTGTTATTCAAAAATTTGTTGTGAAATTAATGATGGCAGCATTTGGTTTTGTAACTAGATTTCCAAGGGACTGTTGCTGTTAACTGGATAACAAAAATGAGACTGGGGGAAAAAAAGAGAAGAGAGTAAGGCTGTAATTAAGTAATCAGGAAATTAGTATCCAATAAGATTAAAGAGTATGCAAATGATATTTCTTTCTTGCTTTGCTAATTCTTTTAACACAGCATTTGATTGTAACTAAGTTGAATTTCTGTGTGTTTATGACTTGCGTGTTTCTAGGGTAGTAATAAATAAAAACCAACAGAGACTTGATTCCCAAATCTCAGGAATTTCTGATACTCGATATGGTAAAGTCTTGCCATGTCTTACCCTGTTGTGGCCAGGAACACTATTCTGAGTGAAGTTTCTGTGATGTTTTAATAGAAATTAATGAGGTTTTAAAATCTCATAATAGAGTGGGTTTTCCTTTTTTTACCTTACTCTTCTCTGAAACCTGTTACTAACACAGACAGGTGCATAGCTCCAGATAATAAAATAGCTTAAAGGTTCGCTGAATTTAATCTTAGGGAGAATAAGTTACCTCGTGGGGAACTCCCTTTGAAATAATCTACCTCTGGTAGGGTTGCTGCCAGGTAAGGAGGTGCTGGGAGGTGTCTCTCCAGACAGAACTGTGCATGCCAACATTCAGACTCCTGATGTATGGCAATGTTGCAGACAGCTGATTTACAGGTGCTTATATATACATATATATATATGCACATACAGAAAATCGGACTTTCTGTAGTGAATAAAGAGTAACCGTAATCACTCTTGCCTTCATCCTGCCTGTGGTGGATTTTACGCTTTGCATACTGTACCATTTCTTCCAGCTGGCAGTGTGATCATCAACATTGTGGCCTGTGCAGGTGTTTAGGTAGAAACCTACATTTCTGTATACAGAGGATTTTATATTATTTCATTGGTAATTGAGAGTTGCCTGCTTGTTTCCACCATTAACACCCTTCCTGTACTTTAATTCTCAGAAATGACAGGGTACAATTTTCTGTTTAGTATGAGAAATGAGAGTGACTAGTACTACATAGATTCTTTTGCTGACTGGTCCAACCCAACAACATGTATAATGTTTCACATGGTGAGAACAAACAAACAGTCTTCAGCTTCATATAGTCAGCCAAGTTTATCATGTTTGTAATTCTTTTCTTCTATGCTTCATGCCCTTTACTTACCTGATTCCCCAAATGTTCCGTATTCATCTCTTGCACTGTGTGGGTTATAATCTTTGTATCTTGCTTAGGTAAGCAGGCAATCCAGCTCCCACCTTACGTGTGTTTTCTGAAGACTTCTGCTCACTAACGCACAGCCAAGCTCTGCCTCAGATAACGATAGGAGTAAGAATGAGATAGAACAGCTTTCAACATGGGAAGCAGAGCAATGAGGCACTGAATTGGTAGGAGATGCTAGGGACAGAGTTTGGTTCATTTGCTTAAAGGCTCAATAAGGTGAGGCATTTCCCTTTTTTGAAAGGAATAACTCGTTCCCCTTAAACTGATAAACTGTTGGGGTTTTTGTTTCATTTCTCCATTTGCACCTGAGGTCTTAGGGTGTTTGGTGTATGTGTATCCACATATTTATTTGAGAGAAACCTTGCTCTTGTCACTTCAATAGGTGAGACTGAAATGGTATAAAATGGGACTAAAATGCAAATGAAATGTTGAATTAGTCAGCAGATACACAAGAGTGCAGTTTTATTTTGCTACAGAAAGCACTGTGATTGATGCTTTATGTGTGCCATGCTGCCATTAAGTTAAACTTGTGGAGAGGACCTTTGTTTTGTTTTGCTTTGTCAAAGGATGGCTTTATTTAGCTTCTTTGGGAACATTCAGAAGGAGAGATACTGGGCTGGAGTTCGCAGCTCTGCGTTCTTTCCCTTAGCTTTAATTCCCACAAAGCTCACTGTACAAACTTCTGAGGCCTGTCGTCTAGGGAGGGCCATAAATGTATTTCTCTATGATATTTCTTTGGGTTTATAGATGGTTGCTAGCTGTCTGTAGCTTTCTTTAAAAGTCATCCAGAGTTGGTGTTTGTTCATTAATGCAGTAAAGTAATGCCAAGACTTACATTCCTCGCTTCCCTTGACAAACAGGCACTAATATAACATGTGCCCTTCCAGTGCCTGCTTCACGATCCAAGTGGAGGATTGGGGAGAGCTAACATGAAATACGAATTGCAGTATCAACCTACTGAGACCATGACTTTTCTTGTGGAAAATGAAATTTTGCAGATACCTTGCTTTATTTCCAGTGCCACGGTTCCATACCCAGACTGATCCTGTCGCTGGGATGCTCCTTAGGTAGGCGGCTGAACCTGCAGTTCATTAGCAGATGGAGTCGGTTAGCATGCTCACCTACCTGCCAACAACAGCTAGTAAAATTTGAAGGTGATTCTCTGGTTTGGCTTTCTATTCAGTTAAATTTTTACTTCTTTCACATTAGGTTAGTTCTGTAGCTAAAACTCATGGGCTTTTGCTGTAGCAGTAGATATCTCTTGCCCTCTTAGTGGTGCACTCTTAAGAAACCACACTTTTTTGGTATGAAATAGTTTCTTTAAGGTTTTGATGTATACTATGGTTTGATCTTAAAGAAGCCATAAGCCTGGATACACTGGTGCTGGGAGACATGATCTTCCTATTTTTCTGTCAGTTCTTCTCATGTGTTATTATCTCAAATACAAGCCTTTGAAATCTTCTCCAAACAATTCTTGTACAAGGAAAAAAAAGAAGAAAGAGGACTTTCAAGGAGAAACATATTCTTCTTAAAAACATCACGGTTTGACTTTGACAAATACTTGCTAGAAATTTGTTATTAGTTCTAGTTAGCACTGACGTATTTTGTGGCATTTAGGTGAAATGTACAACACTAAAATTTCAGGCATCCATTATTTCTTCTATATTTAGAAGAAAAGTACCAGCCCATGTTGTTAAGCAGTTTCTACTTATCTCTGTAACCAATCAACAACATTGAGTTTTAAGCATAGTGGTCATTTTAATGAATTACTTCTTAAATGCTGTGGAATATAGTTCCTCAATTAATGTTCTAAAAAGTTAGAAGGATTCTCTGGCTTTGGGAAAAACTACTTATCTATAAAATCCTTTGTTTTTTCAAGCAAGATAATATAGCAATGTAAAACTATTCCAACTATTAAAAACAAAGAGCTGGGTGGGATCTAACTTACCATAGTAAGTTAGCAAATAGTTCTGCAGAAGTACCTGCCTGTGTTCTCTGTATCATAACTGGGCTCCTGGGAAAACTCCCAAAGCGAGATCCAGTAGAACTGTGGTATTCTTTTGAATTAAATATGAATATTTTTTATTTATTTATAAGCATACTGCAAAATTCATTGAAACTGTAAAGCTTTAATTTTGTTTCATTTATGGATTAAATAATTGTATAAATGTTCAGTCTAAAAATATGTGCTTCCAGTTGTCTTATGTTAAGCTAAGTTGTTTAGCAACATATCAAAACAATTCCATGAAAAGATTACTATCTTTTTTATTAATCCCATAGGCAGCTTTTGCAAATGTTTTTGTACTACAAACGATTGCAGTGAGGTATTAAAGCACATGCAGAAAACACAATTCCCCCCGTGTATCCTTCTTGCCCTTCAAGTTATGTTTTAATACCAACCTGATAGCGTGGTTTACAGAACTGCGTGTACTTGGTTCAGGGTGCTATTACAGCTATTTGGTACCAGTCCCTGGTGAAGCATTTGACATAGTCTTCCTTTTCCAGTAAGAAGTTAAATCAGATTGCCTGTGTTCTGCACAGTCCGTGCTTTTCTGTCAGTTAAAACTGGCTGTAGGAGAGTTGTAGGAAAGCAACGTTAAAACCACTGTAATATTTTCTTTCAGGAATTACGGCGGAAGTCATAGTGGTAGCCTCTTTTGATGAACTGCACAAAAGAGCTCAGGAGGCCAAGGGGAAGATTGTTGTCTACAATGAACCTTTCATCAGTTATGGCACATCCGTGCAATACAGATCACGGGGAGCAGTGGAAGCTGCTAAAGTTGGAGCGGTAGCGTCCCTCATTAGATCCATTGCTTCTTTTTCTATTCATAGGTAAGCATTTTTCTCTTTTCTCCCTGTGGCTCACATTTCAGCCTTTAGTTCACATGTCATTTCTGGGCAGGCATTTTTTTTCTCTGTGACTTAAATGTTGCCAGTTATGAGTGGGTGTTCGGTTTTGAAACTATTGGCTGCACAATAGTTCTTTTCCCTTGTGTTTAGTCATTCTTTCAAAATGTTTTCATTTTTGTTACTGATCCAAATTTTGCATGATATTTGTTTTAAAGAACTTCCTGCATTCTCAAGGCTACCATAAATATTCTGAGATCAACCAAAATCAAATGTCTTTGGTGACAACATGTACCAGACTGTCAGTGATTATATGGACTGGTCATTCTGTATTTTTGACTAGAATGTAAGTGTACTGGTTTTATCGTATTGGTCATTTTCCTAGCATGAGGCTGACTTGTACTAGATGAAGGAATGGTCTGCTTTGAACGTAATTGTTTTGAACACTTTAGCGGTAGGGTTTGTAATTCTCACTCTCCTTTTTAAGAAAGGTAGGTTGAAATCATGATTTCTTAAAAATGACTTTTTTTAGATGTCTTAGTATGTTACTATATATATAGTTTTACATTTCTGAAATGAGCATTTTTAGTTTTCTGTGAGGTGCTGTATTTTGTAACATTGTTGTTACTTTTTTTTTGGACAATGTATATTCCGAGCAGTATGGGCCATTTATTCCTCCCCCTAGTTGCCCAGTGTCTCTACCCACAGAGGAGTCATTGGCAGTAGCTAATCTGACCCCGAATGTGTGCCACATCATAAACTGGAATCGTGTTCTGTTTGGATAACGTCATGGTTTCTTTTTGATCTCTGCTCCTAGGTTTTCTTTCTACATAAGCCCAGGCTGGGAAGTGGGAAGGGGTGGTATGGCTTTGAGTCTTGCTTGAGGCTGGGACTGGGAAGTGGCCGGGACAGGCATTTGGAAGCACGCTTAGTTCCACAATTTCAGACGAAACATAAGTGGCCACATCTCAGCAGTATGAGAATTGTGCAAGCACCACTATATGTGATGCTTCAAATAGTTCGAGAAATGCAGTAATGCCAGCTAACTGCATTGGATCATCTGCAGAGGACAGCTCTGCTGCCAGTGTAGCTGCTTGACAGCATTTTTATATGCTCCGTATTCCCCTAAAGAAGCCAATGTTACCTGTTTAAAATGCTTTCTGAAAAGTAAAGTACTTTGAATTCAGATAGTATCCAATCTATGCTAGTGTATTTCTTGATACCCAACAAACGTAGCAATGTTTACAATATATTTTCTAATACCCATAATTTTCTAATAAATTTAATAATAATGAACAGAGAGTAGAATATGTTTTCAAACTAGGTTTATGAAAAATGATATGTTTTCAAAATAGCCATATTTGGTCTTCTCAGGCAATATTGCAATCTACAATCTGGTGATTACCTGAAAACTGGAAGATGATCTGAACGCTGATCTATGCAGTCCTTAGTTCTGGTGCCCTGCCGAGGTGTTCATTTGAAAGCGACTCTTTGTATCTTCTGTTTGCCAGACTATTTATGGACGTGCATTTTAACATGTAATGGAATATTTAGAGATGAGGAACAGAGGTGGAGATTGAAGGTAGTAAAGCTTGTTTATTAGGTCTGGGTACTGGCATTACAGCTATTTCAGAAATGAATGAAAAGACAGGAGAAACAGATGCCAAATGCATGTTTGTTTAGAAGTATTGAATCCTTAACCGAGGCTGGGAGCTGAGGTGTCATTCCCAAAAGCAATTTCAAATTTAGATGCTGCCAGGAAGCATTTTTTCATGAAATGTACTTTCTGTCCTTTCTTCGTTTACCTTCACTTGGTTGTTTTTGGGTTTTGGTGGGTTTTTTGGTTGGTTTTTTTTGGGTGGGGGGATGGATTGGTTAATCTATTTTTTCCTTTATTAAGGGAGGTATTCAGGTCCAGTCCTTCACTTCTGCCACTCCGTGATGCCTAGATCTGTTTATCTTGTTTCTAACGCAAAATAGGTATTGCTGTAGACAGGATGGATTTTCTTATCTCCATGCCTTCTCCTACGTTTTCTTGATCACCAACTGTGTGCCTTCCTTGTCTGTCCTACCGATGTGCTGTGCTGGATGGACTCCGTACTGGATGTGGTGCTTCTTGTCAGTCAGCGTCTGGGGCACTGTTTGTTCAAGTCACTTGCCTTTTTGATTGACTCATGGGAACTACCACCTTGCTGCAGGAAGTAGTGTGTTAGAAGGGTGAGAGATGAAAGCTAACAAGCTGATAAAAGACTTCTAAGAGTTGTGAAAGAAAGTCTTGTATGCTGACAATTTGTATACTCCTGCTTTGTTGACTAGACCCTTTACTTCTTGGGCCTGTGTGTTTACATGTCCACCTATAATATGAACAACGGATAATGGGATTGTGGCAGGTTTCTAAAACATCCTGGAAACATCTCAGAAGAAAGTGTCCTCCTCCTGATACTGCACTATCCCACTTTCCTCAGGTGACTGAAGGGTGGAACTTCACAATTTTCCCTAAACTGTATCAGTTTTGGTGTGGTTGGTTTTTTTGGGGTTTTTTTTTTTGAAGATTTCAACCCCTTTTGGACAGGGTGTTGCTTATTGATATTTGCTTACTCTATTTGCAACAAATTAAGCTGGCTGGAACAATGGAAGCCACTTTATGGTGTGATTTCTAGGTGATCTTGCAATGTGAATAGTATTGATAGGTTAAAACTAGGTACTTTCTAGTAGATGAACATCTTAGGCTTATTAGGGCTGATTGTTAATGCTTACTGACAACACAGAATTGGTAAAATCACATGAATTAAATCAGTGTTCTCTTGCTGGCAGTTTGGTGGCTGTTCCTTGTTCCAGAGATGGCAAGTAGCTGCCACATTGTCCAGGGCAAAAAGTGTGAAGGGAACCTTTGAGCAGGAATTATGTGAGCAGCTTATTTTTCTTTAAAGTATGGTAGTATAGCTATGGAGTGAACGAAACCACCTAGCGACTCTGGCATCCCAACTCTGAATGAGGACCAGAAGGGATAAACTTGAATATACTCAGGAAAACTCATTGCTGTGTTTATATTGGGACTCATGCCAACTCATCAGTGTCAGTGAAGGACTTGAAGGATTTGTTGTTGAGTTTTAAGGAGTGGATTCATTTGGGACATAAAAGGTAAGCGAATAGGAAATAAAATTAGCAACATCATCTCCCTCGGCCTGTGAAGAGATGACAGTAGTTACATGGTTGGTATTACCACGTTGCATGGCAGTTGTGCCTCATGGCATTGTCCTTATGTTGTGTTAAAAATCAAATAATTGTCTTGCTACTTTAATAGGTATCACGTAAGAGTGGATTTTGTTACTTAGGTGGAAGTCACTGTAACAGGTAGATAATTCTTGATGCCCTCCACCCAAATGGTGTGTTTATGACAGCCTTTTTCCCAGTAACAATTTCCTGAAGCACTGGCAATTTGGTGGTGAAAGCATTTAAACATGGATATTAGGATTTAAGAGTAACAGAACTATTTTTAATGAACCTTCTCAAATAACTTGTATTATTAATCCAACAGTATCCATAGTACTTGGCTTTTTGGAGAAATCAGGATGTTGAATTTTTTTGCTTTAACAACTTGACTGTGCTGTGATTAATGGTCTTGCAAAAGTTGAAGAAATATATACTGTTTACTGTTGTGTACAATAAACTGATGAGTTTTTCCCAGTCTGTAGTGGATGTTTTTACAGCAAGAATACTTAATTTATAAGGCATAGTTAAAAATGTGGTTGTAATAAACTAACCACAAGTCTCGTTTTTTTGCTTCCTAGCTGTACGTTTTTAGAACGCTTTATAGATAAAAGGTATCCTTTAGCTATTGAAATGGTCCAGTATTTATCCTGTGATGAATGTACTCTTATGAATCTAAAACTCTGAGTAAATCCTGTTCCTCAAGAACCACAGATTAGATAAAGTCATAACACTGTGTCTTGTAATAATAGCCCCTTTAAGGGCTCTAGAAAGAAGCAAAATTGAGTGGTTTTTGAGAACTCAGAAAGAAAGTTCCCCAGAATTCTCAGAGATAAATGCCAAGAGCCCAATTATTATTTTTTAAAATGCTGCAGAGCAGTCTCTCCAACATACAAAAAATCCAACAGGGAACATACTACAAGGCCAGAACAGACCAAGTAGTACTTTGACCCAGTCTAGAGACTGTTAACAAGGACACATACTTGGTCAAGTCCTTCTCTTTTTGGGCAGAATTCAGCTTCTTACTCTTATCTGAAATAAGTAATTTCCTTCACTTTCTCTCCCCTTCTTCAGGCTACAGGTGGCCAAGACACTTGTGAAGCTCTAGTAACTAATCAACAGCTGTGTCTGGATGAAAGCTGAATTCATGCATGGCACGGTGCAAAACAAAATTTATTGCAGAGGTTGCGTGGATAGTGGATGCATGTGACACAATTCAGTGCAGGCATGGCAGGGCTGGAATGTCATTTCGTGGAGTGCATGTGTATTTGAAAACTATTGCTTGTCCTGTATCTTTATTTCCCCTTTTTGTAACCTCACTTGGTTTATTTTCTTCTACCATGTATACCTTTTTGTATATACATTGTACTCTCAAAGTGCATATTCTTTTCCTCTCCTGCTTTGCCTTTTATTCTTCAATGCTTTGTGAACAATTCATTCCCTGCTCAATCTCGCTGGCAATGTATGTGAGGGTAATTTTCAACTCTCAGGTGCTAACACAGTGACTTCTTACCACATCACCTCTTCCTAATACCTGGTCTGCTGCCTTTGATTGCCTTTGATTCCAGATGTGAGACTTCCCTGCTGAGCAGAGCTTCCTCCTTTCCCTAAAACACCATGTCTAAGAAAAGTAAGGGCTTACTCACATCAGTAGCGGCAGAGACCCTCAACTTCTTCCAACTTGTTCTGCCAAGTTTTCTGAAATCTGGGATCATACAGTAGTTTTGGTAGGATCTTTGTTGCTTTTATTTGTTTGGATGTTTTTTTGCTGTGGGTTTTTTTGTGGTTTTTTGTTGTTGTTGTTGATTTTTTTTGTTGTTTTTTGTTTTGTTTTGTTTTAGAAGAGAGATGCATCTGGCCTTTAAAAGTAGATGTTTTCTCTTTGAAATACTGTATCCTCTGGCTGCATCTTGAGCCCTGAAGGCTCTTTTCCCTCCTGTTCTGCTCCTCCTTCCACAATGAATGCCAGTATACCTAATTTTTTTCTACTATCTTAAGGGTCTGTCTTCCTACGGCCCATTCTGCTGTCCATAGAGGGAGAGCAGCGCTCTGTCCATGTGGGATTGTATTTCAGCTGGTAAGCACTGGCTAAGACTTGTGTGCCAGCGTGAGAGCAGCTCTCTGTTAATATGGGACTCAACATGACCTGGGCCCGGTCTGGTCATGAGCTGTAGGTGGTCCCCGAGCATCTCTATTGCTCTGTGTGCACGTGGTCTGGCCAAGCAGACCTGCATTTCCTTCTGTGTGTCATAGGCTGGGAGTCAAGCAGATGAGACAGCTCGCTTTGCCCTGGAAAGCTGCCCCTGTTGCCCACTAAATGGCCTGGACCACCAGCTATTATTTTCAGCCAAAAAATCTTGACCTGGATGTAAATTTCTAAAACTTAACCTACAACCTAAAATAATTTCTGAACCTCTTCAGCTAATCGCTGCATTTTTACTGTCTTCTTTCATTTTGTTTATTTACTAAACAATGCAATTGCTGTGAACAAGTGAGCCAATGGTAGTACTAAATAGGAGTTAGGTTTGTCATCACTTTTTCTTCAGTAACACTGTCTGTTGTAGCATGGGGCTGGTCATCCACATTGCTTCTCAACTGAAAAAAGATAGCTTTCCTCAGGCGTTTTGAGTTTAAGAAAGATTGTTCACTGCCTCTGGCACCCATTGAAAGGAAAAGAATGAAATTGGTTTACATATACAAAATGAAGTAGGAGTTTTTGTATCATTAGTTTTTGTAAGTTTTTGCTTTGCTTCCCTCTTTTCGCCCAACACTCAAATGCATTTTTTTCTGATCTGCCTGTAGCACCCTGGTGACTACGTGATTTTTCTGGGCTGCTGAAGCTGTGCAGCCTCAGCAGCGTATCTGACCGCATTCGGGGGCCAGCCTGGCTGATGCTCGCAGGATGCGTAGCTGGAGAGAAGCCAACACGTAACATCTCTGGCCGTGTGTCCAGGCTTAGTGTGCGTGAGCTGCCAGTGCCCTGGGTGCATTTCAGTTTTGATCACCCTCTCCAAGTGCTGTGTCAGTTCAGGAATTTGTGGTTACTCTGGCTTTCAGAGAGTTAGCGAGTGTGGTATGTGAGTTAATTTCTTGCAGTTCTGTTTAGTCCTCTCCATTTTGCTTTGCTTTTAATTAAGCTAGCCTTGGGCTCTCAATTCTGCAGGGTTGGGATGTATTTTAGTCCATCTGTAAACCTGCTTCCTTGTTTTTTGATTAATGAAATATTCTTGTGTCTGGTTCTTTTGGGATTAGGGAAAATATTTTTCTGGTTGTCAAAACTTTTTTCCTCTTCTATTTGGCAACCATTTTTACATCTTTCAAAACAAAAATCCTTTTCTTGCAATGGATTTTTTCCATCTGATGATATAATTAAAGTAAAAATAACTTTTTTTTAAATAAAGCTGCAATTAAAGATTTAGGTGCAACAGCTGGGACTGAACAAGTGTCAGCAGTTGGGCCATGCTAGGTGCATTTATTGAGTGCATGTTCTGGTTTAGTTTCATCAGAAAGGAATCTGGCACTGGTATTCAGAGACTTTGGTGATCAGGCAGCCAGGGATTTTGGGAGGTTCACTTCACAAGCTCATTCTTTATTCAAACTAAAAGACTAATATGGACATACTATGGGAGACCTTTAAGAAAGTCACATCATCGCTATAATACTTTAAACTATTCGTGGTGTGATTTCTATTGTAGTGGCCAGAGATGTGCCCTCCGTGATACAAAGATTCACTTCGTCAGTGCAGGTTGTGGCTCTTGATTATGAAATGGCAATTCCAAGAGGGAGCGCAGGGACAGAGATGAGGCTTTCTGTAAGTCAGGGAAAACAACCTTAGGGACATTCATTGCATGTCAGCCAAGTAGGTCTCCTTGATGCTGATGTGTACGTAAAATCAAACATTATTATTATTAAAAACTTTTTGCTAGAAATGGCTAAACCAGATTGCCTTTTTGTCAGGAAAAAACACTGAGAACTGTTTTGAAGGGAGAAAGTTACTGGGTTAAGTTTCCAGAAATAATGTTTTTCAAAGGAAGTCTAGGACACAAGACATTTCTCTGACTGTAAGAGTAAACTATTTCTATATTCCTTGAGTAAAAAAATCTA
Organism: Aramus guarauna; assembly: GCA_013400195.1. Taxonomy (NCBI): domain Eukaryota; kingdom Metazoa; phylum Chordata; class Aves; order Gruiformes; family Aramidae; genus Aramus; species Aramus guarauna. Next base: position 746,682 of record VXBL01002128.1, on the reverse strand, counting down.
CTATATTTACCTTTTTTTCCATTTCATGTGACAGTGCTACGTTGGTATCTGGAATTTTCCTTGATGGCTTGCAACGCTGTGTTCTTTGGTCCTGGTGCATACTGTTATGAGCAGTCCCACCACCCCCACTGCCGGGGAGCTAGCTCTTGTTGGAAGTACGGAAAATAAAGAGTTTGCCTATATTATGGGTGGATCTGATGCCTTCATTTATTTACTCGAGAAACTTAATTTGCTCATTACCATCTTCCAGTGACAGAATACTCCTGTTTATTATTGTCTTGTGCTTTTTAAGTGTTTTTTTTTTTCCTTCTCTAGCATGTGAGTTCTATGCGCCCAGGGTGAAGTGGAGAATGTGTGTGTTGGAGAGTTATTTTCTTTCAGCGGGGAGGAGAATGCAGTTGTGGTCAAGGTAGTTTAGAATTGATCTCTGAGGGAATTGGCAAAACGATGAACCTGATTCTTCCCTGCTTGATATTGTGCGTGCTCGCTTTTGACACTGCAGAATTGTTATAAAAATAGTCGCCCTCTGAGTAGGCAGCATCTTTTGTCCGCTTTGCGCAGGCTTGGGGAATGCGGAAGGCATAAAGGCAGCCTGTAGAGATGTAATAGTAATGCTGTAGCATGAGTGAAGAAATCAGGAAGCACCACTGATTATTTGTGAACGCTTTTCCCTTATGGGATCGGTATAGTGGCAGGAGTTGTTCAAAGGAACCATCTCAATGGGAGACTGTCCAATGGCAATAGGATACAGGAATATTGTCTTCTGTTCTACTAAGGGACCAGGAAACAAGGATAAAACCCTTGTTTGTGGTGTAACAAGAGGAAATAAGAGGAAACCATGTTTTATAAGTGCCCGGTGAGCTCGTGGAAGATTCTATTTATATTTCATAGGGCTATGCATGTTGTCTTGCTGCCCATAGAGATATGAATTGGTGGTGTGCTGTGGGATTTATTTTCTTGCCCTGTACTTAGAGGCTTTCCCTCCAGGATGTCTGTATATGTTGTTCACTGGCAATTCATTAATTTTTACTTTGCTTCCTATGTTCCCTGAAGGCCAGCATGCCAGAATGCATTCTGCAGTGCAGTCTTTGTGTTCACTTTTGGGCAAATACTAGCTGTCAGCAAGAGAACTTAGATGTCCTTAGAAGAAATTGAGCTTGTGCTTTAGGAGATGATCGTGTTGTACACTGGGTTCTTGCTATTTGAGCAGTGATTAAGGAGTCAAATTTCAGGTAACTTCATAATAGTGAGAAATCTGTAGATGTTGTTTCTTAAGTCCCAATCTCTCTTTGGCTTTTGCCAATCTGCCTCTTTTTGCTTTGAGCTGTATAACTCTGTTTTTTTCCACTAAACAGGGTTGATGTGACATCTGAAACCTCTGGGTAATTTCATATGTCTGGCATATTTGTTTTCTTACAAAGTCAGTAAAATGCTGATGAGACTAACAAGGGTTTTCTCTACCTCCTCCTAGTTTTGGCTACTCCTGTTCAGGAATATGTTCATGTAATTGGGAAGAGTTTCATCCACTTAGTGTGCAGTAATATAAGCAGTGTCCTGTAACATTGGTAGAGGCAGGTAAAGGGCTAGGAAAATCTTTGTCAGTGGACACTGTTATCCAGAATGATACTGTGAGGATAATGGTCCTTTTGGAATCCTTGCTTCCTCACCAATAGCTTCCCAAGGCAAACCTTTATCAATGTGGTATTCAAGTTTGTTTTTTCTTCTCTTCTGGCTCACCCACTCTCCTAACATTACTGACTCAGACATTTTGTTGGTGGCTAGATGGCCACCCATATAATGAATAACATATGTTAACTCTGGTCTTATTTGGGTACCATGAGCACCCACTGATTAGATTTGGTAATATTCTGGAGCTAGTAAGATTTAAATGAACAGTTGTATTCTGCCTTAGCATTACTAGTTCATGTATATAAAGAAGTTGAATGTATAAAACTGCCAAGTCTTGAGTTTCTTGTACTGATCTTTAAGGAGTTACAGCTGTGCTTGCTGTGGGTTGAGCACCAGGAACTTCAGCAGTTTTCCGTGATTTCCTGTTTAGTTCTAATCAGCTCCAGCTTTCTTCAGTGGTGCCAGACCCTTCTGAGCCTGTATGAGTTGCTGTGCCTATGGAAGCCCTGTTAGCAAGTTCAGAACCATCTGACATGATTCTAACATCTTCATCCATCTATTGCAGGTTCTGTTTTAATGTTCTCACAATATTCAGTTTTCTTGATTACACTGACGAGTGTCTCACCAGTATGTGGCGACCATAAATGTAGAGGATTGAAGGAAAACACATCAACGAAAATGCAGATAAAGACTGCAGAGAGGGATCTGAGTAATACAATGCTAATGAATTATTTTCACAAGGGGCGTATTTGTTTTCAACTGCTGATAAGATCTGAGAAGTATGTGGACTGTCATTTCATTTCTCCGTAATTCTCTGTGTTTTTTTCTGTGTAAGTGCAACACTGAGGACTTTATCTGGAGTGTTTATCTCCAGAGCACATGAGCACATGGCTTTGAACAACTGGAAGAGATTAAATAGTACCAGAATAGTTTGCCAGAATGGTACAGGATTGTTGTTTGGGGAATCTTAGCCTAATACGCACCTTTTTTCACTTAAAAAAAACCAAAAACAAAAAAAGAGTAAAGCCTCTGTTTCTTGGTGTATTCTAGGATTAACTCCATAAATTTCAAATTACACAGAAGCTCACTTTTTTATTTTGGTCCAGGCAGTGCTGAAACAGCCTGTACAGAGGTCTACTGTATAGATTCACCTGCTTATCCAGTTTTATTATTTTCATGTCTTATAATTGGTTTTCCAGTTTGTACTTCCCACTGAGTATTGTTTCTACTTCCTGTATTACTCAAGTTACTTTTTCAGAATCTATGGTATTTTTCTTAGTCTTATGATGTTACTAAAAATTATCTACATATTACAGAACAGTTTTAGCATGGATATATTAAAGTTTTATTTATGAAACATGTTGTCTCTGCTGTAAAACATCTGAAATATTCTTTTCAAGGTTTACTGCTGATTTCCAAAAGTGAACCCAGGTTTATGTAGGGACTTGGGCTGGATTTGTGTGCTTCAGAATCTGTCTCATGCATACAAAATGTTTTATTTTTATATGTAACTGTTTTTCTTACATCATGTAAAACAAACAGGCAGACAGATACAGGTGCCATTTTTAAAATATACTTAATATGCTAGTCAATTGGTAATATCCACAGTCTCTCTAGTTTACGCCTCAGGCATGCAGAGGATTTGGAAATGCTAATTCCTCGTTTTGTTTTGCCTTGTTTGCTTAAACATGTGAGCAAATGTGTATGGTTTGCTCCAACATATTATGGTTTCTCTTTATAAGAGTGCTTGCATTGTTTTTCAGGGGGTAGGGGGTCTCTTGTTTTTGCTGGTTCTTCCACTTCCCACAGTCTTGCTTGTGGCTTGTCCATATGGTAGGGTATTTCTGTGTTATTTCATTAAATGTTGTCTTTACATAGGATGGCCTCACCCTGCTGTGTTAGCTCCACTATGATGTATGTCAGGCATTTAAGTATGATGAGCTAGACCTGTTCGTATGATGAAACCCCTTATTTATGGCACACAAATTTTGACTTGCGTTTTTAGGAAGTCAGAGCCAATTATTCCATAGTTGTTGTTCAGAACTGTTTTCTAAATGTAGCCTGATGTTGATGGCCAACAGTAATAATGGACTCTTCCCTGTAGAATGAATGCCTTGTGTCTTGTAAGTGTCACCATTTCAATTACTTTAATCCATTTCTCCAGCTTTGTTTTCCCCTTCAAATCCAATCAGTCACCTGAGCCTCTCTCTTATTGTGTCCATCTTGTGGCATCAAATACTAATCCTTTGATCTTGCCTGCAGGGTAGGGCTAAATGGTGAAAATCCTTCTCCATCTGGTTTATTAAATGGGAGGTGCCAACTCCTTTCTCTGCTCTGCCAGTGATGCCAGCTTTGATTACTTGCCTGTTGTCCTCTCCTTCAGGCACCTTATACTTTCTCTCATTTTGTTTCTATATTTAGGAGGATGGTGCAAACCCAAAGCTGTAACTCTGTTCTCTTCCAACTTTCCTTTTAAAATCTGACCTTTAGTCTGGTATTTATAGATCCTTCCCATATGTCATGAGCTGGGTAGGTGACTAGGGTCTGTAACTTGTGCTGAACTGTTTCACCGTTACCTTGCTTTCCTAGTCACCGGCCGCAATACTTCTGTATTGGCTGTCTGATATGAACATTGCAAATACTCTGTGAAACAGAGAGGGGTCATCTTTGATATGTTTCTGTTCATTATTATTAAGCAGGTTTGAGCTTTGACTGCAATTCCTGGATTTTTAATCTACTATGATCACAAAAGAAGAACATTTATTCTAAGAATAAGAAACAGAAAGGCACCGTATAATTTTTGATTTATTTCTGTTTGGATTTCATCACATTAGTTTGCTGGGAACTGTGAAGCACACAAAATATACCTCAGCAAGAGATATTGAACCTATTGTACTGTTTAGCTCTGGAAAATCCAGATTGATTCCAGACATTTGTGCACAGGACAACAAAAGATACTTTTGTCAGACGAGAGAGAATAATCATGTGAATGAGCTAAAACCAGGGATTCTGAAGTTCCATTCATCACTCTGCTTTGTGTCCCATGGGATCTTGAGTTGCTCACAGTAATTTCTGTCTTTCGCTCTTTGCATGCAGCGGTAATATTTTTTTGAATGTTAATTTGGTGTAACATTTGTACATTGTTCACTGTAAAGAAGCCGACATTAAAAGCCCACTCTTCTAAACTGTGATTAGGTAGTCAATAGTAGATTCTGCAATAATTTGCCTGTGCCAAAAACAAATGATGGTTTTATTATTACATAACAGGGTGTGACTACTGCTGATAAATAATCCGTCATATAACCATGGGGTTTTATTATGAAATAAAATGTACTGTGTTTGATTGTTAACTTCTGCTAGATTGAGATTTCAGGTTGACCTAACAGGGATCTGTGGGAAGGCTCTGGCAGAAGGTCAATGACAGAGAATACACATTGTTACCTTGGAATGTCATATTTTCAAATGTAAATATTTAAAAACAATTGGTTGACTGTAGCTCAAAGGATTTGGATTTTGATTTTGATTTCTATTCAGTAACAACTCTCTGTGAGAGAGTTGAAGCTGCTGAAAAGAGCATGAAGGACCTGGAATTTCATAAAAGTACAAGACTTTTTCTTAGTAACAGCTCTTTATCATCAAGAACAATGTGAACATTAGAAATCAGGTCCTGGGATTCAAATGTGATTTTGCCAAAAGTCTGAGGTTTGGAAAGAGTGAGCTCATAGGTGGGAGGTAAGGGAGGTTTTAGCTGTTCTTCTATAATCTGTGTATTACTTGCACCTTTACAGGGAGTGGACTGTGATCCCTCACTGAGGAGGGTCTGTGTCTCCCTGCAGTCTCCAAAGAAGGAAACAACATCTTTTGGTGCTCCCGTTGTCAGGCTCTGAGAGGGCTGCTGTTGCTGCTGGGGTGACATGGGAGAGCCAGAAAGAACGTGAAGGTACCAGGCAGCTTGAGTACACACTCTGTATCTCCATGAAGAGCGTTAAAAGGATCTGTGTTTGAGCTGAAGCCTAAAGAGCTTAAGCAGGGATTCAACACTGTCCAGATGCAGCCAGCACCTGGAGTCCAGAATCCTGAGCTACCAGGTTCATCTGAGAGACCATCCAAGGCTGTAACTCCAGAAAACTGTGTTTTTTTTCCCCTCTTCCTTTACTTTGTTTTTAATGCTGACAATCTAGGAAAACAGCAATGGTGTGCTGCAGTGTCTGAGAGAATTCTAACATTTCAGTCTTGCCAGAAATGCGATGTGAATAGGCATCCCCATGAGAAAACTTAGCAGAGCTACTTAGAATAATAAGTGCAGCTGCAATTTATGATTTTAGAAGCGTAACTGTTTTTTCAGTGCCTAAAATTAGGTTTCAGTCATGTAAAGCTTTTTACGGTACTTCTCAGTGACAATCAGTGATGGATTCCTTTAACCCTTTCCCACGTAGAGCAGTACCTTTTATTCCTCAGATATTTCAGTGTGACTTAGTGGAATGATTTAAGAGTTAGTGAAAAGGTGACAGAATCCAGGCAAGTGTGAAAAGATGATAAGGAATTGGAGAACACCATTGTAAAGTATCAGACTTCCAGGTAATGCTTGCCCATAGAAGTTTCCTGAGAAAGGAAAGGAGAATGCCATTTGTTCCTCTGAGAGTCTTCCCTCTAAGGTGTCTAAACTGAAACAACTAGTGTGATTGGTCATACTTTTAATACACAATTTAAAAAAAAAGAACAATTTAAAATGCTTAGATCAGTGTCAGCTCATCATGTGATGCTCTTAGCTGTATATCTGTATAAACAGATGTATAAAAAGAGGATGTTGTTACTTTTAAGTCAATATCTAGCTGATTAAAGAAAGTGTAATGCGATTTCAAAGCACTCAGGTCAGTTTGGGGTGCTTGGGAAACTGGTACTAGAGAAAGTATCTGTGAGACTTAAAGGGGTTTTTAGTCCAAATATGTTTGTGGCAGAGAAATTCTCATCACAAATACACTCCTTTTTCCTCCTCCACCTGAGTTTTTCAGAAGGATGTTACAGGGTTATCAGGGAGCAGCGCTCGTGAGCTGGACAGGTTTGCAACCCAGCCTGGCTGCTGGGGTTTCAGAAGTATGCTCCAGGACATCTCTGTCTCCCTCAAATGTTTTGGCACTGACAAATGACAAATTTCCAAGGAAGAAGATGTTTTATCAGCGTCTTTATATCCAGACCATTCAGTAGTTTCATAGCTTTGGCAGCAAGAAGTGATACTGCATGGTTTGCAGTGTACCAGGAGCCATGTTCATTGCGGGTGAGAAGTTCAGTGGTTAAACCGTGGATCAAGCTCTGTCCTGTTAAACCAGGAGATGTGTTAATACTGGTAGTAATCAATGGTTTGGCTACATCACAAGATTCACCTGCAGGTCAGTGAAGCTTTATCTTCATGGAGATGAAACTATTAAAATCCCACTTTGGGGGCTAGGTGTACCAAGGCTTTGCAAGCTGCAGGTCATCTTTAGGCTGCACTTACAGAACAACTGCTTTAAATTACGTGATAAATAATTATGAACTTCACACATTGAGTTGTTCTGTATCTGTTTATAGACAAGCTAGATTTGAAACAAGTACCATTTCCGTTGAGTAGTTTAAGTAACTCCACTATGCTTACACAGAAGTGTAGTACAGAGTATTTTATAGAAACAACTTGACAGCTGCAAGTTAATTCCGCCTGTGCATATTAGCTTGTAAAACACAGTTCTGCTTCTAAAATTATATGATGCACTGCTTTCTAAGTAGATACAGGTTTTTAACAGATTTTCTATTTATATTATTCATGAAGTTACATATGTGGTCTCAGTGTTAACTTTAATAGTCAGTAAGATAATTTTCCTGCATAGTGTTCATCAAGGAGGAGAAATCATTCTTGGTGAGCATTTGAACACTAGGAAGAAAATTTCCATGTTTTATTCTGTAGCTGTCTTGCAGTGCTGCACTAGGTGGGCTTCAGTGGTTACGTATCTTCAGCTCTCAGGCTGTGGTGCGTGCATAAGTCTATGAATGCAGGTGACTCGCTGCATGCCCTTCCTTGTGGAGGCTGTCTGAGCAGAAGGGTGACACCCAGGACAGATGGGTGAGGAGGAAATGGGGAAGCCCGTGGTCCTCCCGACAGCTCTTTTCTCCTGGAGCTACTGGAGGTGAGCTCGGAGAGCTGTGGCATTCCCACAGCTGTCACTTTTCAGGTAGTCTGGAATCTTGTCATGTCCCTAAATCCAGTTCACCTTCTCCACCACAGTTCATCTGATCTGACTAATTTTGTGCCTGTATCTCTTGGTTAACGTCCAAGAGCATTTCTGTATTTAAATTTATATACAGACTATAAAAGTCATGATCATTATTGCACATTCCAACAAAAGCCTCCAAACTGCTACCTTTTTTCCTACAAAGTTTTCCTCAGCAACATGGATCAACTAATGAAAAGGAAGGCAAACTGTATTTTTTCAGACAGTCTGCCTTCCAGCAGAGACTTTTGTAGGCACTCTTTCTTAGGTATTAAAGAAATTCATAAAATGTAAGAGTGGGACTGAGAATAATCTTTTCTCTCCCCTGCAGCAGATGATGAAGGAATTGGCATATCTCCAGGATTAAATAGGAAGAGCCCAAACCTTCAAACAATAAGCAAAATAATTTGAGTATATAGTATGTATTGAAGAGCACAACAAACTTGGTATCAAAAACAAAACAGTGAGAAAGCGTTACCATTTGACAGCAATTTGTCTTTTCCTTTTGAGGAAGGAAAATAACTTGAATTCTCAAGAGTTAACCATTTTCTTGGGGAACCCCTACATTCATTTCCTCATGGCAGCAGCTGTGTGCCGGGTGTTCTTCCTGCATGCTCCCAAAGAAACTAGCAGCACAGGAAGGTCCCCAGAACTGATTCAAACATTCTCCCAACCATGGTTGGTTTTTTTTTTTCCGCCTGACACTCTTCGTTTCCCAGACACAATGCTAATTGCCAGGACAGGAGGTGTTCGGAGGAAATACGTACCTATTGGGACATTTTGTTTTTCATCTGGTGTAGATTATGAAGCTTTTGGGAGAATCTGCCACAGTCAACAAATGCAACTGGGGAAAGAATGCTCACACTTGCCATGACATTTTGCCATGCTGCTCAAGATGTGTTCCTAGTTCACAGGAGTTATTATAATGTTATAATAAACTTTAAAAATATATTCTGTTGCTGACAGGAACTTTTCTCTTTACAGTGGATTTCAAGTTTGAGACTGAAAAATTCCATGTGCATCTGTAACTTTGGAGCAACGGGCAAGACTTGCCTGAGTTTTGAAAATAAAACCGTACCATTTTATTGGAGAATGAGTTTATCAATCCAGTGTAATACACTATTAGATAAAGTATCCTTATCACTTAAGCATTTACATTCCATTTCTACAACTACACTTGTGCAATGTAAGTATATGAACTGGGTAGGCAAATATAATGATCAGATGATGTTAAAATAGTTCCTTTCATGTGGCACTACTAAAATCTCTCACTTCAGGGGAAAAATAAGTGATACCCCCTCTGCAGTATTTTTACTACCATACTTTTTATTCTCTTGACCTGAAATTCTTTTTTTTTTTTTTTTTACTTGAACAGCGAAAATGATGGATTATTTAATAGAACATCAAAAAGGAGTTTAATACTCTATAGAAATTAGATCTGTGGGAGTTAAACAAGCATTTATGTAGTGAAGATGTTTCAGAGTTTCAGTTTTCTTCAGAAAATGAGGGGCTCACCCAGACAAATGTCTTGCAGTGCCTTTTGTTTTTCTTGCTGCTTGAGACTGAATCCAGTCAGGCCCTCTGCTCTTTCTTCTCATATCCAGTCACTTGTCAAAGCCTTTTCTTTTTTCTCCCTTCTCTTGAAGTTAATGGAAGACCTGCTACTGATTTCCAGTGGAAGCAGGGTTATACTCACAAACAGCAGAAAAGATGACTAGATTTCTCTATTTCCTCTCTTCTATTTCACTCCTGGGATTTACTGCCATACTATCTATGGTGATAATACCTAAGCTATGCTACTGTCTAGTTTTTTACTTTTAAAAGCCCTCCCCTTTTATCCTTCTACATAGTTGCCTTTGGTGTAAGATACTGTTCTTTCTCCTGCTGTCTTCAGAGACTTGTTTCCCCTCTGTCATTCCCATTCCTACGTTGTGGGGTTTTTCTAGACTGCCCTTGTATTCCTATTGACCCTTAAGTTTTACTTTTTACACTTTAAAATTATATATCTCCATGAGGCTTTGTTTGCATTGCCCCAATCTATTGGAGAGGAAAGCTTTTCCTAAATACGTTTGAGTTTAAGATAGGGCTGTATTTCATTTTTTTTTTTTTTTTATGGAGCGTCCAAAGAGTGTACTGCTCTGAATGGTGTGTGGCATGGAGAAGGAAGGGAAGAAGAAGAAAAGTTCCATCCATGCCCTCTTCTGTGAATTTGAAACTTTTCCCTGCCTCCTTTCAGACCTTGCTCCCCTCTTTATCTCTGTGGACAGCTGATTAAAAGAAAGAATTTTTCTGGTGGGTAGGAGCAGTATCCTCCACCCTACCCTTTTCCCTCAGCTCACTGAAAGTGTTGGTTGCACGTTACCCTTTGCCGTGACCATCTTTCGAAAGGAGGAGGAACCTCCCTGTACTGTCCCATAATATGTTGTATTCAACACCAAAGGAGGCTCGAGTTTCTGGTGTGACTTAGAGTATGTGCCTGTGTATGGGAGAGCTTGACCTTCCCTGCCACTCACTGTCTGCAATGACCCAGAGACTCGGAAGCACTGATACGGTGCTTGAGCCTACCCTGAAAGCTCTGATGCCTCTTCACATGTGTTTGTGCCTGATAATTTTAATGTAAGAATTCATTATCAATAATAACGAATGTCATTAAAGGGGGGAGGTATGAAGGCTAGATCAGTATTCTAGACAGCTAGCTGTTACTTAGTTTGCTTATGTGTTGCTAGCCCTGTGATGCTCCTTGGTCTGATTCCCTGCTTTCCAAATAAAGAAAATGTTGGGTTTTGTTGTTTGGATTTATTTATATCCTTCCTGTAGGTACAAAATATAACATCTGTTTTTCAGTGAGGTTTTTTTAATTTGTCCTGTGTGCTCACTAGTCTCTGGTGATAGAGGGGTCACTGAAGATATAAATATGGCTTCTGCTCAAGGCTGAGAAGCCAGGAGTTCAACAATAAATAAAAAGAAACCCCATGAAGCCAGAGTTGCAGCTGCTGGCAATTAGGATTGTCATCGGCGTTCCCTCCAGGAGCCCTCTGCTAACATACCTGTGGTAGCGAGCGGCAGGCAGCTGCGTTCTCACAACGCAGGGATGTAAACACAGGAGGAGGGAGCGTGGTTGTTCGTATTGAGCAGAAGGCGGCCAAACAGGTGTGCGGCCCAAATGGTTCCCTCAAGGTATTGTCAGCTGCTGGAGAGTCATCCTCTGTAAGATGCAGAAAGTTTCTTTTTCGGTTGAAGAGCAGCTGATGTGAGTCTCCATTTCCTACAGACGTTTGGAAAGGATTGTGCAGACTCTTCTACTTTCCCAGCAGTCCGATACTCCCGGGGTGGAATTCATTGGACTTGCTTCATTTGATCATTTTACCATTCACAGTTGTTTTCTGCTTCTTGTTTGACAAACCGTATCTAATCTATGCTATTTTTTAAAAACTTCTGTGGTTATCATAGCATTCTCTTAGTGCATGTGGTACTCAATATTATAATGAAATACAAACATGTACGTGTTAGTTGCATTCTCTGCCTAGCACATATGTAATTATGTCAAAGCTATTATGCTTGTTTGGTAAAGCTTAATTTTAATGAATGCCTAGCGCTGATTAGATGCAGTTTTCCAAATGTTAACTTAAACGGAGTCCATGTGGGAACAGAGTAATGTTGTACTCTTTTTCAAAGAGAGGTTTCCTTGGTAAGGCCAATAGTTTCTGGAGTCTCTTTTACACTTCATTACCCTTGTGCAGATGCTGCATCAATTAAAGGTGGGTACAAAGTAATCTGGAAGAGACTGGATAACTAGACTTCAAATATTCTATCCTTGGTAACAGACTGCCATGTTATTTAATTCCATATTTGTACCACATTGTATTTTTGCTCCTTAGTTTCTTAAATTTTTCTGTGCATATTCATATTTTGTAATAAATTTAGCAGCCTTGCTATTATTTCAAGTTGCTGTAAACCAACAAATCAAATCCTACAGAGCCAGTGTAAGAAACAAACAAAGCAAGAGAATCTTGGGACAAATGATGACAGAAACACAAAATTAGGCTGTATTTATTTCTTTTATATTTTGCCAAGTGGCTGTAAATGGGGAATAGTCTTGATTTTATTTTTAAAGACCTAATTCTTCTGAGAAGATTAACAACACTTCAGACATTTTGACTAATTCTGTTACAGTTTGGCCTCTCTATCCAGATAGTGGTAAGACTCTTGAAAGAACATACACATTCTGAGTGCACACAAGGAAAAGTTTTGTTTTCTACGGACTCTGCTGCTGTCTAGTTTATGGTGCTGGAAAAGGGGATTTACTTGAATGGAGCCCTTGCTGTGCTGTTCTCGATGAAGAGAAGGATACAGGAGTGAGGCACTCAGGAGTAGCTGTAGCTAAGCATGAGATCAACAAGTACAGTTTCCCTTCTGTTTTGCTACAGGATGTTCCATCAGTACTTTAAAGTGTAAAAGTCTGTATGTGAGAGGGTTTTCCATGATACGTAGAATATACAAGTGAAAAACCAGAACCTAAGATTGAGGAGGATGTGACCCTGTTACTGGAGTTAAGGCTGTGATGTTGCTGTGGGTATAGCTAGTGATTAATATAGTCACTCTTCCATTCAGGAATGTATTTTATGATTTAGGTCAATACTAATAAACTAGCTGACCTAATATGATTGTTTAGTTTACATGTGGTTGGTACAGTGCATATGGCACAGGTCTTGTAGAAAATAGGCAGTTATGTATGCAATTAGTCTCACAAAGTGTTTGTATGAGTGAGTAAGCTGAAGATACTTAGACAACATTAATTTTGTATTTGCCAACCCTGGATTGCTTTATGAGGTTGGTGTGAAGACTTGTGCATGAGATGTGTGTGTGTTATACACATTATGGCTGAAGCAGATCTTTGTAAGCTTCTTTGGGTTTTTCTTTCCTTTTAGTCATGTTAGAGTTCTTGTAATGTCATGTTTACTTCTCCCTTTAGGAGATGGCTATCTTTGTCTGAGGCTTCAACCTGAGATGTGTTTTCCATCAGAGCATCCAGCCTAGCTTGAAGCACATGTTCTTACACAGTTTATTTCTCCTTAGGCATTCTAGCTTATCTTAGAGTCCAGGAACGATGTAATGGAGTGTGCAAAGTCAGCTTCCACAGTAACAGGAGTTAGAACTGACCTGACACCAGCAGCACATCTTTTCAGCCATACCTTTGAGTTTCTCCATATTTGATTATTTTACTCAGAAGAGAAACTAATTAACCAGCTGCCTCTTGACCTTTTTATCCTCCCTTTGCACTTTCCGTAAGATGTAAGCCACATCTGTTTCTTACTAGTCATTTGACGTGCACTTCTAACAGAGAAAATGCATTATTTTTTGGAGTCTTTCCTCTGCTTTCTTATTCATACTGTGATACTTCTCTTAGCACTTTCCAACACTTGAAATCTAGGGGTTTATCAAAAGCAAAACCCAACCGCCTACTTTATCTGAATCTTGTCAGCTGTTGAACAGGAATCTCGAGACTGAATGCTGAAATTTTTTATTAACATTAATGTTAATTAATAATAATGGGTTTTATTAACATTAACAGGTTTATAAAGGATTAATCTAGCTACATGTGTTCATTTTTAAGAAGTTTAAATATGGAGATGAGGTGATCCAGTAGATTTAAAATCAGAAGAGCAGGTGCTTTTGTTAAATAAGAAGAAAAATAATAACAGAACTTCCCACCTCCTCTCCTCTACTAAACACTAAACTATGGTATTGGAGTATGGGTATGTTAGATATTAAATGGCTTAATTACCCTTGAAGTTTTGCAAAATTAATTCAAGCTTTGCTGGTTGACAGTATTTTCAGCGAGAGCGTGGGTTTGGAGCAGCAGAAGCTGACGTCTCTCCCAGGTTAGCGGGAAATGCCCGAGGTGCGCCCTGCTTGCCTGTAGGTACCAATGTTGCAAAGATGAATGCTGGTTCTGAGTCAGGGTTGCTCTGTGATCTCCCTAGCTGGTTTTATGTGATACTTTTATTTCTTTTGTTTTTCAAGGGGCATGGAATGGTAAATGCACGTCAGATTTTCCTTCTTTTTTTTTTTTTTTTTTTAAGTAAAATCTTTTTTCTTTAGAAAGAATAGCCACAAAGTTGTGTTTGTTCAGACTCAGTGAAAAAAAATCTTCCTTGCCCACCAGTACCAAAATTCTTTCTCCTGAACCACATCCACTTCGCCCTGTTTTGAGCCAAACTTGGAACTATTTCTCTCCATTTTCATCTGTTACACTGAGTCTGCTAGCAATTTCTTTCCTATTTTATTTAGATAATTCTTGCTGAGGTCTTGTCATATGATCACCAGCCTTTCTGGTTTTTGGTTATCTCTGCATAAAGGAGGGAGCTTTATTTACTTTACTTAGAATTTTTTTAGGTACTCTTTGACACTTTATTAAGCAATTTTTTGTGTAGATATACTTAACGCATGGCATGTTTTGCATGCATGTAAACTTTGATCAGGTATAGCTCAGGATGCTTAGTGTCTGCCAAATGTTTTCTATGCAAGTTCATCTTGTAACCTTAGGAATATCCAGGACTGTGGTATTGCCTGGTGCCTTTGCACTGGTAATGCTTAGGGTCCGTTTCTCTTTTTGGAGCAATCATTTGGACAGCAATCCATTCCCTGCAGGGCCCAGCATCATCTGAACAGTTGCTGGCACTGCCCGCCTGTGCCAAAATGTCTTGAGTAGTTGGGTTTGCCTTTATAATCTTGGCAAAGTGGTAGTTGGAGCATAAAAATGGCAAGAGTACCAGGTGACTTCAAGGTTTATTTTTTTGGGCTAGCCGGGGTACATTTTGTACCTGTGAATGTTCATTCGTTTGAGGTGCGTAAGCGTGCGTGCATCTCTCTGTCGTCAGGAGCTTTATTCACAGTTGTGGTGGAGCGTCGGGATTCAGCATCCGAAACAAATGTAATTGCTACTTATATTGGAGAAACAAATACAGTTTTAGGAGTTTGTTTTGTTGAGCATCTGGGAAATAACAAGGGGAGTGAAATCAATACAGGTGGTGATAAAACTTGAATTACTGCAGTTCAGTGTACGCAGCATGTTAGTACTAAGACATAATCTTGCCAGAAGACACAGGTGAATGGATCCATTTAAAATGAGCAGAAACTGTTTTTTTCTGCTCAGTTGTTGAATGTTGGGGTTTTTTGGGCACATTAATACATGAAATTGTCATCTCTCCTTGTTTTTCAGTGTGTTGTTTGTTTTATGGTTTTTGGAAAGTCTGCTGGTTAACATGCTGGGTATATCCCCAAACACGCAAAGAAATATTAAACATATGCAGCAAATTGTTGCAGTTGAAAAGTGGGGGGGCGTGGGGGGTAGACCTCTTTTTTTACAGGGACAAAGACAAAGAAAAAAAGAAAAAAAGATCTCAACCTGCAAGTCTACATGAGTTTATCTCAGGGAGGATTATGTGGCACAGGGGATTCTGAGTACCTGGGTAACTGTTATTTCAAAGGTGAGCAACGGGTCACCCAACCTGCAAAGCTGATGAGGAGAAGGGGCACCAGCCTTCGTATGAGGTTCAGCCCTGAGCTGGGACTAATAACTTCCTGAACTGTTGCCACCTAATAAACAGATCTGTCCACGCTCTGAAGCAGCTCCCACAAGACCTCTGTAACTGATTTTTTGTATTTTCTTTTCAGATAAATGTTTTTACATATCTACTCTGCGGGTTATGTTGTTGATTACAATATGTCTTGTTATTGTTGAGAAGGATTTATTATTCCAAACAAATAGAACTGAGTAATCTCTCCCATTTTACCTAATCTAGATCTTAGAAAGCAGATTTCACCCTTCCTGCTCACACATCCTCCAGGAATTAAGTGGGGTTTTTCCCATTTAGAAGACTTAAAAATCCTCCCAATTTTTTAAATTTTTCTTTAAATGTATAGAAATATATGCCTGCTACTGTAAGTAGGCTCCTAGGTGAAGATTTTCACATATTGGACATGGTCCTGGGCAACTGGCTCTGGGTGGTCCTGCGTGAGAAGGAGAGTTGGACTGGATGACCTGGAGAGGTCCCTGCCAACCTCAATCTTATCGTATGGAAAAATAGTATTAAAATTTGTAATAGTTGATGTGGAGAACCTCTGTAATCTAGTTTGAAAGCTTCAACTCCAGCCCTTCTTCATAGGGTAACATGTAGATAAAGATATGATTTAGCTTTAGAGATTTCCTTCAGAAACTTAATTCACTGGCATTTCACTGATAAAGTCAGAATTTAGTAACAGAGACAAATAGACAAATAGGATATTCATAAGAATATTGAAGAAACCTCTAGGTGGCTGAATATTTTATGTATTCTGAAAACACCTCTGGAGTAGTGGCCCAAAAGTGAGAATTACAAATTAGACCTGAAATAAAGGGTTGCAGATGTATTATTTCAGCTTACAGATTTACTGCAGAGGATGGCCAGTACTGGAGAGCTGCTTATTCAGAGTTGTACCCTACTATTTCAATGTGCAGTTCTAAGCTTATTTCAGGATTTAGGACATGTAATTGTATACCAGTCAATTTCCGATCATTATTGCGGTATCAGAATGGTTCTCAAGTGTTCATTGAGCCTGTCGTCTTGAAACAAAGAGTATTTTTATTCCCTTTTTTTCCCTGTCTGTGAAACAAAAAGTATTTTTATTCCCATTTTACAAGTGGGAAATGAAGGCAATGAATGATGTAATATTGGGAGCATTTGTGAATTTGGGAAACATTGAGATCCTGATTTCTCTTTTTTTTTTCCCACGCATGTTTTTTTCTGCTGTATCTGGCTTTATATACAATTTCACTTTAAAAGCGTTGACTTCAGCTGCAGCTGTAATGCTCAGTACTTGTGCAAGTCAGATCCAAAGATCTCAACAGAAGCACCAGAAAATGAGAAATATGTAAATAATGGCCAAATGCAAAAAAACATTGAAGGAACTTGTCATAGAACTTGTCCATTACCTTTTAGTGATCCTGTGATATCAGATGTGGAATAACTCACTCCAGTTAGCTCTGCACACAGAGGTGGAAGAAGGAGCCTCTGGAAGGGAAATAATTGCTTTAAATAGTCATGAAAACATCTGCAGCTTTCTGAGAGAAAAGAAGTCACTCCATATCACACTATGAATGTGAGACAAACTTTGTGATTATTTTTGTTTTATTTTTTCCCCTTTTTTTATTTCCACAAGGCATAGCTGTTCCTAAATGGAAGACACTGAAGCCTTACATCTAGTGCTGCATATTTTTCTTCTTTGTGTAATTTGTGTAAAGTTAGTTGTTGATTTTTTTTTTTCGTTCTCTGTTTTCTAGAGGTAGTGTTTGAAATCTCAAGTTTATTGAGAACAAATAAAGGTGCATTTTTTTAATGGATTTATTGTCTTATCTTTCCTGATGTCTCTCATCTTAGTGCTCTTCAAAATAAATCTCCAGTCTGATGTTGAAATAGTTGAAATAGAGAATTTTAATTTCATTACTTGTCACAAGAAAAAAAAAAATCACTTACAAACTGTTCACTTACTGGCTTTTCATTGCTTTTCTTCCTGATAAAGCAGTGAAGTCAGAGGATTTACTACTGTAATGTCACAGCATGACAATGACCTAAATAGAGCTGACACAGAATAGCTTTCCAAACATATGGAACAGTGACAGTCTGATTAGTATAAAAATACTTGCTGTGTTTTATTGAAAGTTTTATTTAAAAATAGTAAATATATCCTTTTTGAGAGTCTGCTGGGGATGGTAGCAAAAATATTCTTTTTAATAATTCTCTAACAATGATAATAACTTATGGAGCTAAGTTGTTAACACTGTGTTTCTATTTTTCTTTTTGCAGCCCACATACTGGGTGGCAGAATTACGAGCCTGACGTGCCCCGGATTCCCACTGCTTGCATCTCTGTGGAAGATGTTGAAATGATGTCCCGGATGTCTTTCCGGGGCACTAAGATTGTTGTGCACCTGAAGATGGGGGCTAAGACCTATCCAGACTCTCCTTCCTTTAACACTGTGGCAGAGATAGTAGGAAGCAAGTACCCAGAGCAGGTGAGTGAGAATAGACAAAAAGAAACTTACTTTGTTCTTTAAATGTATGAAAAAAAGAAACCCAAAGAAAACCCCTTCCTAAGAAATCCCTCAAGCGAGTAACTCTGTCACCTGCTCTTCTACGTTTCAGACATCTCGGCTTTTCAGTCTTTTTCAGGTAGCAGGTTTGAAACCACCAGGCTCAGTTCTAATATACTAGGATATATTTTAGAAAGCTGTAAGAATTACTTTGTTCTAAGAACAGGAAGTTCAACTAAACTGTACACAATTTAACCTCCTCCTTTTTGTTTCCTTGGCTTAAAGCTTACTCTAAGTAGTACCATCTGCATAGGCTTACAAAGAAGCGTGTATGCAAGCTGAAGTGAAATCCTATCACTGTAACGAATGCAGTTATTGTTTTAAATAACAAATAACAAGTTAAGCTTGCCATCATGATTTGTGCTTGGAGTTTGCTTATTGTTCTGTTAATAATCTTCAAGTGGTTTCTTGATCGGGCAAATAAGTGAGGTTCTGCTGTCCGGAAATAAAATTGTTTTGTCTGAGTTTTTCCCTCAAATGTAAAGGTGAATGCAGGATGTGACTAACTTTTTTGAAGATGTTTTTTCTTGTGCAAATCTTTGCTGCCTTTAGCAGGAGTTGTATGTGTGTTAGTTTGCAGGAATGAACCATCTGCACTAAAAAAGTACCTGCAAATTCTGTTTGAGCACTAGTTAATCCTAAATTGTTGGTTTCCATTTTAAGACTTTTCTTCTTGCTTTCTCTTTTCTTCCAACTACTCAGCCAAAAATCATACAAACTAAATTCATGGTGCTGAAGGATTTGTGCCTGGTATGAAGTCTTCTGTGTCAGCTTACAACATGGAATGAATTGTCTGGCAGTATGGTTTATTGTGAAAATGCTAATGCAACTTCAGTTACAGCAGCACTAAAAATGTCTGCGAAAGTACATCTACTGAGCCACAGTTCTTTTTTAAACATTGTAGTTTTCTAGCTTCAATGGAAAATAAAAATTACTATCTCTGTCCTTTAAACCAGGCATAGCTCTTACAAGATTTTATCTTTTTCTGAGACGGAGGTTCTGCAGCTCTGGTTCGTGATGTGTAGAGATTCTCAGTGTTAGCATGAGTGTGTGGTTTCAGAAGCTTGATCATCGGGCAGGGAAAAAGTAACGACCATCATGGTTGATTGGTTTTCATACCATCACCTATGAGTTTAGCTTCATGAAACATACGTTTACCAAGTTAAAGACAGCACCCCAACTTCTAAATTAGGGTAGAGCTACTGTAATTTTAGGTCATCTGAATTTTTAGCAGTGCTTCTAACCAGCTAATAGGCTGTCTTTCCTGAGTTATATTTGGCATATTTCAAAATTGTGACATTTCAATTCAGATTATAACGTGTCCAAATGTAACCCTCCAAGATTCATTAAGATGCTTGCATGTACTTGATTTTTCTCTTTGCTGTCTTGCTCTGTTTCTTTAAGTAATGAAATGGATTGGAATCTCTTCACTTCTTCCACTGAGAAGCTCGGTTTTGTGAAAAACTGGGTAAAGACTTATTTACAAGCCCCCTGCTGATGTTAATGGGAGTGGTAGTGGATACACTTTGAAAATGTAACCAAGAAACAGAAAAATAAAACAAGTGAATGTTTAGGTTTTTTAGTACTCCGTTCCTCTTGGAGCTTTAATGGTTGCTTCACCACGCTCATTCCACTGCGTTACTCTGGTAAAAATGGGAACCATCTAGCTATTTAGGCAATAAAATACATTGCAGACCCAAACCCTTACAATGCCTTTTATGCCAAAGTGTTTCAAAATGCAGTACAAATCCAGGGGAATAGAAAGGTGCCATTTCCACCGGCCAAAATTTCAATTTAAGTTTTGAATTGAAACAAAAGCAAATCTGGATCTCTGAACTCTGGGTGAGAAATCAGCAGCGGGTGGTATTGCTCTTACAAAGGTCTAAAGCAAAACAGTTTGAAATTAGGCTGAAGCCTGTGAAACATAACTGGTCAGAGGTATTACAGCAAATTAGAACTTAAAAAACTGGAACTTAATTGAAAACCAGAGTCTCTGTTGGATACTGAAGAAGTCTTGTGAGAAGTGATACAGTTCTAGATGTAACTGCCCCTTAGACATGTTTGTGTTCATCTGTATACTGACCAGAATTTAATATACTGCTTGATTTATAAATAATTCATTAATTCCTCCTGTGAGATTTTAGCATGTATATTAAAATTAATTGCCAAGAACTGAAATTGGTTTTGTCTGCAAGTTTTATCTGTTACAAGCAATGTTGAATACTATTACTAAAATCCTTGAAAGGGGAAAACAATTTATTGTTTTTTCTTACTTTTTTTTGTTCCTTTTGTTTAACCATTCTTGCAGCATGTCCAGTTCTGTCCCTCCTTTCTGAGTAATTTTTCCAAGTGTTTTGTGTGGATTCTTGCGGATAGCAGTGGAGGGGAAAAAGTAAAACTAGAAAAATGTTAAGGAAAACAGAAAAAAAAGTAGTTTAAATACTTTTGGCATATTTTCCTAAAAGTTTGCTTTATTTTAGACTTGGTGTTCGTAAAGTCTTGTAATACATGCTTAGTTTTGCTGTTGCAAGAAATGTTTGATATAATCAAAATTAATGCTCAGTATTGTCAAACTTGCAAACCTTTGTTAAGGCACCAGTTCTTATCTTTAACACATTTACGATTCTGAACTGAAAGCAATAAAAGAAATACAATTTTTTTGTGAAATGAGAAAGGTTATGGTTGCAGGACCTGCTGACCTCCAGGCTATTGCAGGTTAGAGACATTTGCAGCCAATGCCTGACTTTTATCTTGAAGAATGAGTGTTTGAAGCACGCTGTTGAACCTGGGACAATGCTGTTAGCATCCTTTTGTACTGTATTGTGTACTGGTGAGATATTTTATTTAAACTATGTAAGCTGACACTGGAGACTGACTGACTGAAAAATTCACAAGTCAACTAATGTGGTTTTCATTTGAAATTCAGGCAGAGCTGGCAGTAAAACATGTTTGTCTTCTCATTTTAATATAGATGTAACATGATTGGTCTTAAAGTGCAGAAGCAACTGTTCCCATCTCTGGGGAAATGCTATAAATAGTGGCTGTTTCTTGTTAGTCTGGCTTCACTGCACCTAATGTGCCAAACACGGAACCATGAAATACGTGATGAACTGAAAAGGTATCAAAGTGGATCAAGTTGTAACTCTTCCATAATCCTTACTTTCAGTATCTTTCCGCACTGCGTATTTCTTGGTGTGCAGTGCTGTTTTACTTATCTTACAGTTACTAAGTGATGAGAAAACTGTTTCCTAAGTGCCCTACAAAGTACATAAATTTAATGGTTGCTCATTATTCTGTGATCTAGCATAAATACTGTAGAGCACAAATGGAGCGGCTCATAAGTGGCTTTTTTGGAATCCTGAATAGCTGTTCCAGGAATTCACTCTACGCTGCTTTTTTGCCTCCGGTTTTTATGGAGTGCCATATCTACAAAATGTACCATTTGAAAGTGACTCTATTTTGAACACCACAGGCATAAAAGACCATTGAAGAATGTGCTGTCGCTCTGAGCCCAGTTTGGACAGCACTTTGAAAGTAGCAGTCCTAGGAATGACCTGAGAAACAGAGATGCTAAGGTAATAGATTGTAAAGTTCTTTACCAATCAGTGATTGATGTAACAGAACCTGTTCTACAAAGGAAATAGCAGCTTATTTTACTTTTTCATTCTTCTTCCTTTCCCTATTTCAAAAATCAGCCCTCTCTTGGAATTTGTGATACTGGGCTAAGCTCCAGGGAACAAGAGAACATGAAAATTGTCCAGACTTCTGAGCCTGTTAGGCATTCATGCACATAAGGGAAGAAATAATTTGTAGACCAAAAAAAAAAACCCCAACCCCAGAAAAAAAAAAAAAAGACAGACTTCTCTGAAGATGTGTAATACTCAGTACAATGTTGTTTTATGGCCTGGCATCAGTTCTACATATGTTAACAAAATGTCTATCCATTAGCCCTTTGATGTGGCTTACAGATATCCCTATGCTCAAACTAAATCATGCATACAATCGAGCTTTGAGTAGACATGTTTTTAAGAGCCGGGTGCCATCACGTTATGGCTCCATTATCACGTTTTCTCCATGTGGATTGTTTTGCTATTCATTCCAAAATGTTGAAGGGTTTGTCAGTGCACTTCTGTGAGCCTCTCTCCTGCGACTGTAAGCTGATGCCTGTCACTGCTAGAATTTAAGAGAATTTAAAAGAATTTAAGAGATTGGATTTTGAGAGTGCCAGCCCATTACTTCAGGATAGTGAACTGGTGGGAAAGAAGAAGAAAGAGAAATGGTGAAAAGAAACAAGACAAAGGGTGAAGAAGAAACATTGGCATTGTTAGGAAATGTTTTAATTTCTTTGAAGTTTTTCTATCAATATTTGCTGAAAGAAGTAGTACCCTCTGTTTTATTAGTAACAGGACTTTGTACTAATAATTGGAGGTGTTGGTTTTATAGTGTGCCTTGTGGGAGTGGCAATGCTGCTGTCATTTGTTCTTAAACAGGGGTCTTGTCATGACAAAAAAAGTCACATTAATACAAAACTGATATGGAGGAAAATCTTTCTTTGTAACTTGACCATTTTAAAAATGTGGGTTTTTTTAACTCCCAGAAGACCTACCAAATTTTAAGTCTAAAGTGCATGCTAAATTTTGTGGTGCAGAGCTTGGCAAATCTTCTAAAACTTGAATTGCCCATTTAAAACCCAAGAGCTGACTGAAAGCATTTAATTCTGCTGGGGAGAACTTGGCAATAGTTTGCCTTCTGACTCTGAGTGACCAATCTATCCTAAAGCAGGCATGTTTTTTGGAAACCTCAGTATCTGGGCATGCAACAAATACATCTTATAAGTGATTTGTACGTAAGTGGCTGATGTCGTTAAGGGGCAACAGTTAAAAAGCATTGTACTACTTAGAGTGTGTGTCTGAATTATTGGTGGAGCAAATGAATTTGTATATGTGGAAAAAAGATTCAAAACAGCTTAGATATATTTAAAAATTATTTTCCTGATATAATTTTGCTGGAAGGTATCAGGTCAGGTTCACCAGTGTCATGTGACCTTTGTAATGTTCAGGTGTTTTCAAAATGACCAGGCCGTATCTACAAATGGGCATATCTATAAATGAGGAATAGGGCTGGGATGGTAGGAGTCTCAGCTGATCTTGGAGACACCTGAAGTTGCTGTGTCTCCCAGGTTGATGATGCCAGAGCAGAACCAAGGGATGTGCTCCACTAAGTACAAGCAAGGCAGCAGCTCGTTGAAAGGGTCCGCCTCTTGCCAGCTGAGGCACAGTAGCCATCAGTGCATGGGAGCTATTGCAATATGAAGGAAAACTGTATTAGCTTTCATTGCCATCAATGCCTGGTCTCCAGAGGGAGCAGGACTTTCTTAGAGCGTGCTAACTCAAGTCGCTGGCACGCAACTGGTGATACCCTTGGTTACTGCAGCACTGGGGTGACAGTGACAAGGGATGAGGACGTGTAGATGGCCTTCCTCACTAGAGTCAAGTGGAGTTTGGGGTGACTGAGTGCTGCTGTCACCCTGCTATACGTGTTCCATTTGGCTTGTCTCAATGTAACACCTCACACAGCGTGCTTTCTGCCTTTCACCCAAGCTTGGGCATAGATACCACCATACATGTCATCTGGCTGCCTACCCCAGCCTCCTCCTCTTTTTGAATCTGGTCTGGTATCAGCCCAAAGGTACTTGCTAGACCTTTGCTCTGTGCACTACTCTTTGGAGCATTTGACTGGATTTTAACTTTGCTTCTTAAACTGCAACCAACTAAATTGTGAGACTAGAAGTTAAAACTGAACTTTTTGGGTGCTTGTTCTATTGGTCAGCAAACTTACCTGAGGACGCAGTTTTGTAGTCCTTTTGATGGTGTGAGTATAAGCAGTTACACTGCAATATTTTTTTCTTCCTACCCATTCCTTTGTCTTTACTCTCACACAGCAGTTTAAAAATTACTGTGGGATTTTATTTCAGTAATAATTCACAAATATACCTAGGGTTCTTTTTTTTTTTACAGAATGGTTGTGAAAGCTTTTTCTCTCTACATTGAAAAAAGCTACCTTCTAAAATTACACTAGATCCTTCTTGCATTCTAATACGCAAGAGTATCGAAAGGGTTTGGCAGATGTGATACTTGCCTGAGGCATGAAGTAAGAAACCCCAACATTGAGGAGGAAGGAGGAAAGAAACTGTATCATAGTTTTCATTATGAATAAGTAGGTGCTAGTGCCAAGTGTCAAAGGTTAGTGTAAAAGCAGCTACAGAAGTAGTCAAATAGCTGTAGTACTGTTAGGTACACACTGTATGCTTGACCTTACACAGCAGAAGGAGGACTACCAAGATCTTGTCCTAGTGAGTGTGCAGTCCAGAAGAGGAGTACAGTGCTGAAAAAAATGCATTTTTTCCATGCAAGTCTATTGGATAACTGCATGTCTAAGAGCATGTGGGTTGCATATAGGAGGCTGTTTGACAGATTCAGAGGTTCTTACACACGGGACACATGTGGAGGAAGACTTGACTGAAGTTTTAGATGGCGGACAGAGCTAATATTGTTAATGGAGTGGAGGGGAAATGCTAGAAGCAAGGAAATCTAAAATGTTTAGGCTGGGGCTGAGGTGAAAGGGGGAAGGAACTTGGTCTGCTCAATCACACCGAAATACTGACAATAGAGGCCTTATGCTAAGAAACGTGTGGTTGTAGCAGATGAGAGAGATGGTTACTCAAGGATATAGCAGAGTATCTAGCAGAGTTTGTAAGTTTTGGTGGGCAGAGACAGTATTAATGAGAAACCCTGAACCAGCTGCAGAACTGTGGGTAGACTTGTTAGGGTTTCATGCATCGGCATTGCTGCTTTGTGAGAACAAGGTAAGGGGAGAGATGGTGAAAACGATAAGCTGACCACAGCTGGAGTGCTCTTTAAGACAATTAGTCTCAAGAACTTGGTTTGCTTCATTAGTACATGCTTCAAAATGTTGATATCAGTTTTCCTTCGTTTTTTTATACCATTGTTATATAGTATTTTATACGGTTTCATTGACCTAGAAGGAGTGCCCTAGGTTTCT
Source organism: Aramus guarauna (assembly GCA_013400195.1). Taxonomy (NCBI): domain Eukaryota; kingdom Metazoa; phylum Chordata; class Aves; order Gruiformes; family Aramidae; genus Aramus; species Aramus guarauna. The sequence continues at coordinate 721,618 of VXBL01002128.1, read as the reverse complement.
GAGACCTGAAAGGCTTTGCACTTTGCCACTGTAACTTTATTATAAATGTGGTCACAATGATGCAAAAGAATTTATTATGGTTTGGCAAAGCAAAATACACTGTAAAGCACATTATACTAGTAAAATTTATCCAAAATGATTGTTAATAAAATGTTAAAGATCTCATGAGGCTGGCAGGCATAAATTTAATTAAATCAAAGAATGAGTTTTGTTTATGGAGTTTCTCAAATATTATCGATACTTAAACCAACAATATTTCATTATGTAATGTGTAAGTAATCCAGAATTTCATTGTGCACAAATACAATTCTAATTCATTGTAACAGGTAAATGTAAATTTTGGACAGATTCGTGATTTACATGGTTGGCTTTTTCCAATAGTACTTGTCAGAAAAGTAAACTGGTTTATGTGTTTAGGACTGAGATCCCATTTCTTCTCTATTGAAGTTGCAAAGAAAAAAAGAAGGGGCATGTTACAGGGTCTTTAACAGAAAATGTATTTTGTACCACAGGTTCTGCAGGTTTGCTTCTTTACACATGCTGAAAATTACGTTCTTCACAGTCTATGTTTGTTTTTCCCACTAGTTTTTATTCTGTCATTTATGCCATCGACTGGTTTTCAAATTTGAACAAAAATAAACTAAAATGCATATTCTTCTGGTAGTTACATAGTCCCTTGACATCTGATTTCTATCAGTGTTTGAATTTACAGCCATCATTGTGAAATATTAGTCTCGAGAACAGTGTACGATGTCCTGGTGTAAATTACTTAGAAAAAAACCCTTATGTCCTATTTCATCTAATCATACATACATTATTATATACAGGGTGGAGAATGGAATAACATCATGATGCAAGATGAAATAGTCTGTAAACCATACTGCTTTAGAAATTGCACCAAATCAGTGTTTTTTTCCTGGAGTGCATATAAGCAAATAGAAGTAGGATTTTCCTTGCATTTTAAATATTTCAACTCAGCAGGGAAGAATATTGAGGCTGTCTTAGTACTTCTGTATCACTTAAAATTCTGGGCTTTATTTTTTAATTGTGTGCCTGGTCTAATGATCATTGTGCTTCGTTTTTACTTTCAGTGATGTTAACTGGACAAAGATTTTTCTCATCCTCTTTGTGTGCCAAGTTTAATGTGCTGCTTGTGGGAGAAGGTATTTCATGAAATAATATTCTTTCACTCTAATGGAATTTGTTGCATATATATATATATGATAGTTTTAGGTCACCTTCTTCTGTGGCGTGCTGCTTGGCAGAGCAGAGCATGTTCTACCATTCCAAATGGGAAAGGTCTGTCATCCAGCTTCTTGCCAGGAGAGCGATTACTGAGCTCTAAAATGTGATGTCCTCCCTCCTCCTCTTTCCCCTTTCAAATAATCAGGAAGAGAACCTGAGATCACATTATTCTTTGAGAAGGAAAGGAAAAACAAAATCTTGGACAAGTATATTCCTCTCTGTCTTATCTTACAAGCAGATACGACGGCTCGTGGTCTGTTCTGCTTGTATGATTTTCTTTCTTGGCATTGTAAACCTGAAGTCTTGGATTTATGGTCTCCACTTCTGCCTGAAGTCCGCTGACCTCAGTTTATATGCTAAAGTGCTCCAGGGATCTGTTCACTTAGCTGGAATTAATGTTCAGATGATACTTTATTTGACTGTCTCTTAACACATTCTGCAAGTTGTTCTGCAAGTCTTTCTGGAAGGCTGCAGCTGTTATACTGTGCATATAAATAGGGTATAGTTAATAAGCCTATTTATAGCAAGCCAAAGTCTGACAATTTTTTTCTCATTCATTAGAGTTTCTAACCTTCAAAAAAGTTTGACAAAATAATTGGATTGCACCCTTACCCACTAAGTATGGTGCGTTTACTTCTTCATTGATTAATTTGGTAGTTTAATTTAAAATTGCCTAGACAAATTTAAACGCTGAGTTTTGGGAAATAAATACAGCTAAATATGAAGACATAAATAAGCTGACTTTGATAGACTGGTTAAATTTTAACAAAATTGGTAAGGGTAATATTCTAGATTATATGAAAATATGTAAGCTTTGTATTCTTTTATCTGTGGACTTTGTTACACACACAATTTCCTGCTAGAGATCAACATAACAGCACTCCCTGCCTCTGCAAAATACCCAGCAAGCCCTTCAGAACGCTTGAGATTATTTATTGCACGAAGTCAGCAATGCCTAACTCATGTTACTTCCGTTTTCATTTATCTGTAACAGGTTTTTCTATGAATTGAGAAGTCAGGGGATGTTCCGAATCTGGTGGTGACTGAACCAGGGTGAGGGAATGAAGAATGTGATTGGTGATGTTGTCGAGGTCACAAAGTACGAAATACTCTGGAGGAGAGAAAAGCAGTTTAGAATAATCTTGGCAAATTCATAGGAATCTTCAATAATTATCAGGGTGAAATGTGATCTGCTTGTCTTTAGGAAGCAGAAATTGAATGTACAGTGTGCCCCTGGCCGAGTGACCCATACAGGGTCCTTTGCCATATTTGCTGAAAACAGTTGCAAGGTATTTGGGACTTAGTAGGCATGGTACAAATTGTGGCATAAAAGTAATGAGAAGACATTGAGCTTTTCCTTGGAAAAGCTGTCTTGACATGCAACCAAGCATGTTTTAGGCAGATCCAGAAGTTGGGGGAGGTTTAAGGGTTCCACTTGAAGAATGTGTTTGTACAGAGATGAGTGGAGGCATCTAGACAGTCTTTCGTGAGTGCAAAAAGCTCAGGCTGCTGAGAGCATCAGACTGCTCGGCGTGCTGTATTTGCTGCAGTTTTTTTCAAAAGCCTCTGCACTAAAGAGAGGGCTTTGTTTATCTCCTTATCTATGTAGCACATTTAAAGCTCTTTAGTGACCTTTCAGCACAGGATTCTGCGATATTGTAAAGCATGAATGTTAGCTCTTTAAGATCCAGTCGATAATACAGATATATAGATGGGAAAATACATAATTTGCCTGTTTGCCAAATTTAATCATTTGCTGCTAAATTCAATTTTGTTAAATGATAAAGGAATCCAAGTTTGTGTTGAAAGCACAAAGAAATTTCTGTTGTGTTTTCTAATAGGAAACCTTTCCCTAATTGGGAAAGGCTGTGTATGTTTAAAGGAAAAACAACAAGGAATTCCAACCAAACCTTTCCCAGCTTAACTGAGAATCACTTAATGCATTTAATAAAGATGATTTTTGAAAGCGACTAAGAAGTTGAAGAAAGAGCAGCTAGCTTGCAGTAATTTGAGCTGTTTAAATCGAGTGGCATTGAAACTGTTTAAATTACTGTAAATACAGTTTTAGTGGTTTGAAAGAATCTTTTTTGTCTATAATTGCATTTTCATTTAAATGTGTATCTTTTAGGAATAGATAAGGGTTTCTTCTCTCAGGGTGTAAAAAGACACTAGCATATTTTCAAGAACTTCATTTTGCTTCTTTGAGTGCTTTAAAATCTCTCGTTGAATCTGTGAAGCAGAGAACTGATCGGGGTTTTTTTTTCTTTTCCCTTATCTGAAACGACATATTTAATTGTAATGTGGATAATAATCACTAATACCAATTTAAAACTGGGCTGTTGAACCAGGTAGAACCAGTGATCAAGGGATTATCTGCACTGTGTTGAATAAATACAGCATGTTGCTGTATGGATGCAACAGTGACCTGGGATATGAGCGTAGTGACAGAAGGTAATGTGGTGTCTTTCCCATCATGTAACTCAAAGCCTCCATCTCTTGTGTAGAATAAAATATATCTTTGTCCCCCTCTTTCTTGGTGAACGAGCTGTGGTTATAAACTCTATCAGATGATAATCCACAGAAATGATTTATCTGAAACAATTAGCATAATGCTGTGCAATTGCTCTAAAGCTGACCTATTGAATTTGTAATTAAGAAAACTTATTTTATCTAAGGTTCTTTAGACAGTTCTGTGAAGAACTTCTATTTTTTCAGAGCTCTCTTCATTTTCTCTGCCATGTCTCAGGTCTAATGAAACCTTTGCCTCTAGAAGAAAATAAAATGATTTTTTGGTACAGGTTTAGCATTATGCATCTTTAATGATTTTGTTCTGCATAGTGGAATTGTTTGGATGTGTGTATCAGTATATAGGATCAATATTTTAAAAAGTGATAAATCTAAAATGTTTATCACAATCTTCTTTGAACCTTGGAAAAGGCATCTGAAAGTAACTATCCTTTTTTTAAGAGGTTTTTATACTCTTTGTTTTAATGCTTTTTGAAAAGAATAAAATTGAAGGAAAAATGGTAGCACAGGTAGATAGCAAAATTGACTCAAGCTGTGAGCAAAAGAATGAAATAATTATGTGTCACTTTTTCACATTTAACTCTGATCACAGAATCACAGAATGGTTTGGGTTGGAAGGGACCTTAAAGATCATCTAGTTCTAACCCCCTCTGAGGGACACCCTCCACTAGACCAGGTTGCTCAAAGTCCCATCCAACCTGGCCTTGAACATGATGAATTAAAGCACTCTGTGGGTAGCCTACCTATCACAAATTTACAAAACTAAACCAAATGTGAATTTGAGATACCATGATGTGACCTTCTGTTTCAGTCTTGGGCCTGGAGGTATAACCCTCACCACTGGAACACTACCCACACAACAGGTAATGCACTGCAGTGCTAAGTTTGCGCTGGTGGGGATGCCAAATTTCTAGCTCCCTTTCCTTCACATCCTGTCATTGTAATCCAGCAGCCTTCCCCCAGACGTAATCCCCACCATCTGGCTTACTGCAGTCCCTTTTTGAAGTGGTGTGGGTAGTCTTTTCCTCCTTCTCCCATTTGTTTGAAATTAAGTGCAGGAAGAATTGCTTAGCTGTGTGCTACAGCCAGATTCTCACACTGTGGCCTGCAGAGTACCAAATGATGGAAACCTTTTTGGTGGTTGACAAAATGAGTCAGCCGGTGGGCAGGCTGCATTTTTGGGAAGAGGAAGGAAGTGCTGTGCAAGTCTCAAGACCGTGACCTCTGTGGCTCTTTGGCTCAACCGTGAATGGGCTGTCATTTTGTGGGCCAGGAACATGTTTTTGAATGAAGAGCTGCATTGAAATACTCATTCTGTTTCTTGCTGTCAACCTTATTTATTTTTGTGATGCTTTAGCTGTGTGCCTGCTCTGCCATGCCCCTGCTGAGTGCCTGCAGGCATGGTGAACGTGCTTTCCCTAGCGTTGCTGGTTTGGGCTGGGGAGTGCTGGCTCTGCGAGTGCAAGTGCTGGGGAGAACTGAAGGCAGTTGGAGGTCGGGGTTTGCCATTGATGTTTCTAAAGAGATTTTTCCTCTTCAGTTGACCATTTGATGCAATCCATGCAGTACTACCTATGTGAAGCACATTTATTTCAATTACAAATTTGAAGTAACTGCTCTCTGAGTTCAAGGTGACCTACAGAGGGTTGCCTCTCCTACCCAGTATTGTTACCTCTTTTCTGATTTATGTGTTGAAAGGAAATGAGAGAGAGGGAAGTATTCAGAGAGTGGTTTGTCCTTCAGGTATTTACGCATTAAAGCAACTCCAAAGGAATTGAATGTGCCAGCCACTGTTCTGTCTTGAACCTCTCATTCCCAAGCAAAACCACAGAAGGACTACTCAAAGACTACTATAAGCTTGTCTGACAGAATTTAGTCTTCTAGAATTGGCAGAGTCGGTGAGCCACCTGTGTCACATGACAACATTCATGTCTTCCTGAGTTCTCTGCTAAAATGCTTCAAGTCCTTCCTGAAGCGGTCCCCATGAGTGGTGATGAAACTCACTTTTCAACAACCTCAGAGAATTGTCGAGTGAACTGTTAAGGCAACATGGACTCAAGCACCAGTAACATATGGATGAGACAAGTCTACATATTCTTTCTTCCTCACCATGTATTTCTATAGTAATAGGACCAAGGCTGTATTGATCTTGTGCTTAGACGAGATCAGTTCATGAATGAACAACAGCTAGATGAAGGTGAAGTTGACAGAGGAGAGTTCTGGTAGGACAAAAAGACATTCTGAAGAATCCACAAATTCTGTCTTCTACTGAAGATATGTATCCTATACTGATAAATTTGATTTACTCATATTCAAGGTATTGATCCTTCTCTACTACTTTTCAGTTTTATGGGCCTATGCTATCTAAAAACACATGATAGAAACTGTAAACTCAATAGGCATGCTTCTATTGTGTGATGGGCGCCATTGACCAAGCTTTTGTAGGAGATGTTACTTCTCAAAGTTGGTCCAAGCCTGCAGAATCTAATTCCTCAGTAAGCACTTTTCACTGACCTTCGGTTCCAGTGAAAGGCAGCTTCCTCTGACCTCACTTTCTCTGCCATAGAAATACAGCTCCATGTACATCTGCAAACAGTGTTTGTCCAGCAAAAATAAACAAAACTTTTAAGATGACATTCCAATACATGTTTTTCTCCCCTTTGAACAGGTTAAAGGACAAACAGTATATGACAGATACTCATTCTGCAGAATGATACATTGCCACTGGTGTTTAGTATGTACTCATCATAGAGATCAATATGGGGAAATATAGATATTAACATATCTATTTTTTATATATATATGTGTACACACACAGAAGTACTAAAATGGGGAAATGGTTAGTGACCTGCTATGCAACTTAGACACACACAAGTCTATGGGACCAGATGGGATCCACCCAAGGGTACTGAGGGAGCTGGTGGAAGTGCTCACCAAGCCACTTTCCATCATTTATCAGCAGTCCTGGCTAACCGGGGAGGTCCCAGCTGACTGGAGGTTAGCCAATGTGACAGCCATCCACAAGAAGGGCTGGGGGCTGGAAGGAAGATCTGGGGAACTACAGGCCTGTCAGTCTGACCTTGGTGCCAGAGAAGGTTATGGAGAAAGGGTTCACAGAAAGGGTTCACAGAAAGGGTTGTCAGGCTCTGGAATGGGCTGCCCAGGGAGGTGGTTGAGTCCCCGTCCCTGGAGGTATTTA
>VXBL01002128.1:613175-714243 GCA_013400195.1 Aramus guarauna | reverse complement strand
ACAGCCGGCTGAATATGAGCCAGCAGTGTGTCCAGGTGGCCAAGAAGGCCAATGGCATCCTGGCTTGTATTAGGAATAGTGTGGCCAGCAGGAGTAGGGAAGTGATTGTCCCCCTGTACTTGGTACTGGTGAGGCCCGAGCTTGAGTGCTGTGTTCAGTTTTGGGCCCCTCACTCCAAGAAAGACCTTGAGGTGCTGGAGTGTGTCCAGAGAAGGGCAACGAAGCTGGTGAAGGGTCTGCAGCACAAGTCTTATGAGGGGCGGCTGAGGGAACTCGGATTACTTAGCCTGGAGAAGAGGAGGCTGAGGGGAGACCTTATCACTTTCTACAACTCCCTGAAAGGAGGTTGTAGCCAGGTGGGGGTTGGTCTCTTCTCCCAAGTAACAAGTGATAGGACAAGAGGAAATGGCCTCAAGTTGTGCCAGGGGAGGTTTAGATTGGATATCAGGAAAAATGTCTTCACCGAAAGGGCTGTCAATCATTGGAACAGGCTGCCCAGGGAAGTGGCGGAGGTATTTAAAAGCCATGTAGATGTGGTGCTTAGGGACATGAGTTAGTGGTGGACTTGGCAGTGCTAGGTTAAAGATTGGACTTGATGATCTTAAAGGCCTTTTCCAACCAAAATGATTTTATGATAGCCAGGGCTACTTTGCTACTACAGCTGTGAATAAAGAATTTATCTATCTAGTTTTGAACAAAACAGCTAAGTATGGATCTAGTATTAAATTTTAGTCTCTTACTTTATGTTTTAAATCGCAGGGAAGGATCAGGGTTTGGGAGTGGGGGGTTCTACCTGATTAAGGTGCATCAGTCCCATGAAAATCTGTACTGAAAATTTAAGGCCTCCTCCCAGTAGATAGGCTGGTAGGTGAACTCAGGGTAAGAGGCAGGAAAATGGCTTCTGGCTGAAGTTTTCTCAGTTTGTATCTGGGCTGCAGAAGCATTTGAGGAGACATTGTCTTCTTCCTGCTGGTAGCTTCTGGACTGATCAAGCACTTGGAAATATAAATCACTGGGGAGTAGACTGGCATTTGTATTTCCACCTGTAGAGAATTGTGTGTCCGTGGTGGTATACAGCCCAGAGCAGCCATCCCCATGAGGGTTCATGCACAGGACCCATCAAGTAAAAGAAACCCAAGTCCCCAGTCCAAGCAAGTGAGTTCTGCTCTTGGATGAAGTCATTCCTTTGCCTGGGGATTCTCTTGGATTTCGTAGTCCTCATGGATGCCCAAATATTCGTGATGCTAGTAAACACTGGCTTAAGCTTAGTTTGCCAAAAGATGCAGTAGGCCAGATCCATGACTCATGATGATCTGTATCTTTCTTTCTTTTTTTTTTTTTTCTTTCTTTTGCTGGAAATTAAGCAACTTTTCAAAGACTCAGCAAATACCAAATAGCAGCAGCCTGTGTGCTGAGCTCCCATCCCAGTGTTCTGCTGACTGCAGTAGTTTCCTGCTGAATAGAGAATCAAGAACTGATGTTAGTACCTTAATTTTAATGCTCTACATGATTCCACTGTCCATTTTTAAATGTACTCTTCAAAATCTCTGCAGTCAGTTTTTCTGCCAGTGGACAGGTAGGAGACAACTACCTGGGGAAATGAATATAGATGATGAAGTGGATTCTCCCAAGGAAAAAAAAAATCAGACTTCATACCCATTTATTAGAATTTTAACTTTCCCTTCTGCTTGCATCGTCCTTGTCCTGACCAAGCTGAGTGAATAAGGTTGGGGTTTTTTTTACTTAGTCTCAGGAGGAGGGCTAGGAGGAGGAGATTTCTATTTTTGCATTCATGGGAATGTGTTGGTACAAGGATGAAGAGGGCCTTAAGTACCAAGGAAATGTATCCTAAATTTGTTTTTATTAAATAAAAATAATGCCATATGTGCTGAATCCTCTTTTTCATCTTCTTNGAGTTTTGTTTTGTTTTTTTTTTTTTTTTTTTTTTTTTTTTTTTTTTTTTTTTTAGTAGCTGAAAGTTTTGTGATGCACAGAGTTGCTTACATACTGCTGAGAAAAATCTTTGGCTGGAAATGCATGTTCTGCAGTGAAATAGGAATATTTTTGTTCACTTAAATGTACTTATTCCAAGAAGAGTTGGAAAACTTTGGGACAGATTTTTGCTGTGTAAGATGCTTTGTTTCTGGGTGTGACGGCACACAAATAATATATATCTGACATACTTGGGTATGGAGTTACATTGTTCTTGGCGACCTAATCAGGAAGATATTCGGTGAATGTTGTCAGAGCTGGGAATGGACCAGAACACGTATTTATAAAACAGTAACTGAAGAACAACTCACTTTCCCTTGAAACGTTAACCCAGCTGAGTTTCTTCATAGAGATTTTTATTGAAATTATTTCTATTAACCAAAATTATATCTGCAAACTCCATTTTGATTAAGGCGTATACAGCTATTTATTCAAGAGGCTGTGTGGAGGACAAGGTGCAGTGACTAAACCGAACAGATTCATCTGCTGTTTCTTTGGACATATTTTTTCTCCCTTACCTTTACCACTGGTAACCCATGCCGTGTATTTTCTGCATTATTCTGTATTAACTGAACATACTCCCTGTATGTATACTCATCTGTATAGAGATGTCTTTTGAAACCTGTGATACTATTTTCAGCTTTTTGCTGTATCTTACAAGGATGAAAAATACTGCAACTGAAAGCAGATTTGGTACTTTTGATTTACTGTCTTGTTTGAAAGCACATGTGAAAGAGGTTCCCAGTGATACTGCACTCAGGAGCTATAACTCCTCTAAAGATAAAAGAAATTGTTATAATCCTTTCACTAGCTAATTTCTGCATGCTGTAAATGGATTGCTGTGTATCCAGGGAAAATTGCTCAAGGGAAAAACAGTTTGTGACTTTTATTTAGTGCATTTTGTACAGCAGTTACTAGGCTAGACAGAATGATTAATAAATTACTGGTTTAGTAACCACTTTTGCTGTAACTGAATTACTAAAAAAATCATGCAACAACAATAAAAGGTTTTCACAGCAAAATTAAATATTTGGAAGAGTGCTTTCTGCACTCAACAGGCTAATGTACCCTTTTTCATGAAAAAAATCATTTTACTATGGCTTAGGAGGGGGAGACTTGGGATAGCATACAAAATCTGAACATTGCGGAACACTGGATTTATTAAGATGCCACAAGTGATTGTGCTGGAGAAATGCATCCCCTTCTTTCTTTCTCGATCTGGTTTTTGTACTGGAATTGCCTTAGTATGCTGTTGCCCACCCTGCCACGACAGCAAGTCCACAGGATCAGCTCAGTGAAGTTGAAGCTGCACCCTGTGAAGCTGACCAGTGGGGAGGACGAGGCCAAGTGGAGATGCATCAGGACCCAGTTGCACCAGTATAATTATACCCAGTCTGCTCCAGTTTTAGTTCGTAGATGTCCATGGCACTGGCGGTGTCTCCATGGAGTTGGGAGAACTGTGGTAGACGCTCAGGAAGCAGCAGTTATGTGACCCCATGACAGATAGTCTTCTACCTGGAGCATCAGACTGGTTGTACAGTCTTTTGATCCTTATTTATTTTTCCTCCCTGAAGTAAAGTGTAAAGTTTCTCCAACAAGGATATAGGTCAAGTGTTTCAAGATACCAACAAAGTGCCTAATCTAGAATGGTCCTTCTGCCTGTATTTTCCAGGCAGAACAGCCAGAAGCATTCTGCATTTTAATTTCCTGACTTGGTCTGTGTCCTTTGTGCTGGTCACGTTTCCTCTAAGCTTTCAGCAATCTCAGCTGAAGTTCCTTTGTATGTGCAGAATACTTAACATTTGTACATGCTTGTTGTTTAAGGGTTTTTTGAGCGTGTTTTTGCCAGTAGAAAGCAGACTTAATCATGAACTGTGCTTTTTGTGATACTTTGAGTGAACAAACAGAGTTCATACAGTTTACTTCTGTGTTCAGCAGTTCCGGCAGAGAAAGCAAACAGCCGTATCTGTTTAGACTGCCTCCATTCTGCCGAGCCTTTGTAGCCCTGCCAAAGTTCTCCACATCACTGAGCCTCCCCGTGAAAACCAGAGACCACTTCACTTTGTTCGCGGGGCTGAAAGCCGCTCACAGTGTGGGATTTGGGGAACAAAATTCTTTCAAGAATGAATTACACTCAACCAGTATGAGTCGTCAGAGGAGTAAATCAAAGGGATTATTTGTTTTGACTGGTGCCTGATTTGTTTTTGCCAATATTATGCTCAGTCAGAAAATTAAAAAAAAGCCCCTTAATTAAGTGTGATATTTTTGTAAGCAGAGGAATCTGGCTTAGCTTTCACTGTGTCCTCTGTGCAGGAACTTTATCATCTGAACTGTACTGGCTTCTTTCTGTTACGTGTTGCAATGGACAACAACCACACTTTAAAAACTGGGTGAGAGGAGTGTGGTTTGTATAATGTAGTGATTAAGCAAATGGCAAAAGAGTGTACCTATATCTAAAAATCTGATCATGGGAATTGCTCTGCTTCTATAAATTGTTTATAAAGAATTAAAAACAAAGTGGCAGACAGGCAGATGACCATGATATGAAGTGGGCAAAGTAGAATGATTTCAGAGAAAAAAACCCTACCACTTTTGTTTTTCAGTTTTCTGAGTATTTTAAAGGAACTGTGATGGAATATAACTTTAGACTATAGTATTATTAGCAAATATTCTTACAAATAACCACTGAGGAAACTGCTTCTCATCCCAAGACTATTTCCAGCAGGTTGTGCTTGTAAAACTAATTAGGAGACTTAAGGAGAGAATAGGAATGAACTGGTGCTTTCAACATTGTATGTTAAAAATTGTGCTGAAATAGTCAATGCTATTAGCTCAGAATTCTCATTGCTGAGCTACAAAAGTCATTAATTCTTTGATTATGAACTTAAGAAAGGTTCGATAGAAGTAGTTAAATAGGCTATATAATGGCAAGGGAAATTTATGAGGAACTGCCACTGTATAAACTTTGGTAAAGAGATTTCAGGAGATAAAACATATAGGTGTCTTCATCATTTTATCATTAATACCTGATCAGTTCACGTGCAGTGAACTTGTAAAGAAACATATCTAATCAATATTAATGAACAGCATTTTGACACTTTTCAGTGAAGTATAGTGTTAATAGCTGGAAAATATTGATCCTGTGAATCCTGTAGGATTCAAAATAGATTTAAACGTTTAACGTGGCTTTATTAGATGGGATAAAATGTTTTTGAAAAGGCATTCAGAAATTTGGTATTTACCCAACAGCAGGGCTGAAGGAGGGGATGGGAAAAATCTGCAACTTTAAAGATGTGATGGATGCCACCTCTGAATCTAGACATAAGATGTAACTGTATCTGTGTGAAATTACCATGTTCATTCAGTCAAAGTTGTGTCTGTTGGAAATTCAGCGGGCAATGAATATTTTTTAGGTAATGTAAAATTTTGTGGGAAGCAAAAATGTTTCAAACAGTGCTAGTAGATGAGGTTTAGAGCTGCATTATTTGCCTGGTTGTTATGATAAATGTTTATAGTGTGTTAGTTACAGTAGTTAATAGTAACTGCTTACCTTTTTGTACCTTTGCTACTTTAAAATAGAGTGTGGGGAGCAAAACTGCTTTGCATTCGCTGGGTCAGGCGCTTAAACTCTTTTTTGGACAAAGTATTTCTTCTGAAAGCGGTCCTGCTAACTTGGGCAACTTTCTGTCTTATTAAAGGGGACAGAAATTAGTTGTATTTTAACGAGTACCATGTAAATGTTCTGTCATGCTGAATGTTGGTGGTGACACCACCTGTGACCTCAACTGTTCCATTGTTTCCTATGCTGCATCAGCTGCAGCTGTGTCACAGCACTGCCTGCCGGCTTTGTGTCATCTTTGCCAGTTTTTAGGTTCAGGTCACTGAGCATCTTGTGATAAGGACTGATAGTCTGAAGTTGAGTACAGGAATGAATGAAAAGGGTTAATCGCTTTGGCTGTAGTCCATGTTGCTGAAATGTACCTTCTGCAATGGTAGAAGGGTGGAATTTCACAGGCACTGAAAACTCTGGGCTCAGGTATCCAAATCTTGCAGCGCAGATACAGTTATCTCCATACAGTTACCTTCTGTTGGAATATCTGGTACCTGCTAAACTTATGGTCCAATAATAAGAAAAGGAGACTGTGTGATGTTCTCCTCTAGAACAAGTAATATGATTGCCCTCCGTACTTTGCTATATTCAGATAGCTGTGGTTTTGTCATTAGTATCTCAAGTTTTCAGGACATATGAGCAGAGTAACAGGGTAGTTACTCTCCCAAAGATTTGGGATGAGAAGAGTTAAGTGGATGACACGTAGGGGGCAATTAAAATGCTGCTTTGTAAAAAGTTTGGAAGTACAGATTTTGAAATAAAAGTTCCAGAAGTTCAGAGCAAGTACAGAAGGTTGCTTGACGGAAGTGGGGGAAGCTGAGGGATTAAACTCACTAAGAGGATTTTGAGGCATGGCGAGTGACATGGTTGGGCAATAGAAAGAGAAATCCTTTTACTCTGTCATGTTTAACTGAGGAATTAGGAATGTCAGGGAAAAGGAGGTTACAAAGGGGAGGTAACAAAAAAGGATGGAGAGAGGTGTGGAATCACAGTATATGCTTGGGGAATTCAAACAAGAATGACTTCAGAGGACAGTGAGAAAGACAGATTTAATTAATAAAATTGCAACCTATTTAGTAAAATGTGACCCTTGCAGAAAAAAAAAATATCAGACTGCATTCCTTGTTTACTAACCTGCTGCCACAGAATGTTGCTTGGAGACATTCTCTCTAGAGACTCACGCTTCTCTGGCAAAAGCTTGCAGTCTGTCGTAGTAGGCATCTTCATTTTGAGAGAAATAAGCATATTGTCTTTACATGTAGGGAAGAGTTTTTTTGGAAATCAGTCAAACTCCATACTGCACCAAATCCAGTCTTTGTCCTCTGCAGATGTAAAGCACACATCTTTTACATTGCCTAAAATCGTGTAACATATGCACACTGTGCTTTTTAATCAACAAGTGATTTCCCACTGTGATAGGGAGAGGGAAGGAATATACGGGGATGCTGGACACATCACTAAACACCATGGAAGTTATTCAGGTGTTCTGATGGATTCTGGGAAACTCCGTGAAATAAAATAGTCCTTGGTTGTAGGTTCAATTAGATAAAAAAATTAAAAAACAAATAAACAAACCAAACTCAGAATACAGTCCAGACCCTGCAGATCATGTGGAAGGGAGAATTGGGAGTAACACATTTTTAGCTCACATATTAATTTCTTTGAATGTCTCTGACATCATGTGTTATCTAGATTAAAAACATTTGTGTTCAAAGGTCTTTTGTCTCCTATATCTAAACAAAAGCCAGATATGTATTCACTGGGATTTCAGCCACTGGTCATATGGTCACTGTTAAATATTCCTAATGTGATAGTAATATACTTAGTAATTTCCCTTCTTTTGAGAACCCTGGAAAAGCAGTTTTCTTGCTATGGCTGATGGGCATAAAGAAAATGCCTTAAAAAAAATAGTAGTAGTCTGGAGTCAAGAAATATGATTTAATGTCTAGTAAATTGTGGGTTTATGAAAAATTGTGTATAAGGTCCTGGATTTAGTGGGAAAGCAAACACTTTGCACAAACAAAATGCAGAAGCATTGAGGACAGATTTTGTTTTACTTTAACACACTGTTATTACTGGCCTAGATAATCTCACCATCAGTATTTCCCCTCAAGTATAAAAAAATGTACTTCTCTGGTTTGGGTATGATTCTGAGTTCTGCAATGTTACTTCAGAAAAGGAATTTGCTACAAATGTCATGCTAAACAAACTTTAATCTTGTAACACTCTATTGTATTTTGTATGTGCCTGCACTTTCTCATATTGAAAAACATGTGCATCTCATTTTATATATAAACTGTTGTTGATTTAAGCCTTTGATGATCTGAGATTAGATTCTGAAAACTAAAAATTTAATAACTTGTGGGACATTTAAGGGTACTTGAAATGTTACATGTCCTCGTTAGAATGCGTACACACGTCACATCTGAAGATGTATGGGCCATTATGAAGTTTTGAAGATGAATGGTGCTTTATGAAGTGTTTTCTGGTTTTCTTCTCTGTTTCCTCCACGGTGGTCAAGCTGTCAATAAATAGGCTATAGGGACTGAATTAATTTGGAGGAAATTGGGGTTGAATATTGGAGAGGCAGGAGAAAAGAATGAAATCAGATGATAAAGTAGCTTTCCAGGAATGTGATAAAATGTCTGCTTATCTCATTTTCACCGTCTCTGGTTGCCAAATGGAGGTCGCCCTCTCCCCTCCGTCCTTACTATGAATATTCATTTTCCTGTCTTTCATATAAAGTTGCTCTGATCCAGCCTGAGTTGGGCAGCGGGAGAAGAGGGGAACATCTTGAGGAGAGAAGTACTCTCTCTTTTGATATACGCCCACTGAAGGTGGCCAATGCCTCACATCTGTGAGGGAGACCCTGTCAGGTGCACCAGGGCCCAGATGTCACCCTGAAGTTTAAAAAGCAGGAGTGGGGAGAGCAGGAGGGAGATTTTACTTACAACTTGATACTTATGCTTTTCTTGCTCATGAAAACCTGTGTGGATGTATGGGTGTGACTGCTGATCAAGATGGTCTGGAGAGCAAGCAAAGGAAGGTCCCCAGGGCTGTTAGGGCAGCTACAGTGAAGGTGGTGTGTGGGATGCCAAGACAACCCTGTGATGGAAAAACATTGGCATCTCTAGTGCAACTTTTGTTATTACATAAAACACCTGTTTAACACCCATCCTTTGCCAGTGCAGTCCTGCTCAAGGTACCTGAGCTTTTATTGTGCTTTGTCCTTTTTCCTGAGAAAACTCAGGACTTTCATAGTCACAGAATCACAGAATGGTTTGGGTCGGAAGGGACCTTAAAGACCATCTAGGTCCAACCCCCCTGCCTTGGGCAGGGACACCCTCCACTAGACCAGGTTGCCCAAAGCCCCATCCAGCCTGGCCTTGAACACTTCCAGGGAGGGCGCAGCCACAGCTTCTCTGGGCAACCTCTGCCAGTTAAAAGCTTTTCTGCAATACATTTACGGTCTGATTTTCAGTCCTGTTTTTCTTTCTTGGTGTTTCCTTGGTGTAATATGGAGAGACTGTGCCCTTAGTACAAGAATCTGCTGTAGGTCAATAGACACAGATCACCGTTGAGGCAATCTAGCACACTTTTTGTATGTGTCTGTGCATGTTTTCTGAACTTCCAGTTCTCAGTTGTGTTTTCTCTGGTGACATGCTCAGAGCAAGTGACTCAACTCCACCAGTTAATGTCTGTTCCCATGCTGAAGTTTATAAAAAGAGAACCCCTCAAACCTATGCTATTTAATGATATTGGCAAGAGGTCATGGACAGTTCTGGTGACATATCTCAACTGCCGTCAATGCTTTGTACAGAACTACAAAAACTTTTTATCTGCAGCTTTCTTTTTACCTCATTTGACTTTACTGTTTCTAACTTATTCCCTTGTGTCTTTTTAAAGAAATAAAACATTCTCTAGCTTTTTGTTTTGTTTTGGTTTGGTTTTTTGTTTTGGTTTTTTTGAGAGAAAAAAAATGTTCCTGGAGAACGTGGAATAGCATTGTATCAATTGTGGAATAGAAAGTAACTGTAAGGTTGTTTGTTAGATTGCAAAGTTTGTAGGCAAAGTCCTAGAAATATTTCGGTTCTGTGTCTTTTTGCCTTATGTGTGGCTCAGTTACAATTATAATGGTGTAATTATGGTAGTGGTGTTAGTATCGGATGTCCTGCAGCTGGAAAGAGTAAATGTTAGTTACTAGAGTGAGATCTGCAATTGCACTCTGGGTCGTGTGAATGTAGGTGGTTTCAGCTCATGTGTTTTGGGAATATATGCATTGCAGAGGACCTCTTCTTTGGAGCGGCTTTTTCCAAGAGGATACCTGTTGTTCAAGTAAATTATCCTGCCAGCCTGGGGCGTTTCAATATGAGACAAGTAGCAGCCCACTAGCAGAGTACTTTTGCCTTTTTTGCTCTTAGTAGCAGAATGAGTTAATTTTCATTTTGTTTCATTTGTAACATGCAAAATCCAGGTAAACACTTCTGCTTACCATTGTTCAGGAAGACCAGTCTATAGTTGTTCAAGTTTCCTGCTTGCCGACCTTATTTTGCAATCAACATTTTTCAAAGCCGTAATTAAAACGTCCTCCGGTGTTACCACCTTGCAGCTCACATTCCCTTCAGTCTGTCCCTGCTGTGTGTGGACGAAAAGGGAACTGTCTGCATAAAGGCTTCAGTCTCTTGAGAAGAACATGGTAGAGATAAATGCTGGCCAACCTTTAAGCATCTTTTCTGCTTTCAAGAGGAACGAAGCATCCAAGAAGAGCTTGTAAAGTCAGTAGTAAATTTTATAAGACATCAGTGGGAGAAGAGTTTAGAGGGAACTACAGATTCCTATCAGTTATTCTGAAATTGTGTTATTAAATCCACTAACATGGGAATACAGATTGCTAAATGCACTCAAATGGTAAACATGTGAACCAGATTTTTAATGCAGTTACTTCTCATAAGAATGACTGGAGTGGAGGTATTAGAACAATCTTGTTCTTCATGCCCCTAATTCTCTGTGTGCAGTCTTGTCAGAGGTTTATTTAAAGGCTAGAATAAGTTTCTTTTAACATTCAACCATTAAAATATTTAAGCAGGTACAGCCCTGATAGAATCTTAACTAAACATGCTTTTCAAGCTTATTAATCTGGGACAGATAATCAGTTTTGTGTACTACTGTGTTAACCATTGTGTTTAATTTTGAAACTTAAAGGCACAAAACCTAATAAAATTAGAATAGGAGCCTCTGAGAACAGTGCCTGGAGGAGAAATTAAATTCATTTCAACACAAACAGATATGAAATGAAGTGCAAATAGAGCAGCAGTAATAATTTTAGTATGACACAAGGTTTCATTAAAAAATCTGACAACTGTTACTGCATTCAGTGTCAGGGTTGTGGAGGCTGAATGAATAAAGGGTCTTTTTAATGCATATTTTGGAGGTGATTGAAGACTGATGTCCAGTCGCAGCCAGTGGTGCTTGCCAGTTGGTTAGCCACTGCTATACAGATGTCAGAATTTCTGTGAGCGTACATTCCTCTGTTGTGTGTGAAATTGGGGGGTGCAGGGATACTTAAGTAAATATGTTACTTCAATTTGCAGCTGTAGGAAGAAGAAACTAGAGGGAGCTGGCACTGGCAATGAGACACACAACGTTTTAGATGAAGGGCAGGGATTCAAATCTAAGGTGAAGTGACAGGGAGTGTTAGCACTGACAGATTTTGAGTGGCCTAGGGACATAAATTTGATGTTAAGTCCAAGTAGACAGAAACCCACATCATGCAACCCTATCTGTATAACCTGGACCTAGCTGGCGTTTCTGGTGTTTTTCTTTCTGATTTCCTATCTATAGCTGAACACAGGGAAAAGAATAAATCTGCCGTGAACATTTTCACAAACTCAAAAAGTTTCCCATGCTATGGAGGACGTGAAGAATTTTGTGCCTGTGAAAGTGTTGGAGATGGTACCAACCTGCAGCCATTTCCGAGGTGCTCGATAGGGGGGAGATGGAGATCAATATGCAAAGCACAGCTCGGCTTGATTCCAGAGTGCCGCTGTGAGGACAGATCTCCCACTTTTAGGACGAGTGCTGTAATCATTCTGCGTGTCCCTTGCAATGAATACTCAAATGTTTCACACAAGCTGGACCAGTTCCAAATGAGGTAACTTCCATTTTCTGGTATCCCTGCCTGTGGTAGTCACACCATGATTTTGGAAAGAGGCAGGACAAGGAACTTGTATGTCTCCTCCCTTTCCATTACTGAAGTTGACTTGTTTTTCACCTTTCTTCAAGGTTTGTCCAGAGCTATGAGTTATCCATCTGCTGTCTGTTCTGTGCAAAGGAAGCTCTGAGTTCTGCCTGGCACGTGCAAGTATTAAAAGACGGCAGCAGGCAATGGCCATACAGTGCCCAGACAACTCATGCACTCAAACTGCTTTCCAGCCTTGTGGTATGCCAAACGTCTTGGAGTCCGTGTTGCCCCTGTTTTTTCCTGTTTTGCCACAACTGTACCAGGTTTTCTGAAGTTCCTTGCACTCCAAATGCATTCCAGAGCCCTTGCGTTACTGGTTCCAAGAAACCGAATCCTGACTTTGAGCAGATATTCCACCCTCTGAATCATCCTGACAACAGTCGTCTCATCCGGTCTTTTACAGAAATTGTTTGAGTTTGATAAAGCAGCCTCTTCTCCATCTTGGTGAAAACTTGCATCAAACACACTTTGAGTTTCACAGTACTGTATAAACAAAGAAATTAAGGACAGATAAACACCAAGGCTGAGCTATCATTTTGTATCAAAACTCTGGGGTTTTGAGATACACTAATGGAATTATGTAGGGAAATCTGTCAGTGTTACTTGCAAGTACTTAGCTGTGTCTCTGTGAATATGACTCTCTGGTTTCTGTGGGGCTGTGGACAGGTACTTGAAATTATGGACTGAGTTTTCATTTGTGTGAGAAGACACAGCTCCAGTAATTTGAACATACAACAGGGATTTTGAGTCTCCACTACTTAGTATTTTCCATGAATGCTGTCATAAATATATGAAGAAATATTAATCTTCACTGTATCTCTACCTAATAAACAGTTGTTTAGTCACATTTTACTGATAAAGAGATCAATACAATATAATTAACTAATTTGAATTTAGAAATTAATGATTTTCTAAGTCCACATTTAAGCCTCAATAGAAGTGCTGTTTTAATTATCAGAAACTAAAAGAAACCGAAGGGACTATAATTGGTGAAAAGAAGACTTGTCATCTGAAAATGATGTTGAGACTTTGAAGAAGTCTCATACAATATGTGAAGCAATTCTTTTAGTCAGTGTAAGATAAAGACCTTTTTTTATGTTACAAGCCAAGTAATGTCCTGTTTCTGTGGGTTCTTGCATCAGTTCATAAAACTATTAGACAAAAATGGCAAATGATTCCATAAAATAGATTTTGTACCAACTTTAATTTTTACCGTGATTTTGACTGCCCTAAGTAGAAAAGACGTCTTTTGTGTTGTGCCACTAAAACACTACATTGAATATTACAGTTGTACTTTCGCTGTCTGGATCTTGAAGGACATACTTGAGTTTGGTAGAATTGATTTCCAAGTTGTGTTCTGCCTTTTGTGTCTGTTTAATGAAATTTTCAGAGTCAAAAGAAATGTGGGTTATTTATAGAGCCAGAAGAAAATGTGAATTATTCATTCTGGAATCAGTGTCGTAATTACAAAAAGAAACCTCTGGAGATCACGTAGTCCAACCCTGTGCTCAAAGCCAGGTCAACTAGAGCAGGTTGAGTAGGGCTTGGGTTTTGAATATCTCCAAGGTGGGGACCCCATAGCTTCTTTGGGTATCAGTTCCAATATTCTGCAACCCTTGTAGTAATTTTTTTTTCCTTATTTTTAAAGGGATTTTTTTCTTTTTCAGTTTGTGCCTGTTGCCTTTTGTTCTGTCAGTGGGCATTACTGAGAAGAGTCTGGCTCCATCTTCTTTACATCCCTTATCAAGTATTTATACCCATCAATGAGATCCCTCAAGCCTCCTTTTNAAAAAGAAACCTCTGGAGATCACGTAGTCCAACCCTGTGCTCAAAGCCAGGTCAACTAGAGCAGGTTGAGTAGGGCTTGGGTTTTGAATATCTCCAAGGTGGGGACCCCATAGCTTCTTTGGGTATCAGTTCCAATATTCTGCAACCCTTGTAGTAATTTTTTTTTCCTTATTTTTAAAGGGATTTTTTTCTTTTTCAGTTTGTGCCTGTTGCCTTTTGTTCTGTCAGTGGGCATTACTGAGAAGAGTCTGGCTCCATCTTCTTTACATCCCTTATCAAGTATTTATACCCATCAATGAGATCCCTCAAGCCTCCTTTTCTCCAGTCCCTTCATCATCTCTGTGGCCCTTGGTTGGACTTATTCCAGTATATTCCTGTCTCTCTTGTTCTNCTTGGGTTTTGAATATCTCCAAGGTGGGGACCCCATAGCTTCTTTGGGTATCAGTTCCAATATTCTGCAACCCTTGTAGTAATTTTTTTTTCCTTATTTTTAAAGGGATTTTTTTCTTTTTCAGTTTGTGCCTGTTGCCTTTTGTTCTGTCAGTGGGCATTACTGAGAAGAGTCTGGCTCCATCTTCTTTACATCCCTTATCAAGTATTTATACCCATCAATGAGATCCCTCAAGCCTCCTTTTCTCCAGTCCCTTCATCATCTCTGTGGCCCTTGGTTGGACTTATTCCAGTATATTCCTGTCTCTCTTGTTCTGGGGAGCTCAGAGCTGGACACAGCACCCAGATGTGTCTCTCCAGTGCTGAGAGACATCTCTTGACCTGCTGGCAATGCTTTTCCTGATGCAGCCTGTAGTGCTGTTGGCCTTGTTTATGGCACAGGCAAATTGCTGGGTCCTGGTCAATTAGTTGTCCACCAGAACCCCAAGCTGCTTCTCTGCTGAGCTGCTGCTTTCCAGCTGATCAGCCCCTGACCGATCCTTGAAAATCATACAGCTCTCCTGGACCCTTTTTCTTTCCAGGACCATTTCCTATAGGATTCTTACAAGCAGGTCGTTGAACAGGCTAAACTCTACTTTCCTGGTGTCAGGGCTGGTATCATAGATCCTGGCATTTGCGTTGCTCCTTCCTCTCAGGATCCTGAACTCCACCATCTTACGTTCACTGCAGACCTTCACATCCCAAATCAGTTCTTCCTTGTTTGTAAGTATGAGGTCCAATTGAACGTCTCCCTCATGGGTTCCTCGATCACCTCTGTGAGGAAATTGTCATCAGTGTACTCCAGAGACCTCCTGGATTGCTTATGCCCTGCTGTGTTGTCCCTCCAGCAGATACCAGGGTGGTTAACATGCCCCATGATGACCAGGGCCTGCAAACATGGGGCTTCTTGTGTTTGTCTGAGTCTGCACTGATCATTTGCAGCCCTCTGGTCATGTGCGCCATCCCACCATGCCTCTGGGATCCCAAGGAGATGGCAGCTCTGCAGGTGCATGCAGATGTCTATTCCTCCTGCCCATTCCCTGTGCTGCATGTACTCGTGTTTCAGTCATTACTTTGTAGTAATTTACTACCCCACCCTAGTGGGTTGCTGCACTTCTGGAAATGCCTGAAGTTAGTGCTGTGTTGAGAAGTTCATTGTGCAGTTTAAGAGAGAAACAATGTGCATATGGGAAAGAGAAATAAAAAAGTTATGTAGACATTAAAAAAATCAGTAAGGAATAATAAGAATCTTAAAAAAACCCAGGACAAATGAAAGGATAATCTTAGCAAAATTCTGAGAAAACTTGTGCAGGTGCCAGAAATGTAGGATAAGTCGTAGAAATAAAAAAGGGTTACAGTAATCAAATGAAAGCCTAATTGAGTAATTTAGCATACTATACAATGAAATCCTTTAAGTAGCAGAGGAAGAAATGTCAAGAACCTGGCCTAGGCATGGATTTATGGAGAAAGAGGACAGCATCAGAAGAGCCTCCATCATAGGCTGGAGTTGCAGCTGTGAAAACAGACCTGTGAATCATTGACAATGAAAATACTGCCAGAGAGTAGAAAGCTTTTGCCATCACAGCAGAATGACATGGAGCCACCTCCCACTATATAGCAGGAAGGACAAGAGGCATCACCAGTTCTGATAGATCATTGTGACTATAGAAGTGGGATGATGAGACAGTTTTGGGAGAACTGATTATGTGATCAGCACTCCTTTTAGTATGTATAATGGTGAGGGACAGTGGTGTGGTAAAAGGCAAGATTTTGATTTCCATTGTGTTCAGCTGGTGGAGATGAGTTAAGTAAAAGCTTCTGGAGATGCAAAACTACAAGTGAGGCTTGTGAGCTGACTGCATTCAAAATCCAGTTTGGCTTTTGAATGTTGCAGTGAGGGCCCTGTAGGGCACATTTTAAAAAACTGGTGTTATAATAGGTATTAGGAAAAATATTTTCCTAAGAGCAAACATTGAAACAATTTGTCCAGAGAGGTTGCGGCACCTCAATCTTTGGAAATTTTCAGAACTCAACTAGACAAAACTCTGAGTGATCAGATGTTGACGCTGCTGTGAGCAGGGTGTGGAAGTTGATGAGCACCCAGAGGTCCCTTCCAACCTCAGGTATTCTCTGATGCTCGGTGTCTGGCACTGGGACGTAAGTGTTACATTTTGAAGCCTCCTGTCTTGTAGTCCTCTGCTGTTACTACAGTCATCTAAGGGTTGTTTTGACTTGCTTCCATCAGCCATCTTCTTGGAGGATTTGTAAAATAACGTCTATTTTCTCGAGGACAGTTCAGAGGTGGCTACTCAGGATGGCTTTCAGGACATTTTAGGTCATCAGAATGCTCTAAGGCAGTGCTAGCGGGGCATGGGTCTGACTTAAGGGGTCCTCTAGTGTTCTTGAGAGGAAACAAGAGTTTTGTAATTTTTTTGAGAAAAATTTACAATTTTTACAGTTTTGGAAAGGAGTATTTGCCAGTAGTGTATAATATCACAGTGTACAAGTAGGACAGGTTTTGTACATGCTTCAGTAAAAGAACTAGCACTAGGCATTATGTTTATTTTAGCTGATATTAATTTTGATATCTGATAAATTTCAAAAATAAAACATTTGGGAATGTTGTAGATCTGTAGTAATGTGAAATCATATATATCCCTAAAGTGAAAAATATATAAATACAAAGACTCTGGTTTATAAAATAATCCCTTTCTTCATACACAAATCATCTACTACATGTGTAAGGGAAGTCTTCCTTTGGTAAGTGTAGAAAAAGAATTGTTTCTCTCTGCACATCAGGTCAGATGCTGTTTCAGCTTTCATGCAGGGGTATTGCAGAGATTCTTTGCTAATCTTTGAACTAGATAAATAGCAGCTACAACATCATCTTTATGCAATGGTAAGTGATACTTCAGTGATATGTGGTTTTGTTTAGAGGTAGTTATTGTTGTGATTTTTCCTCTTAAAAGCTCTAGAGGTGGGCTGAAATATATGAATTAAAATCCTTATTTTCAACATACAGTATTATGAAGAGCGGTATTATTTCTCAGGAAATAGGAAAGAAAAGATTCTAGGGAACTTAAGTATGGAAATGCTAAATCTTAAAATGCATAATTTAATAAGAAAATGGTAGTCATTTCAATACTTGGTTATTTTTTGAGTGCTCATATAGTTTGTATGTCTCGTTACCTTTACTACAGTTCCCTTATCAGTAATAATTTATTTTCAGACTAATTTTGTCCTTCACTGTCCTATATGCCATAAATGATCTCAGCCCATGCTATTTAACTACTCAGTGGTTTTGAGATTCAATTCAAACAGGGAGTTTTGGTTGCCATACTTTCTGAGAACACTTTATTTTCAATCACTTTTACAAAGTAGAGATTCAGCTTTAAAGAGTTTACTGTATATTGTGACACAGAGGCTCTTTGAAGGTTAATCAGCTTTTTAGCAATAATAGGGTTGGATTCTTGTGTGACTAAATGAGTCACTTCTGTTTCATGTGCAGATCTAACATTTAATCGGAAGCCTGGAAGTTAAGACTTACTACACTGCATATTAAGTAGAAAAGACAGTTTTTGTTTTAATCATTTTTTTCTTTCTGAACTTCACTGTATCTTTAGGACTCTAAATTAGTTGAGACAGCTAGACTGATTATTTGAGAACCACTCCTAATGTGCGTGAAATCTAATAAAAGGAGCTGTACAGTGAAGTCATATTATTTGGACACCAAAGCTAGAAACTAATTTGAAGAAATATTCTTACATATACAAAATAAAATCCACTAAATGTGGTAATGTTCCTGATTTACATTTAGAGCATGATTTAATCCAATTGCAGTTTAACTGGAGGTAGTTAGTGTTTTCTTAAAGGCAAGTGCAGAATCTCACAAATCTTTTTTCACATATTTGTAGCCCAGAACAAATATTTGAGAAATGGTCAGGGTAGACTTTCGTGAAGAGTTTTTACCAAGTAAGTGTTTTTTACAACTGAGTATCTGATACAGCTCCGTGCTTGAGTTTAGCTGTTGAAGTTGATGGAATTACACACAATAGAGTAGACCTGTGTTTAAACATAACTGGACCAAGTATTTTTTTCTGGTAATAATGAACCACACATTTTTAAATACTGGAGAGTTTATAATCAAATATATATGATATGTATATAACTAGCCTTACATGTAAGTCTAATTCTAATCCCGTGCGATATAGTGCTATGTTGCTGATGGGCACTCAACTTTGTCAGTTTTGTCTTCCCCAAATGTTGAGATACCGAGCTTGAAATAATGGTAGTATAGACAGGAAACACAGTGTCCCTGCAAGAAGTGTTTAAATGGTTAATTTTATTATGCAGTGCTTGAGAAGTTTCCTTTGAGTGTCCATCCTGCTATTGGAAGAGCTGAGTTGGTTTTCAGAAAGGAAGATGATGTGTGATGCAGTCTGTGTGCTGCCACAGCACGCAGGATTACAAATTCGGATTGTTTAGATTTTGGAAGGCCTTTGATGGAAAAGCCAAGGGACTGATTTATAGAATCTTACTGCATGATACAAATAAATAACTATTGTAAATATTTTAAAACTTGAGGAATGTTGGTTCGTGTACAGGGATGTGATTCTGCCTGAACATGAAGTATCAAGTAGGACAAGTTGATAACTCTTAATCTGTCATTTGTTTTGCTGTGTGAGTTGAAGGGACAAAGGTTTGAGGTTGAGTAGGGAAGAGAATGGGTCAGGACAAAAAAACCTAATTACACACGAACATTTTTATTCCATTGAGATGACAGAACTTTTTCCTAAAAATGAGAAAAAGAATACAGTTTGCAGACTAAGAATTACCTCAGAAGAGGAAGGTTGCTGTGGACACTAGTGCCAGCTTTACTATGTGGGTAAGCAATAGAAAAGCATATTGCTTGGTCTTGCCATTTTCCAGAACGTATTTGCAAACACTACCGCAGATGATGCTAATACATCCTAAAACTGCTGTGCCAGATTTACTACTCTTAATTTGCAAATGTGTGTATATGAAGACTTTATTTAATCATAGTTTTGAAGGGAAATTAAGCATGATGGGCTTAAATTTAGTCCTGCCAGCTGTTTTATTTGCCCACTTGTTAGGTACATGATATGCTGCCTTTCTCTTCTCCCTTGTTCTCCTGCTGTTAACACAGTTAAATGAAGAAAATCTTTAGATTCTTATAAACTGAAGCCATCTGGCAGTTCATAGTTGTCATGCTATCCAAATGGGTAGATGTACTCCCTATGCTTAGGACCACAGGCTTGAATCTGGTGCTGGGTCCCTCTGTCTGAGAAGCTGGGCTTAAGAGTTTTTCCGTCATGGTTTAGTTAGCATCAGAAATTTTGTTTGGGACTAGGGAAGACAGAAAATTGTGAAGTGAGAGAATGTTTGTGTGAGTAAAAAGAGTAATAAGTAGCTGGGGAAGGAGAGAATTTATAGGCAATTTTTTGAGTGTGTGGTGGGTTGACCCTGGCAGGAGGCCAGGTGCCACTGAAAGCCGCTCTATCACTGTCCATCCTCAACTGGGCAGGGGAGAGAAAATATAACAAAAGGCTTGTGGAACAAGATAAGGACGGGGGAGATCACTTACCAATTACCGTCATGGGCAAAACAGACTCAGCTTAAAAAAAGTCTTAATTTATTTCCAAGCAAAACAGAGTAGAGCAATGAGAAATAAAATAAAATCTTAAAACACCTCCCCACACCCCTCCCTTCTTCCTGGGCTCAACTTCACTCCCCATTTCTCTTCCTTGCCCCCCCAGCGGCACAGGGGGATGGGGAATGGGGGTTGTGGTCAGTTGATCACATGTTGTCTCTGCCTCTCCTTCCTCCTCAGGGGGAGGACTCCTCACACTCTTCCCCTGCTCCAGCGTGGGGTCCCTCCCACGGGAGACAGTCCTCCATGAACTTCTCCAATGTGAGTCCTTCCCACAGGCTGCAGTCCTTCATGAACTGCTCCAGCGTGAGTCCCTTCCACAGGGTACAGACCTTCAGGACCAGACTGCTCCAGTGTGGGTCCCCCATGGGGTCACAAGTCCTGCCAGGAAACCTGCTGCAGTGTGGGCTCTTCTCTCCATGAGGCCCCAGGTACTCCAGGAGCTTGCCCCAGCATGGGCTTCCCATGGAGTCACGGCTTCCTTTGGATGCCTCCACCTGCTCCAGCATAGGGTCCACCATGGGCTGCAGGTGGGTATCTGCTCCACCATGGACCTGCATGGACTGCAGGGGGACAGCCTGCTTCACCATGGTCTTCTCCACAGGCTGTAGGGGAATCTCTGCTCCGGCACCTGGAACACCTCCTTCCCCTCCTTCTTCACTGACCTTGGTGTCTGCAGAGTTGTTCCTCTCATATTTTCTCACTCCTCTCTCTGGCTACAGTTGCTCTTGGTGGTTTTTTGCCCTTCTTAACTATGTTATCCCAGAGGTGCTGCCACTGTCACTGATGGGCTCAGCCTTGGCCACCAGTGGGTCCATCCTGTAACCAGCTGGCATTGGCTGTATCAGACATAGGGGAAGCTTCTGGCATCTTCTCACAGAAGCCACCTCTGTAGCACCCCCACTACCAAAACCTTGCCACACATCACAATACAGATTGGATTGAATAGGGGATCCTAATTCTTATCTGACTTCTGTTTTCCTGTAATTTTGGTCCAAACACAAATCAACTGTAAGTGGTGTTCGTATGTGTAAGTTAAGTATTATACAAATATCCCATGCACTGGGAGGGAATTCATGCAGAAAAAATATCCAGTCAAATAATGTTAAGACCTTATTGTGGTACCTAGATGTTAAGGTGGACCTGTTTAGAAGCAAACTGGAGAAAAAAGAACCACAAAAATTGGAATAGAAATGCTTCTCATGAGTTTCCAGGTGATTGAAAACTGGGCTGGAACACCGTAGACCTGTGTTGCTTGAGCAAATGACTAACTGATGGCAGTATTTGGCTGAAAATGTGGATGAGCAATTGAAAAGAACTCAAGTTACGTTCTAGAGCACTTTACCCTTTCAGCTTGAAGTTTTGGCATACAGACACTTGGAGTTTGAATGTCTCTTGGCTGAAGATGTTTGATCTGGTTCTAATATCCTGTTTAGTTCTTGGTCATCCTGTTCTCTATGTATGTGATCCTTCTTTAAGTTTTCTCTCCTCTCCATGCAAGTTAAGGTGCTCCTTATCTTCCCTGTCTGCTGGAGGTAGATGTAAGGAAAAATCCTTTTCAGTGATTTGGATGATGAAAGTTTTTACTAAGCTTTTCTAAGAGAATGTTTTGATAGCTAGATTCCATCAATAAAGGTCCAGCTTTGTGGACCCTAACCTCCATCCATGAAGTCCTCTTCATCCATGAAGGGCAAAGATGAATGATGACTTCATTACTCTTCCATTACTATCTACCTCTGTGACATGGAAAAACTTTGCATGCTGGTTTTCATAACTTGATACAAATGTTATTCTAGATTACATTCTGTGATTAAAATGTTACTTACGGTTCTTTCCTAATGTTTTTTATTTATGATCTCTGATGTTGCATAGAAAGAAGACTTTGCCTTGTACCTCTACAGGAGCAAGAGAGGTTGCAGAGACTAACTAAAAGTGGAATAGACTTTTCTCAAAATTCCTTCTAACCAAGGAGAAGGTAGTTCACCTGCATTTTTGGAAGTTATTGCATGACAAATGCAATAGGCATGTGTGACTACATGTGGAATGGGAGATTTTTTTTTAGGGGCAAAAAACATCCTGCTTAAAGAAGGATACGTCCATGACATATGCAAATGTATGTTCCTCTTCCTAATCTTCACCCCTTTAGAATATAAAATATAAAATATATATTCATATAAATAAATAAAATATAATTTTAAAATTATTTCAGTATGCTTGATTGAAATGCTAGGCATGACTTAAAGGCATCCAATAGAGGTCATAATGCTGGTGCAGAAGGAAACAGAATAACTCATCTTCCATTTGAAATGTTTCCTGCAGTTTCACTTTTGTTGCACTGTCTCAGGGCTGTGTCTAGAGTAGCATTTCTTAGCTGTGTCACTGCACGAAAGCCAAATCTTAAGTTGTCCTGTTGCATGCAAGCTGTCTTATCCTAAATTTATTTTTGATAAATTTTGCAAATATGTATTGCTGTGTTTGTACTGTCCTATACAGTTGTTTGTGGTTTCTCTGCATATTTAAAACAAATACTTACATATACTTACTTACATTGCTTTGCAATGCTTACATTCTGTTGGCATGTGCTGACATTTCTATAGAGATGTTTTGTGCAAATGTGATTAGCATATGTGTAGATTTGAAGCTGACAACCACATAACAGATTTGAAAGCAATGTGGAAAATACAATAATCATACACCCTTGATAGCTTTCACTGGCTTTGTTATTAGCCCACCTGTACAGAGAATTATACTATTATTTTATACTATTATTTTACATAATATAGTAGTTTAGAGTGTATTTCAGAAATATTTCCATTCATTGCCCAGACACATTATATCTACTTAAAGACCAAGATAAACATCATGTTTTTGTTATTTTATGACTATGTCTTTTTTTAAGAATGTCTGTCGCTAGCTATCAGCAGGATCACTGAAACTTTAGTTTTAGCAGCTGCTAGAAAAGCATGATAGTTTAAAAAAGCAACTGTTCTGGAAAAAAATTTCACATAGAAGTACATTGGTTGTATTTATGTAATTGCTTTTGGCATCAGCTTAAGTGAATTTAAGTAAAAGTTCATCCATAAAATGATCTTTCTCAATCCACTTGAACCTTGATCTGTTTTGGTGTAATGTTCTGGAGTTGGTAAAGATGCTTTGTGATTGGAGTCTGTAACCCCAAATGGGATTACACCACCTTCTTCTGATTCAGAATTTCCTGCTGTTGCAATATGTGTTGTTTGACAGAAACGAGGAGTAATTCCCTCTCAGACGCTCATGTTGAGATTGCTGCCAGGGAACAGCATCACTGAGGTATTCTTTCGCTGCTGAAGAAAAGGCGTCGCTTCTATTGTAAACTTGGTTCTCTCTCACTGAGTTTACAAACTTGTTCTAAATAATTCACTTCAGCTTGAAGCTCTGTTTCCCAGGAGAGTGAATAGTTAGTTATCTTCTTAAAACCAGTTTTTGCTTCAAGAAAGAAACAAACCACGTGGCAATTTCAAAGTTGTGGAATAGACGTCCTTTACACCACTCACCCAGAGCCTTTTCTGTTCTTTTTTTTTTAAGTTACTATTTTTTGAAAATTCTTTATTAAGTGGATAGTAAATAGCCTGCATCAGTCGGCTGCGAAGCGCGGTGGTGTTTAACTCTATCCTCCATGGGCCGGTTGCAGCGGGGCTGCACGTGCATCCCGAGCTGTCGGAGCAGAGCTCATTCCTGCGTTGCCCTCACCACCTGCAAGCGTGTGTGTGTGTGTGCGCACGCGCGTGTGTGTGCTTAGTCCTCCCTTATAAGAAAACAAAAAAAGAGCAAGGAGTACTGCGGTGAGCACTTCTTTTCTGCTCTCATTTCAGAAAGTTTCTACCTCCAAAGCTGGCATGGCTTTTCTTAGATTATGCGGTTTCAAGCTATGTTGCTATTGTCGCAGAGGCCTGCCGCGGTTTAAGTACTCGTACTGCAGGGCAGCGTCCCTGGAAAACGTGCTGTTGTTCACGCTGGGCCTGGGGGGATCACGACATTAAATTGCAGGAATACCTCCTGAGTAAATCTGAGGCTTTTCCAGAGGGGCCTGCTGTCCAAACTTAAGCGCTTTTGAAAGAAGGGAGGTTTTGGAATAAAGGCTGCAGCATGTCTGTCTACTACCCAGAAAATCAATCTGTGCTGGAAAGCAAACGCGTGTTTAGTTAAGGCGGGGTAAGCAGAAAAGAGGGTTGAAGCATCTGAGAAGGAAAGAGTAAGCTGCTCTTCCGATTTTGATCACAAGCTTTTCCAGGTTCTGGTTTTTATAATAGACACATCTATAAACGTTTCATCATGTATTTTCTAAATTTAAAGAGTTTTGGCACATTCTGATTGGACATACAGTATATATGATTGGCTATACAGTATATATGACTAGAAATTTGTCATGGCCCTTGTTTAATGCAAAGAGGCCTTTTAGTTGTGCCACCTGAGTTTGTATTTGCTGCACTCCATTGCCATGATCTGTTTGTGCATTATTTTTAATAATCAGTGAAAACTTGCTAAGATTTCTCTCATGTGAAGGGGAAAATAGAGGTTTTCGTGGTTGGGCCCCAAGTTAGTTCCCTGCAATGTTAACTGCACATAGGCTCTCACCCTCCAGGGGTGATAATAGGAAAAACTCATTATGTTCTCATTATCAGTGCTAGAATAGTTGTCCTGTGATGTATGAAAGCTCAGATGATATGCCAGGAGATTCTCATCCTTTAGGGTGAAGAAGGTGGCAGGAGGAATAAGTATTTTTCACCTTCTTCTAGAGCCGACCGGGGAGTTGGAAGCATCCCTTCATGTATGGCCAGTTCTGGGCAGGACACAGACACGCTCCAGGGTCTCCTTCAGTTTTTCCTCAGTGTTGAGTTGTCATAGGTTGGATGCTTCCACTTCCACCCTATCCCAAGGGCACTTTTTACTGGTACCAGTTCTTCAAAGACTCCCGGGGCACTGCAGTGGCTCCATGCTCTTGTTTTTGTCCTATTGCATCATTTCACCACACTGCCTGCTCAGCTCAGAGTTCTTGTCCCTCCGTGACCTTTCCATTGCAATCATAGATCCATCAGCCCTTCAGCTTCAGGTCCAGTTAGGGAACTGTCTCACTTCTGGTATTGGTCTGATGCTGCTTGTTGACATTTGAAGAGTTCAGATCTGAAAGTGGGTGTTTCTGGAGATACACATACTACTATACTCTACTGTAGCCACAAAACTTTCTTTGCAGAAAACCCATCTGGGACTTGGTACCATGTAGTTTTCAATTTAAAATATCCTTATGACTAATGGAACTATAAAATACCTTGTCGTTGTTGTGGCACACAGGGGATCCAGTAATAAATTAGAGGTCCTCTGTGACAAGTACCATAGATCTATAATAAAACAACAACCTCTGTCTGGGAACACTTCAGTCTAAGTTCATATTTCTTCTTATGCACCCAAAAATAGATTTAATCAAATTTCCTGCCTAAGGGCTTAAACAGCTGGAATATGAAAGAAATTTTCACTACTCTGCAATGTATCAGTCCTCTATCTCTGGAAAGTATGAACATTGCTACTATACAAGACAAAACCTTTCATTTAAACTTTTCTCACAGCCTATCTAGTTTGATTTAGGCAGTGGTTTGAAGCAGTAGGATGCATTTGGTCATCCCAGATTTATATTCATTAACTAGAGAACAGTGTTTTAGTTTTATTTGAAATGTTTCCTTCCTCATGTTCTAAAATAAAAGGCCAAATTTATGACAAAATCATTCAAGTGCTTAAATGCTGATGTGAATTTTCTGATTCAGTGTTTTCATGTAGATATGTTTTCTCATAATTGCTTTTCCAGATTGTATTGGTCAGTGGACATCTGGACAGCTGGGACGTTGGGCAGGGAGCTATGGATGATGGTGGTGGAGCATTTATATCATGGGAAGCATTATCACTCATTAAGGATCTGGGTAAATATTGAATTTTAAAATATTTTTAATGCATTACGTTTCCAGGACATTTTGTATGTTGTCTAAACTGGGTTTTCTATTTTACCCATTCCTCTGAGCACAAACATTCATACTTTGTATCAATATTTTGCAAGTTTGTCTGTTAGACTCCTTTAATCACAGGGATCATCCAAAAGCAACACATCAGTAGATGATCTTGTGCCTTGAGCCTGCATGGTCACTATCATCATAGAATGAAAGTTCAGTGTAAGATATACTATCTAGTTACCTTAGAAGGAAGTAATTCCTTTTCATTTTGTCGTAATTAGTTCCTCCTTACTAAGGAAGATGAAGCTTCAAGAGGTCACAGATAGCCTTCTGATATTCATAGAATCATAGAATGGTTTGAGTTGGAAGAGACCTTTAAGGGTCATCTAGTCCAACTCTATTCAATGAGCAGGGACATCTTCAACTAGATGAGGTTGCTCAGAGCTCCGTGCAACCTGACCTTGAATGTTTGCAGGGAGGGGGCAGCTACTGCTTCTCTGGGCAACCTGTGCCAGTGTTTCACCACCCACATTGTAAAAAATCTCTTCCTTATATCTAGACTAAATCTGCCCTCTTTTAGTTTAAAACCATTACCCCTTGTCCTATTGCAACAGGCTCTGCTAAAAAGTTTGTCCCCATCTTTCTTATAGCTCCCTTTAGGTACTGAAAGGCTGCAATAAGGCCTCCCCGGAGCCTTCTCTTTTCCAGGCTGAACAAGCCCAACTCTCTCAGCCTTTCCTCACAAGAGAAGTGCTCCAGCCCTCTGATCATTTTTGTGGCCCTCCTCTGGACCTGCTCTAACAGCTCCATGTCTTTCCTATGCTAAGGACCCCAGAGCTGGACACAATACTCCAGGTGGGATCTCATGGGAGGGGGGTAGAAGGGCAGAATCACTTCCTTCGACTATGCTTCTTTTAATGCAGCCCAAGACATAGTTAGCTTTCTGGGCTGCGAGTGCACTTTGTGGACTCATGTCCAGCATTTCATCCACCAGTACGCCCAAGTTCTTCTCTGCAGGGCTGTTCTCAATCCCTTCATCCCCCAGCCTGTATTGATACCAGGGGTTGTCCCAACCCATGTGCAGGACCTTGCATTTGGCCTTGTTAACCCTCGTGAGGTTCGCATGGGCCCACCTCTCAAGCCTGTCAGGGTCCCTCTGGATGGCATCCCATCCCTCAAATGTGTCAACCACACCACTCAGCTTGGTGTTGTCTGCAAACTTGGTGAGAATGCGTTCAATCCCACTGTCTATGCCATTGATGAAGATATTAAACAGTCCTGCTCCCAATACGGACCCCTGAGGGTCACCACTCATTGCTGATCTGCATCTGGACATTGAGCTGTTGACCACTACCCTCTGGATGTGACCATCCAATCAATTCCTCATCCACTGAACAGTACATCCATCAAATCCATATCTCTCCAATTTAGAGAGAAGGATGTTGTGGGGGACCGTGTCAAAGGCCTTACAGAACTCCAGCTAAATGACACACATAGCTCTTCCCTTGTCCACTGATGTAGTCACTCCATCATAGCAGGCCACTAGGTTGGTCAGGCAGGACTTGCCCTTGGTGAAGTCATGCTGGCCGTCTGAAATCACCTCCCTGTCCTCCATGTGCCTTAGCATAGCTTCTAGGAGGATCTGTTCCATGATCTTTGCAGGCACAGAGGTGAGGCTGACAGGTCAGTCATTGTTCATATTTGGTCATACCCTTCTCTGTCTTTTAAGCAAACATTGTCATTCAACATGTTCCTAAATCTTTCAGTGTCTTACATGTTGCTTTTACAGCAGCTACTCAGTTAATTTAATTCCCAACCCCTTACCTTGCTCTTGATAACTTCTCAAGACAATTTCTTCTAAGTCTCTCTCAAAAGCATGTAAGTAGGACTGGATCCAGGCAATGGTCCTGCCTCTGCTGTTTTTCCCTTTCATCTGCATGTAAAGATATTCAGCAAATATTATTCCAAACTTCACAGAAGTTTATGTTTCCAATGTATGTATTTTGGTGGGTTTGTTTTTTCCTTGAATGTTCTTCCTAAATAAATTTATATCCTGCCTGGACTTGTTCCACCAAATATTGATAGACACATCTATACCATCAAACTGGTGCATTCTCAGGTTTACGCTTGAGGGCTGATTTCCTGATTAGGCTGCTTTTATGTTGCTGTGTTCTTGAGCTCTGCTTTGGACTGTGACAGCTGATTTCCTTGGCAAAGGTAATCCAGGTCACAGGAAGCACACACTTGAGTCTCATCACTACGTGGATGCACTTCTGTCGAATTTGGCTTAACCATGGTGACCTGTCAAGTGCTGTGGGCTCATATGTCTTGTCAAGCAACATCTGACACTGAGGCCTTGTGCACTGTAGTATCCTGTTACAATAGGTTTGTGGGATGCAGAGCAACATACTCTTGCCAGGGATCACTTCTTTGAATCAGTCTTGGTAATCAGCAAGGAGACAAGGTGACCAGGTTCTGGAATTTGGTCTGTAGATCAGCTGGACTCTTCTGAAATGGGTGTTCTAGCACACATGCTGTCAACCCTGGACTTGCTGGTCTCCCTCCTCCACAATTTCTGCTCAGCAGAAGTATGAGTCGAACTAAACCCCCATACTATCAATGCTAAATTTAAGTGAAGAGGGAGAGAATGAGGAAGAGGCAGCTTCTAGCCTGGATCTGTCTGTTCCAGTTGTGCTATGGATAAAATACCGGTGTGGACTTGCTCAGTCTACTGCCTCCTGGTTTGCATAGTCCCCCTGTGTGGGATCTGAAAGGCCAGTTTCTTCTACTCATGGGCTTCATCTGACTTGTGGGTAGCAGTGAGCTGCAGACAGCGTGTTATTGTAGAAGGGCATGGTCTACATATGCCTGCGTAGGGTGTGTTTGGTGGGAGAGATGGTCCACAAGGTAAGATGAGATAGGGCTGGTGTATGTGCAAGAGAGAGCTGTGGTTGCACAGTCATCCACCTGTGTTCTCTAGACACCCAGCCTCTCTGAGTTTGGTCTAGTGCCCTGCTGTTCCCAGTCTGTCCTGGCCTAGTCTGATTTCTGGTCTCCAAACTGCAAATTCCAATCTTACTGCTTGATCTCTAGGTTTTTTGCTGGTTTTACTTCCATGTGGGCTTTTGTCACTGTACCCCTCAAAACTAGTTCAAAACAAACTTCTTAGATTGTCAAGTTGATATCCACCTTCATCAGATGGAATCTGTTTTTACTCATCATTGCCTTTTTTCCAGAACTGCAACCTGTGGTCAAGAGGAATGCACCACATATTCATTAAAAACTAAAATCCTGCTGCTGCTTTTAGCTCTGGCAGAGTTTAGATGATAAACTAGCCTTCCCGGCTTCCGATCAGAAGGATTTGTGCACTTGAACAGTCTCAGTGTTTCTTGAAGAGCTCTTTGTAGACAAGCTCTGTTACGTGATTAGCTACTATCATACTGCAGTGGTGAACATCAAACATCCATGTGAATTCCTCTTCCTTTATTTTGCATTATTTAAACCTCTTATCTCTCATTTTCTCAGCCTCAGAATGATTGGAATATCAGTCTGTGACTGAAAGCAAAGTGTCTCTGTTTTAATTTTTGGTCTTTTAAAAGCAAACTAAAGAGGATTCTTTTACAGAAGAATCCAGGCCTACTCCTTTTAGTGTTTTTAAATCTTTCTTTTTTGATTCTTGGAAAATTGTCCATGCTCCCTCCACTTTCAAGGAAAAAAAAAATTATGCTTCTGTGTTTGTTGACTATTCCATTCAGAATAAACTGGTTTGCGTCTCTTAAGAGCAAGTTCATGGTGGCATTGTATAATTCTTATTCACTGGCTTTCCCTTCACGCTTGACTGAAATGCATCACTCTCTGCTTGTTCAAATATTTGATTTCCTCTGGTAGTAGCCTGTGTGTTTGCTGTACAACCTGTGGTGAAATGCTGTTTTCTCAGCTGGGAAATGCCGGAGCCTTTGCTGACGCTCTCTGTTCTGGCCAGCTGTGGTGTTCAAACTCTTCTTGTTATACCCGTGTTCTGCAGGAACGTAAGGCTGGGAGAGGACTTCTGGGTCATCACATCTAACCTGTAGGTAACCATGGGGGATAGGGACTTTCATAAACTGTCTTCCATTGCAGATTGGTTAATGCAGATTTTATATCTTATGATGCACACACAATCTGACACAAAAGGACAGCAAAATAAGAGATTTGCAGATTGTGTGAGAAACGAATTAATTAGTTTTATTTACAATCAGTTCCATAGATTGGGTTTTGAGTGAACATTATATTTAGAATTGTGGAGACTTGGTTTAATATCCTTTTGGACCCTGATAAATTTACTTTCAGTCTAGTCCACCAAATACATTTGGCATGGGGATAAGCCAACTCAGCTGGCTTGTCTATATGCACATGTAGAATTTTCCTACTGTGTACCAGGAGTCTTAAAGCCATGGTGCATTGCATAGCCATAAAAACTGTGTCTGCGTTTACCAGAGTATAACTGATCATACAGCTGTGGTGATGTGATCTTAAAGCTGAAGCGAACATACTGAAATATGAATTCTAGAATATGAAGTTTGTATTGTGCAGTGAGAAATACTGCCATGACTTCTGCCATGGTCCATTGGTTCCATGAAAGCAAGATATTACTTCGCTATTTAAGCCTTTTTTTTCAGTGATGATCTAATAGCACTTCATCATGATATCACTGTGACCCTGGAACGTGGCTGGTGGACACAAGTTCTGCCTGTTAATTAGGATTTTGATAACTCCATGTAGTACTTGAGGAATAATTATAATTTAAATACCATTCCATACTTCAAACATAACCTCCTCCCCAAACCATTTAATACCTATTGGCTTAGGACCAAATATGTGAAATTAATTGAAAAATCATTAAAATTATAGTTTAAGATGGTTGTATTTTATTTTAAGCAGTGCAATTTTTTTTCTTGCCTCAAGTAAAATTTTTAACAGTTTTTGCTTTTATTTCTAAGTAAATCAGTTACTTAATGTGTTAGCATTTGTGTTTCCTGAATTTTCAGTGTTAGCTTTTATTTTTTTAATTGAGCTGGCAGTTTGTGTACCATATCGATACCTTTTTTATTCTTTCTGGTGGTTTTGTAGATTTTCAGACACCATAATACTTACACGTTCCCAATAAGGACATGTAACAGTCGAATAATCTGAAGTAGTTTTACACAGTCTTCAACACGTCAAACTTTTGGTAGGATTTTTTTTCACATTTCACTTTTTGACTTCATATGGATGTTGTTTCTTTTTGAGAGAAAAGGAACTACATGAAGGCCAAACTGAACTGAACTAATTTTGTATTATATTACAAGAGAGTGGAATAAAAAGATTTAATTCATGTAAAATCCCAAGTATACATTTCAAAAGAGTAGCACCTTAAAAACATAGGGTCAGGTTGTGAAGTACTGTAGATTTTTAATACTGTTTAGAGCTGTAATGATTCCGTTAGGTCTGGAAAGTAGAAGAGCTAAAAAGTGGGAAGTTTCAAGTTTGTCTAAATACTTTGCTTCTAACATCTGTAACGTGTCCCTGCCCATCTTCCACACGGGGTGACGGGAAGGGGGCACCTGCTGCAGGTGCCGTTCCTTCTCCGCCTTCTAGGAGGAAGCAGGGGCAGCAAATTCGGAACAAATGCCAGCTTTTAGACGGTTACATTTCAGCAAGGTGACTCTTCCACAGACACCCTGTACAGAAAACAGCTCTTCTGTGTGGCTGAAGCTTCGCTCTTGAAACGTTCCCGTCAGCAACCTACAGTTAAAGGTCAGCAATGGCCTGTGCACCTGTTGATACCAGCAGTGGTCATAGATACCTCCTGACCGGAGTGAACAGAAGTGTTTTCCTTAGTGCACCCATATCAGCTTCTCCGTATCAATGATACTCTTATGGTAGATTGCTTTGCCAGTGCTAATGTCAGAAAAATTCACCAACCAGTGTCCATATTGATGAATGTTATCCAAAGGAGTCTTTTCTCCCAGTTAAAGCTGAAGTTTAATGAAGCACCAAGGAAAGAAAACCAGTTGTGTGGGTTTTTTTCCTGGAACCCTTGAAACTTATGTATGCTGCTGATTGATTGGCAAGATCTCTGGTGAGCTGCTTCATGGCTCATGTGCTTAAAATCCCAAGAACTGAAGTGTTTCCACAGAAGTTGTTTATGTGAAGAAAGATGAAAGTTTTGGCCAGTTATTGCTCTTTATTCTTTTTTCTGGGAATAAAGATGTCTTTAGAGGCACTGAGGCAGTTTGTGAGTTGGTCTGAACTGGTGAACTCCCTTTCCTTCAGTGGAGCCGGGGCAGTTGTGATTAGCTGAGGATTTCTGATGCTTAAGAAATTACCCTTCACAACTGCAGGCAGGGTGTCTGAGGCAGAAAGCTTGTGCAATGTGCAGTTTGCCTGCAGCTGTGTCTGGCAGCTGCCGCCATCCCCAGCCCTCCGCAGTTTTTAACCTTTTGATCAATTTTAACCAAATTTGATAAAGGCATGGAAATATTTAGAATAGGATGTGTTCTTTGCAAATGGGTGATTGAGGAGAGGTGAGTGAGTGCATTTATGTCCCAGCTGTGGCAGAGACAGGAAGAAACTCTGCCTTTATCCTTTCCCTGGGATGATGAAGACCTGGTTAACCAGCACACATATAGCTTTGGAGTAAGTACCAGAGCCTCTACCTGCAAACTCTATGCAGTAAGTAGCAAATATTGCTACAGCAGTAGTGAAGGTGTTGTTTGGGGTGATCTAGAGATGATGGGAAGGTGTGTTTTAGGGAGGAAGGGCTGAGGAGTTCCCATCTTTAAGCCAAGGGAATCCAAGGGGAGTTTGATGAGCTGTGATGTGGTGTGGGGGCATTTAGAAGCTGTAGGAGAAACAGCAGATAGGGGTTTTCTAGTTTTGCAGAACAGCTGTGCTGCTCATTACAGTCTAGAAACCTTAAACCCAGCTTGTTTTCAGGTTGCATTCATAATTCTCCAATTTTATGTTTGTTGGTTTGTGTGCAAAATAGATGTCTCTGGAGATGGCTAATTCCATTTGTCTCAGCATTTTCATGTTAGTCTGGTTAATGCTCTGGTGTCATTTGAAATACAGTTTGTCTTGGCCCTGTGCCACATGAGGCCTCCACAAAAGAAGCTGCCTTTCCAGGTGAGATAAAAGACTAGTTAAGCAGCTACTCATAAAACGTCACCCTAAGTTTATCCTGAATTTATTTTGATGCCATATTTTGCCATATTTTGTTGGCTATACGGGTTGGACACACAGCCTGTGGGACTCGGTCCTGCTCTGGATGTTGGTTGCCAGTTTCTGTGAGGGCGGTATTTGTGTTCCTCTCCCACCACTTCAAGCCTCCTGCTGCCACTGTGCCGGTCTTGCTCAGGACTAGTACTTGAGTATGATGTATTTGAGCAAGAAGCAGGTAGTATCCAATGATTTCAGAGCTTCAGCCAGTGCTGACTCTTTGCGCCTAATCCAGCTGTGTTCCCACATCGCTTGGCCGAGGGGCATTTCCCAGCTGAGGCCAGAGGCATTCTGCCCTGCTCGCGCCCCGGGGAGCGCCCTGCCACAGCCACCTTGTGCTCCAGAGCTAGAAACGCGGGACCTTGATCCTTAAAGGCATCTTAAAGGAACTGAATAACAACAATGACAGAGAAAGGTCTTTAGAAGGTGATAGTATGGCAGCATCAGCTTTCCAAGCATAGTATTTTATGCCTCCTAACTGCAGTAGAGAGCCCACTGGAGTTAGAGATGCAGTCGATTTTGATGGATGAATTTCACTGCTTTCTTCTGAAAAACTTCAGACATGATAACTGTTGTGTCTCTCTTTAATTAAAACAGCTGGGGCCAATTTTTTTTTCCTGTTGAGAAGAGAAGCTGACAGGGTCTGCTACTTGACACAACAGTCTAGTTTATTTTCAGAGTCTCATCTCTGCTAGCACAGGAGAAATCAAATAGTCAACAGGTCCTTTGTTCACATCCCAAGTTTCTTTCAGCAACATTTACCCACAAGCTCTCTCTGCTTGTTCAGAAATGCCTTTCTCTGGCTGTGTTTGGGTCTCACTTGCTCCATCACTAGTCAACTCTTGGTGCTCTGCCAAGCTCAGAAGTACTCACATGTCCACCAGGTACTGCCCAGTCTGTGCGTTTATGGGGTACATCTTTGTAAGAAGCCCAATGGTTGTGCTGTGAATTTGCCAAATCACAAACGTACTCTCTTTCCCTTTAATTGCTTGAACTGCAGCAGTGTAAGGTGTTGCCAGTTCCTCCTATCTGAACTCCGCACGTTGAAGTAGATGGATTGGGGTACAGAGTAAATGTTTTCCTGCTTTTGCTGTTGTCTCGTGCACTGAGCTCATGTTCAGTCATGTCTGCGTACCACATCAGACCAGGAAGTCTCCTGCTTGGACTATGCCTCCAAGTGCTTCTGGGAATCCTGGTTCTTCCATGTAAAAAAATATTTGCTGTGGGGAGCTGCCAGAGCCAGCGAATACCAGGAGTCAAGTAGATGAACAGGACACATTTTCCTCTTACGCACCCAGGGCAGGATGCCTGATGCCATTGCTGTGTAGAGCAGCCTGATGAAGGAAGGGTGATTGTTGACAAAGTCTAATCCCAACCATCACACCTTTTACGCGGCTTTCCTACATTCCTAGACGATGATCTACATGCGCATGAGAAGGGGAGAAGTGTATGGTGATAGGTGCTATGCGTACTTCCCCCTCTTTACCAGAGTTATGGGGAAATGGAATTTCATGAGGCAACTTTCCTATAGAAGTAGACATGGATCTGGTACAACCCAATCTGTTTCATAGGATAAAGGCACAGAAAACTACAGAAACGTTTTTAAAACAATGCACGTAAGAATTTTAAGGTACTACCTGAATTACATTTTATGTAATAGACAGTTCTTTTCCCCTTAAAACTTGTTTAAAATTGAAACTGTAACTCTCATCTGAATTATACCCATGACTAATGTGACTGGAAAATCATAGAACAGATTTTTATGCAGTTCACTGTAGTCTTTGTATGAAGTTAAATTTCTCGAGTCCAAATTCACTAGCTAATATATGAGGACTAAAGATACGTTTTATTAAAAAAGTGATCACTGGAGTCATTCCTTTTCTGCTAGTTTAATTGAAGTCATATAACTGCAATTTTAACCTACTTGACAAAAATTTTGCTAAATGTTTTTCTGAATTTCCTATAGCTGTGGTGGCATAGTTGTTTGCTGTCTAGGAGATATGTTGTTAAACATGATTAGACTACTGCTTTTACAGTAGGTTTGGTTTTGTTTTTGTTTTTGTTTTTTAATTAAATATGCCTGATATTAACTCCTTGTTAATTTACATTCTTTCCACTTCTCCACAGTTGCATATTTTATTCTGACCTTCACCTTTTACAAGGATCTATTAAATCTACTTGGTATGAAATACCTGTGTATGCTGTTACACTACAACTGCGTTTATTCCTTCATTTCAACATTTTGTTGAATGCGTATTTGTCAAATACTTAAATCTTCAATTTCCTTACTGGTTTGGCATAGCAGACATACAAAGTTGTTAATCTGGTAGTAAATTTAGGCATTCATACCCACGTTGTCTTTTTTCCTGTGGACTGCAGCTTCTCTGCAAGCCTTAATTTACCCAGGAAATTCAAGGTAAAAAGTGTACTTTGTTTATCTATAACAATCTTAAGAACCTGGTGACAGATGCTATTGTGTTTTGGGTTTTTTTTAAATCTGTTATGCAGCTGACATGGTGAAATGCTGAAATCCTTCCCAGATGAAATCAGGGGCATTTTGTCCTTACTGTCAGTTTTTTTAAAGATATACCTTTTCAATATGGGGAGACAAGTGTGGCTGGTGCATTCTCTGAGAACAGCCTAAGAAATTTGGGTTTTTTTCTGATCCAAAGAGCAGGGCAGCAGAGGCAGAAGGCAGAGCCACCACTCAGGAAGGTCAAGCCATGGTTGATGCTGATGATAGCAGAGAGTGCAGGACCCTGCATTGCCTTTTCGGCTCCACAATTTGATGAGATCTCCAAATACCTTTAGGGAAGGAGGTTTTCCCAGAGAGGAATACGGTGCATTTTGAAGGTGGGGAGTGTCCTCTGCTTTTTGCGTGACTTGGAGAACATGGCAACAGGATCAGAGCAGGGCAGGGGGTGGAGGAGTGCTCTGCTGTTTTACACAGGCAAGCGGAGGGTTTCCTTTTCTCTTTTTTTGTAGATGTATTGTATTGACTTCACGACCCTACACAAACCAGTTCTTTGTTTAAAATCCCATGTGCAAAAGAGCGTTTTTGTCAGCACTTCTCATCTGAGCTGTCCCTGAGCTGTGCTTCTGGGTGGCAAGGAGGTGGCCCCCAAAGAAACCTTCACTCCAGCAGCGTTCCTGTCTGGCTCGATCGCAGCCCATCACGCTGGGCTCTGGGCTTGGTTTCCCTCCTCTCCCCAATCTCCCCAGTCAAAAGCCTTAATCCCTGTTATTTTTAGTTACTAGACTTGCAAATCATTCACAGCTTTCCCCTCCAGTCTTGTGTACCTAGCTCCTTCCTTGACATTTCCTCTTGGATATTCCATCACTTTCTTAAAATAAATTTGCCTTTCTTAAAATAAATTTACCTTTCTTAAAATAAATCTACTTAAAACGTCTCACGTTTCCCACCTCCACTCTTCTGTAAATCTTCCTTTCCCATTCTGTCATAAACTCATTGGCCTCCCTAAAAACAGGAAAAAAAAAAAATTACTTCTCCAGGAGACCTCATTTCTCTTTACTCCAGGCCTTCAAGACTCAGAGGTTTATCGCTTCCCAGTGCTATACTGTGCAAGCACTTCATCCTCAGTGCTGCAGACAGAACCCCTATCAACGGAGAAAAATCAAGCAGATTGCATGGCATTAGACTATTTTAAGAAGAAGACAAAGGCAGTTTCCCAAGCTAAAAGCTCTTTCCCATGTCTAATTTGAGCCTCACTAGAGAATTAGAAATATATCATAGTCAGGGTTTAAGTAATACTAAAAGGTTTTTTGAGTTGTGCTTTGCTTTACTTTTGAAGCTTATAACTTTAATAGCCTTAGATTTTCTCTATTAAATCATTATTTTTCACTCATATATAAAACATTTCTTCTTAAATAAATGTCTAACTAGACAGACACTTTTCTGTACAAATAGCGAGATTAGTTGTCTGAATCATAGAGGGTTGCATTTCTAATGATAACATGAAAGTCAAAATCCTGCTGGTTTAGAATTGAGGCTTCGTCTGCAGAGGAAAAAGTCTGGACTTCCTCGATTAATTGCATTATTACCATCATCCTATAAATTCCAGTTTATTGCTAGATGTATAATCTTTGAAATTAGCCAGAGAAACTAGATGCCAGGGGTAAGAGCTTTTTCTCTAAAACAGTGCTTGCTGATGCCACAGAATGCATAAATTAGGTAAGTGTCTAAAATACTTGGGAATATTGAAATCTTCCTGTCTTCTATTTCAAAAGTTATCAAAACCTTGTCAGAAAAGCAATATAATTGGGTAGAAAATGTTTGGAATTTATGCATCCTCACTTTATTGAGATCTTAGCTTACTGGGACCTCTAACAGAGGCCAAAACTGCAGAGTAAGTATGTGGAAATACTATGGAAAAGAAGATTGCAACACCAGAACTGTGTCCAGTCTATTAGACAAAAAGAAAAATGGCTTAAAAAGTTATTGTGAAGTTATTTGATAGTTCACTTGAGGTCTAGACCAGAATAGAGAATAACTAAAAATATCAGTGAAGTAAAAAATAGGCAGTGTAATGAGAATGCAATGAGACCTAAAATATGTAACTTGTTGTGAAGCCCAGCAGTTTAATTAAACCAGCAAATAAAGCATTTGCTGAGATGCTGGAAATTTCAGAAAATCTCCTGTTTCCCAGTCTGTTAAGGAATGAAACTGTTTCCACTTTAGCAGATTGAATCGAACAGAAAATTTAAAAAATGCTCTGAATATTTGGCCAGTTAAAAACCAAACCAGAGCCTTGCTAGTTTGGAGAGGATTTTAATGATGCATAAAGGGACTGTTAGGGTGTTGTATGCAAAAGAGAGCAATTAAGAATGACTATTGATACAGCTAATTTGACCCTAAAATCGGCACCAGAAATTGCTTTTTTTTTTGCAGAAGGCTGCTAGTAGAGTCACAAGAGACTTGGGAAATTTCCATGAAAACTGTGCAACAGAGAAGACACGGCAGGAGAGAGGATGGGGAGAGCAGGAGGCATAGGATGGAAGAAA
Source organism: Aramus guarauna (assembly GCA_013400195.1). Taxonomy (NCBI): domain Eukaryota; kingdom Metazoa; phylum Chordata; class Aves; order Gruiformes; family Aramidae; genus Aramus; species Aramus guarauna. The sequence goes on along the minus strand of VXBL01002128.1, from coordinate 676,276 downwards.
CTCAGAGACTGAGACACAGTTTCCTAAGACACTGTTTTCAGACAAACCCAGTTGATAGTGCAATAAATTAAAAGGGATGAGGACAAGCTAGTAATAAAGAAAAGTGTAAGTGCCTCATTAAAAAGGATAGTAGTCATGTGTTTAAGTTTGTCGATGCTGTGTGCGTTCCAACTTCAAACTCTAAACCTGCAGCTTGTCATCAAAGGAATCCTGTAAAACCAGAATGCCACCACATGGACAAGCCATGGGTGACTGGTGTACTAGGTGGCATCAGGGCCCTCTTCAGATTGTTCATGGGGTAATTTCTAATATAAATTTGTGGCACAGAGTATTAAGTGAGACCGTCAATGTTTTGTAGTATACCTGGGAGAAGATAAATAGTGTCCAGCTAAAATGTTCAGCTCCGAAAAGCAGTGGATTGACACGAACAATAATCTGCTGCTGTTAAAAGCACAGAGTTTGAGCTTGGTAAGGTTGTTGTCTTGCTTGAGTAATTTCAGCTGGTACGAAGCACATTACACAAGTGGAATTTCCCTATTGCAAGGGAGCTGAAGGAAGGGAAGTGTTCCACATTACTGATATTACATCAGGGGCTTAACAGAGATGTTATTAAATATACTGTTTCATTCTTGTTTACAGAAAACTATGCTGATACGTGAAATGGACTGATACTTGAAAAGACTTCTTGTCTTCTGTAGCAAAATGTGCAGTACTGGTTTAATTTTTATTTTATGCTGTGGCAGAGGTTTTAGAATTGCAGACATTTTATGAGAAGTGCTTTTATGGTAGAAATATCCCAACTAATGTCACACAATAAATCCCCTATGTCTAATCAGCTGCAGACCTGAAAAAGGTAGGGAGTACATTAGAAATTTGATGATTGTCAGCAGCAGCATCATATATCTTAATACTCTTGTATAAATACGCTTGTAAAGAAATTTCAGGCCACCGGGTAATAATGCAGAAAAATGTGTAGCTTGTGATGTTAAACACAGCAGTGGACAAGACTTGAGGATGATATACCTCTTATGTACCTCTCCCTACCAGCTCCTGAAGCAAATACATCAGTGGCTTAGGTAGTATTAGAGTAAGGGATCCGGTCGTGCAATTTCTTCTACTTTGATGCTCAGTTCAAGGCTTTGCTGGGCCATTTATGTAGGGTCATGGGAGGGTGAAGCTGGCAAAGCTCTAAGAAACCTCGTAGTCTTTACAGTTTCAGAGCACATGGTGGGGGGCTACAGTAATTTTCCTTTTTATTGGATACAGATGAGCATCAGCCCCATCTTTGTACTGCTAAGGAGCTTCTCTCTTCAGCCAATGCAGATTCTTACAAATGTTCTTAAAAATCAGGAGGGGTGGGAAATAAATGCAGCTTTCAGACTGAAGAAATAGAAAGAGACTTTTGAAATTAAACCCAAGAAGATAGTGTTTTACCACTATAAATGCAAGTAAAAATGCTTTACCTGTTAATCTACTTACATCCATTTGCAGTTTGCTCATGTAAGCTGAGCAGCTGTTTGATTTGCTTGTGGGTGATCCCAGTGCCTCGGCTTGCAGGGGAAAAAAGATCCTTTTTCACAAAGGTGGAATGCTTTTTACATTTTCAAAAATTGATCAGTCTCGTAATAACATGATGACTTGTTGTGAAGAAGTCTAATTAGCCATTATATACTGTCTTCTTAGAAAATTCTGTATCTTTGTACTTAATCCTCACCATCAGTAAAGATTTATATTTATAAAGTGGGAAAATATTTACTGAAGGAAATTTAGTATTAACACTACTGATCTCTATTTCGGTTAAAAAGAAGACACAATTCCATTTCTTCCTCCTGGCTTACGCGGTATCTTGAGGGTGAAATAAGATGAGCATAATTTGTCTGTGCTTGTACCAAACCATACATTTCAGTCTGACTATGTGGGAATGTCTCAAGTCTATCAAGCATGAGCAAGATAGGTAGGACATACAACACAGGTCTTGTATAGCGTCCTGGTAAGAATCTTATCACAGGGAGATCATTCATATCTAAGAATATGCGTGAATTTAATAAACACTGTCACATCTAGAAATATCCATTTTAGATTTAAAATGAATGCAAAATGTGTATATATATGTATATGTGTGTCTGTGTGTAATACCTCCACGTTACTTGTTGACAATTACCTTTTTGTTTTGAAAAGAAAAGTTTTGAAAGAAAAGCAAGATATGTCATTGTAGTTGAGGCTGGAGTCAAACTGATTAGTTAATGAAGCTTAGTTACAAATCTTTTTGCTCAAGTATTTGGTATTTTGGCTAATCTAGGCTTGTTGTTGACATCTGCAAGTGTGAGCACTCTATGATGATTGAAAAGAAACAGAAAATAGAGCCAGTAAGAGCTGCATCTTAGTATGACTGAAGTGTTTGCAGTACCCAAGGACAACGAAAGGGCTAGCAGCCACTCCAGCGCAGAATGAGTATAATGCAGCGAGTGTCCTGGTGTACTTACTACACACATTTCCTTAGTCATAGGTCGACCATATTGATGTTTTTATTTCATCCTTTAACTTAGGAGCCCTGGTGCCCCACAGTATTTTTTATGCGTGGGATAAACCATAAGAGTACAGATGTTGATTGGTAAAATGCACCTTTGTGGTAAACTATGACTATGTTTCCCAGTTAAGGGTAAGGTGAAAGGGAAAAAAAGCTACTTCATTTTTCTAAATCATTGGAGATTTGCAAATTAATCTGTAGCTGGAGAAGGATCTGTAGTTGGTTTTGGTTTGAGTTTAGTTGTGCGAGCTTAGAAAGAACAATTTATTTGAGTACCAGCTATCACCTTTTCAATCTTATCCTCCTGTAAACCCCAGCTATTCTCTTTATTGGGATGCAGCAGTAGGATGGGAACTGGGATTGGAGTGGTTTTGCGCATGTGCTGAGCTCTGCAACTTTCATTTGAGTCCATCTCAGATCCAAGTGACCCAGGGAGGACACGGTAGGATCCCTGCACCTGTGCATCAGTGAATGCAGTTATAATCTGCTGCACTTTGCCAAAATGGTCTATTTCAATGTTCTGGGTAACTTTACAATGTTTTTTTCTTCTGATATCCTCTCTTTTTTTTTTTTTTTTAGACTATGTAATATGTCATTAATATACATTAAAAGGAAAGAGGCACTATTTTATTTGTGAAGCAGTTTTCCTTCATTTTAAAATTTGCTACCTGCCCCTCTACATGGTACACCCATCACCGAACGTAGTTGTCTAGTCCAAGTTCTGTTCTATTGTGCCTTTTCAGTATATATTTGGGCTGTGATGTGCAAGACTTCTCATTTTGTGGAGATGATACCTTCCTTAGGAACCAGTTGTTTCTAAGCAGCAAGCCAAAATAGTTAAACTTCATTAAAAAAAAAAAAAAAAACAAACCACAAAAACTTAAATACAGTACTTCATATTTTTTAATAAAAAGTGCATTGAGAATATTCTCAGCAATTTTACTTGTGAATATTGGATTTTCTTGATGTTCTTTGGTCAGAATAGCTGTGTTTTTAATAACAGGTAGATAAATACTTATCACTTTCAGATTAAGATAATGAGGAAATTAAATTTTCCTCTGTAGACTTTGTTTTGTATTTAAAGTAACTGCCTCCATAGCTTATATATTTTTTTTTTAACTTGCCCATTTAATTTCAGTAGAACACACAAGTGAATCTGCTGACAGAAATCAGTGAGATTGGAAGAGCCGATACACCACCTCCGAGACTGGAAAGACCGAAGCTCAGCAGGACTTTTTTGTTTCCCCAGCTTTAATGGACACATGCAATGGTGTGCTAGGAGGGGGCCATAAGAATCTCAAACTTCTTCCCCACAAGTGAGCTGAGACCTTCTCAAGCTCCTGCAGAGCAGGAGAGATCAGCCAGGGTTACAGCCCATCGGAGCCAAACGTGATGTCCCTGATCACTAACGCAACAGTGGCAGACCAAACCGTCTTGGTTTTTGCCTGGGAGGAGGCAGGAGGTGCTGCTCCCCTGTCTCAAGCATCTCCTACCACAGTTGCTTTCACAGCCTTGGTGTGGTGGGCTGGAGACTGGGCTGCAGTGCTTTGTATTTTGTGATAGGACATACACACCTCTTAACTTAAACTGCAGTGCCGTTGGGACTGTGCTGCAGGACTGGCTGCTCTATCACCAGCACCTTTTTTTCTTTACAGCCATCTCTTCTAACCAAGCCGCTGGCACATTTGTCGTTATTTTTGGTCTAAAATCTTTCTAACTTCAACCCAGTCACTGTTTTATTATCTTAATTTTACCTCACTGGCCATCGGGCTGATTTGAAAAGCGAAGGAGGATAATGCTGTACTGTCATGATTGAGGAGAGGAGCAGGGAATCTACCGGGATGTGTGTGGGGGCGTTGTCTTTGAAATAATGAGGTTTGACGACCTTTCAGTTTTCAATCAGCAGATCAACATTTAGAAAATACACCTTTAGACGACTTGTTTGCACTTTCTTCATTATGAAATACTGGGAAATCCAAGATGTTTTCTTTAGATTTTGAGTGTTCCTTGTATACTCTGCCTGCAGTTATGACGATTGCTAGCATGTAGTTTCAAGAAAGAAATCTTCAGTTGGTTTTCATTGTGTCAAAAGAAAAAAATTAATGAAGGTCAAGTCTGTTTGTAAACTTCATCCATTTCAGCTAGGAAATAAGTTTTGACAGTGATACTGATATTATTTCTCCTCAGCACAGAAGTGTGTGTGGTAATTTATGCTTTATCACTTGTGATAGTCTCCTCACTGGGTTTTCTTTTCTTTTTTTGTTTGTAATAGTTTTGGGGGCTTTATTTTTGCTCGAACATAATTAGCATTACACTGTACAGAGAACACTATTTATTCTTGGTCTGTTTGCTCTTTCATGCTTTCAGGTTTGATGTCTCAAATGTATTCGTTTATGAATAGAATCAATCAAATAAATAAAGGGCAACAAGTTCTATCTGTTCAGATCTGCTGTGGCAGAGACGGTTTCAAAATTTATCAGGGAACCTATCTTTCTTACTGAGCTACAATAGCAAAATAGAAAATGGTCTTGTGTTTGCCTTGTTTTAAAAAGCCGTGCATACATCGAGCAGCCGATTGCATTTCAGATTCCAAAGTACAGATTGTTGCTTTTTACTTCTCTGATAAAAAGCACAATAATATTGCAGAGTCCCTCAGTTCTTGAAATGGGTAAACATTTCTCATAAAAATCCAGCAGCTCATTTTGAATTAATTGTAAATGAATGTAAATGTAAATTAACCATGACAAAGCAGTGGTAATTCTCATGAAAATTTGTTTTGGATCTGCTGAAAGTGGACGTGCGTTACCTACTGCAGACCACCACAATGACAGCAGCGTATGTCTCACAAATCTATCAAGGTAGTTATTTTATGTTATGGGTTTCAGACACATAAATTAGGTTCCTGAAATTTGCTTCTCTTGTGCTAATGCAGCAAAAGCAACGGGTGGCAGCACCACAGCAGCCCTCTCCTTCCTTGCGTGGGCTCTCCCCCTGCACCCCACTCCTTCGCCCCAAACAAACAAAACGTACGCTCAGCAACAAAACCCACGCTTGAAATCAGTTGCGTTTGGTGAATGTAGAGATGACGGAATGGAAACCCAGGCTTTTCATCCACTGGAGAGTGGAGACCAATAAAAAAATGCTCAAATATATGGACATTTAGCCCTAAAAACCACATTTAAAATTATGTTTTAGGACTTCGCCCAAAAAGGACTCTGCGCTTGGTGCTATGGACGGCAGAAGAACAAGGAGGAATAGGTGCCGAGCAATACTATCAGTTGCACAAGGTAAATGATGTCTTCAGATGATTTGCTTGACAGCACTTTTCTCCCTAGTCTTGTGAATTGCATATAATATTTGACAAAAGATTCAGTTTAATATCTAACTGAAAAAAAGTGATTCCAGTTCTGCCTGAAAGTATATTTTCTGGTTTTAATCATAAATGTAAACTTCGTTTTACATTTAACAGAAAGTAATGTGACCACACATATACGTGTTCCGCTTGACCTAAGATATTCTGTCACAAAACTGTTCTGAAACAAATACTTCATGATGATATCTGCCATAGATTTCAAACATAGCTAACTTTCTGAGAACAAATGACAAATGGTCCCCATATGTTGGCAATATAAATAAATTTTGTTTGCCTTATATATTTCTGCTTCATTGCATTTTCCCATAATATTTTACAATGTAAAACATAAAATAATACAAAGAAAAATCTTTACTATCTTATCTTAATAGCATGTAATCTAAAATACTCCCTGCCAATTATTTGTTTTATGGGATCTGGAACATTTAAAATGGTTGATTTCTGATGATGCAAGGAACACACAAACTCTGTGACTGGTTATCAGGATAAAAGTATTGTATGTTGTCACATCTGTCTCCCCTGCCAACAACTGCCTTTTCAAAGGACATCATGACATAAAGGACAGTTGCATAAAACTGTTTTGGAGATAAGACTTTGGAATATGTGTGTGGGTTTTTTCCAAGAAAAATTATGCTTTACCTGCATAATTAAGCTAAAGTAGTTATCTTTTGTTCTTTGCCCTGATTTGGTAGTATTTCTCTCAGCAATAGTTAATATATCCAAGGCAGAGACAAGATGAATGCAAATGTTCAATAGTATGAAAGCAGACTTACAAGCCATTCCTATGTATGTTTTTAATGGTAAGCAACCTATAAGAACAAATAAATGGAACTTCACTTTGAATGAAATTCATTGTGATGAGCAAAACTAAATCAATTTGCATCTGCAATAGAGTTATCAGAGATAGCATTACAGTGGTTATGGTTTTCTGGCTAATTGATGAACAATCCATTATTTCCCACTAACTTGTTTAACATTACCAAGAAGTGTATTAAGTACCCATATATAACGTAGTTCCTCTGTATATATCCAAATCACAGGGATAGCTCGGCTCTCATTTGGCAGAGGTACCTAAGAGCTTGCTTTCTCAGCTTCAGGGAGGTGGCAGGTCGCAGTTTAGCATCTGTTACGAACTCTGGATTTACCACTGGTACTCTGCTGTTCAGCAGGATTAAACCAGAATGAAATGTTCTGGAGTACCTAGCACAAGAAAGAGGTGCTTCACATATGTGGAAGGGCATTTTGGAGGGGCTGGAGGGACACGGTGTGCCTAGCGCACACCGCTCATGAGAAATGCATCATCACCTCGGTAGATATCCACGTGTGAAGATAAGCTCTGTCCTATCGCTGTGTTGTGAGCAACACATGAAATTGTCTTATGCACGTCTCATCTTTTGCCAAAATGTCTGCGTTTCACTGTTATCTCTAGGATTTATATTCAGAAGTAATATAAAAAAGCAGGCTTAAGGATCAAATAGGGCAATAGAAAGCAGGCTGGGTGTTGTTTGAAAGATATTTTGTTACTTTGCTTTGAAAAAAATTGAGACAAAGATGTGTCTCAATTTTTGCTCTACTGATGCAATTCCATCTGGATGTTGTGCTCTGCAAAGAAAGCCCAGTCTAAGTTAAGAATTTGTAATTTACATGGAGAATTTAAGCAGAAATGACATCCGTCTGTTGTTTGTTGTTCTTGTTTCCCCCCTGCCATGTGATCTGGCATAATTATAAATTGATATGACTATAGGATATCCCATTACTCATAATAACAAAATAAAGCAGATTAATACTGTACATTTATTTAGCATGAAAAATAACTTAACCTTTGAATGATTTACTTGTGCAAATTTCTGGCAATTAGGATAGTATGGCACAAACATTGCTTGCTGATGGTAATGAGTACAAATTAACTAAGAGTGGTATTTAAAGATGCCTTGTTAAATGAAAGATGGCCTGTATAGCTCATCTACATTGCTGGGCTTATTATGACTTTAGTTTGCTACAAACAAGTAGAAATATGAATGCAGTAATTCAGCACAGACAGACATGGATTTCCTTGACATTGTAAATTACCTCCTCATGTCAGTGGAAATGTGGCAAGGGAAAAGAAATGAAGACAATATAATACTGGACAAGTACAAATACTCTGACTTCTGTAGCTTATTTATTTTTCCTTTCAATTTAATTTCAGGTCTTTCTTCCTCATCCATCACTGTAGGTTGCCACTGCTAGGAAGTGGATAAGTTACTGCAGAAATAACTGAGACAGCAGCAGTGTAGTGGTTTTACTATGGTGCCAATAATTAACTCATATCCCTGCATAATAGCATTATTTATATCACTCAAGTATTTCTGTACAGCCTAGTATTATAGTTTCTGATTATTAAAACTAGTGATAGGGTTCAGAGCTTTATGAGAATGTAAGATCTGCTGTATTGAGTTGACCAAAAGCTCAGTCTAGTGCTATCTTCTGATGGCATCCAGGAAATAGATGCTTAGGAGAAGCGTATTTGCCCACGTGCAGTCCGAATAAGCTCAGACACATAGATTACTCATGCAACCATGCTTTTGTTTTGTCAGATATTTTTCTGGAGAGCATCTCATGGTCCTCATCCATAGTTTACTTTGTATGATTTTTCTAAGACATTTCCAACAGTTGAAAACCAAGTATCGCCCAGCAGTTTCCGTGCCTCCATTAGTGCAGGGATACCTGCCACCCACCAGTACGTCACAGAGCACCTGCCCAGTTTTTATCATGGGGTAGAAGGCTCCCAGGGGAATCACCAGCATCTTTGCTCCCAAAGGAGATACCTGTTGAAGTGCTCACTGCTTTTAACTGTTAGCCAATAATTAGATTTAATCCCAGACTGGAAAAGGGCTGATTTTCCTTTAAGTAAAGACTCTTGATAAAGGGTAATGGCATGAAAGCATCTAAATGTAAATCAGATATAATCAAATCCCAAGCACAAATACATGCTGGGCAAAGAATGGATCAAGAGCAGCCCTGAGGAGAAGGACTTGGCGGAGTTGGTGGACGAGAAACTCAACATGAGGCAGCAATGTGCACTTGCAGCCCAGAAAGCCAACTGTATCCTGGGCTGCATCAAAAGAAGTGTCACCAGCAGGTCAAGACAGGTGTTTAGATTAGATATAAGGAAAAAATTCTTTACTGTGAGGGTGGTGAGGCACTGGAACAGGTTGCCCAGAGAGCTTATAGATACCCCATCCCTGCAAGTGTTCAAGGCCAGGTTGGATGGGGCTTTGGGCAACCTGCTCTAGTGGAGGTTGTCCCTGCTCATTGCAGGGGGGTTGGAACTAGATTATCTTCAAGGTTCCTTCTGTGCTGGTTTTGGCTGGGATAGAGTTAATTTTCTTCACAGTAGCTAGTGTAGGACTGTGTTTTGGATTTGTGTTGATAACACAGGGATGTTTTTGTTACTGCTGAGCAGTGCTTACACAGAGCAAAGGCCTTTTCTGCTTCTCATACCACCCCACCAGCGAGTGGCCTGGGCTTGCACAGGGGGTCAGGAGGGGACACAGCCGGGTCAGCTGACCCCAACTGACCAAAGGCATATTCCATACCATATGACGTCATGCTCAGCATATAACTGGGGAGTAGGCTGAGTGGCAGGGCGGCTCAAGAACTAGCTGAGCATTGGTTTCAGGTGGTGAGCAATTGTACTGTACATCACTTGTTTGGTATATATTATTATGATTATGATTATTATCATTATTCCTTTTTTGTCCTATTAAACTGCCTTTATCTCAACCCACGAGTTTTAGCTTTTTTTTTTTTTCTAATTCTCTTCCCCATCCCACTGGGGTGGGAGGAAGCGAGTGAATGGCTGTGTGGGTTGAACCACGACATATTGCAACTGCTGCTTTCCAAGTTGAATGGAAGAAGCAGGAGGAACATAGTTTAGTAATTCTGGAGGACCTCATGTTGCAGATACTCATTACAGATTCTCCTACAACCTTTAACAGTGGTACTTGAGTGCCTTCCAGTAGGGTTTTTAAGTTTTTTATATGTTTGCTCTTATGCTGTCTCCATGAGAGGAGAAAGAAGTACATGTAATGATGTGTCTGTCCTCCCTTTCATTGCTTCAGACTGGTTTCTGTGAAAGATCTGTGTACCATGAAGACAAGGTTACAGTTATTTACCCAGCTGAATTAAGGGACTACGAATGGCTGATAATATTTATTTTGGAATAGAAGTATTGCATACAATCTCCTGGGAAAGCAAATACATTTTGTAATAAGAGGGCTAAGAGATCCTAGGCCATGTTCAAATTTACTTTAGTAACTCTGTTGTGATCATTGGAAGCATTAATGTGTTATGAATTTAATTCAAACCGCATTAGAGAAAGCATTCTTAAAATATTTCTGCATGCTTTTATTCCTATCTTTATGATGTTTACAGTGCTTACTTAAATTTCTGGTGCAAATGCCATATGCTGTTTTAACTTTTTAGGAAAGGTTTAACTTTTTGAAAAATACTGATCACCAGTGTTTACTATGGTTTCCTTTTTGTGTTTATTACCAAGAAGATTTAATATTTTGCCCAAACTGGGTCTGCATGAAAATAGGACTTTCTGAAGTATTTTGTTGCTAATTTAAGTACTCTTTGTTGATGCTCGCATGAGGTTTCTGTTGTGATTTGCTAATGAGTTACTTTCTCAAAGAAGCAAATATAAAAAAGAAATTCTTATCACTTTCAGGTGAAACAATTCTTCCCCTGAAAATACTGGCTCATCAAAACTAGAGTTTTCAGAAAACTCATGTGTTTATTCCCCAAGGTACCAAGTACTCTGGTGAAATGTGAGGCACGGATTTGTGTGTGATTTGAACCAAACACATCAAGGACTTTAATGTGGGTGCTTTTATCCCAGCGAAATATGTTGACCATTTGCCTATTGAGTGTTCTCAGGGTATTTTCTGTAATCAAAAGTTCTGTAAAGTGACCGCTGGTGGTTTTGACCATTGCTGTCCTGTTGATCCCTTTCATTGAGAAGTGGAAGAAATGCATAAAGAGAGAAATGTTCAGTTACAAAACTACAAAAAGAGAATAATTGCACTGTATTCTCCAGAATCACAGTTAACAACCAGTAGCACCCTTGACTGTATTAAGCACAGTAAAGCTAGCACAATTACACAGTTGTATTTTACACTGGTTCTTGGTCAGCAGGAATTCATAATTGTTAATACTGAAGTGTCACATTCCTAGTGAAAGCTGCAGAGAAAGCCAGATTTTGCTAAAACACAAAAGCAGGTTGATTCCTTACTCTGCCTGAAGCAGGGAAGACGCAGAATCAGTCATGACAGTGTGTCTCCTGACCGCCTAGTCGTCATTCCATGCAGGTAAATTTCCTACACGTCTAGTGTTAGGAGAACTTTTGTCCTTGTTTCTTTCCTCCCTTTCCCTCATGCGAGTAGCAGAGTGCATTCTGAAGCACATGAACCAGTGGAGACACCTTCTGAGGATAGCTGCTCTGCTTTCATACTCCAGGCAGATGCACCCGACCACAGGTCCTTGGTGCTTTGGGATGTTCTGCTGTAAGAGAGCTGGGCTCCTTCTATGCAAACTCCCCGCAGCTCTGCAAGACACAGAAAATTGTCTCCTCTTGTTGACTCACCATGGTGAACTTTCTCCTCATTGACTTCTTTTCATTTTAACATTTCACCTCTTACCTAGATGAGAACCTAGAAGTGTTCTGTGTAAAACCAGGAAATATTAACAACGTGTGTGCTGTGATAATTTCTAAGGTGCTGCCAATTTATTTTCATCTATCTTTTACTGAAAGTTACAGAAGTACTCATTCACTTACTGAAAGAGTAAAAATCATCTTTGGTTGAAAGATGTAAAACGCATTTTTCAATTTTGGTAGTGTTGCCTATTTTCAAATGAAAACCCAAAACTTTTCAAAAAAAGGACAGTGGTGGAACAGTCAGTCAGAGTCATAGAGGGTGTTTTGATACCCTTGTGTTTGAGCAGTAAAAGTTATGGAACGTTTTCCATAAGGAAGAGCACTTCTCTTTGTAGCCTCTGTCAAAGAAAAAACCTCCCAAGACATGGCTTCAGGTAATCTGATGCATACCTTCCTTAGCCTGCTGCTGTCTTCAGAGCTGTCTGCTTTTTCTTGTCTGTCATCCCAGAGCACTTACAATACTGAATGGTCATCTCTGTGAGTGCTGGCAAGCGGTTGCAAAGGAAACAGTAGTGGTATTGTACAAGGCAAGACATGCTAGTAGTATGTTTTTACTGAGTGAAATGCTAATAAGTACATGACCAAATCCTGCTCTGGGGCTGTTGAAGCTACTGGGACTTTTGTCATTGGCTTATTAGAGGTCAGAACTCCTGATAGAGAAAAAGCCATAAAATCTGTGGGCTTTTTTACAGATTGCTTTTCCAGAAAATATAGCAGAAAAAATATTTCATCTTTTAACAAAAGCATGAGCCTTATTCATATCTTGTAATCTAGCAAAAATTATGCTAATATTCAGCTTTACAGCAGCTTTGTCCCACATAATGATGGCGTAATTTACAAAAATTTATAACACAGTGTTTCTGATTTTCCCTGTCTTCATTCAAAAAGAGTGTGAGTGGGATGATCACGCTTGTGGCTGGTGGTTACTGTGCCTTGAAGCTCGTGCATCTCTGCTTCCTAACAACTCTCCTAGTGGGTTTTTCTCTAGTTTCCATTTATGCTGTTTTGCATCATTAAATAATTTTGATCCTAAACAGCAACTCAAAATTACACTACACCATGCTTATATATTATTAAATACTTAGGAGATACTATTTATTTTATTTTTTTCTTTTCCAGCTGTTACATGTGCTTAGGTGTTTCTGGTGTTTTCTCTTGTCTTTCCTGTAGTCTTAGTTGCCAGCCTAACAAAGCTGGGTGTTGATTTAAACACACGTTTAGTACTACAGGTGACATGACCGTCATTTCACTGTAAGTTCTGCCACGTGGTTGTTGCCATGCTATACTTGGATCCTAACTGCTCTGAGTCAAATACTGGAATACACAAAGACAAGTGTTGATATTTCCTAAAGTTAAGTGTAAATCAATAACAGAAAGCTGAAAATGCACTGTCAGATTAACTGATGTCCCTTATTACTGGAACAAATTAACCATTAGTCAAGGATGGTGCTTTGCCGTTACAGACTTTAGTATTTTCCCCTATAAAGTGGTGATTTTTCTCAGTGCAATGAAGAAAGAAAACCAGTAAATGAGGTATTGGACAAGTAATAACACTCTATTCCAAAGCGTTCCAAATTAGTGAAGGTTTTTTAGGACAGCTGTTCCCTCCCTTATCCTTTCAGGCATCTCACTACTTTAGCTGAGTAAGAGGAATTGCCATCAGTGGCTTGGTAGATTAGTCATGACGTGTTGGAGACTAGTTTAACATTTGGTAAGAATTAACAATTGGGATTTTGACTGAATAAGTAGCTACCTGTAGGGTATACCTGCTTAGGATTGCCAGCGTCTACGCTAGATGGGACATAGAATCGTAAAGTCATAGAAGAACCTTAAAGAATCATTGAAGGGACCTCAAAGACCATCTAGTTCCAACCCCCCTGCCATGGGCAGGGACACCCTCCACTAGACCAGGTTGCCCAAAGCCCCATCCAGCCTGGCCTTGAACACTGCCAGGGAGGGGGCAGCCACAGCTTCTCTGGGCAACCTGGGCCAGTGCCTCACCACTCTAACAGTAAAGGATTTCTTTCTAATAATCTTCTAATCTAAATCTATCCTCTTTTACGTTAAATCCATTACCGCTTGTCCTATCGCTACATGCCCTTGTAAACAGTCCCTCTCCAGCTTTCTATTTCCTACCGACAGAAGCATGAGTATGACAAGGATTCATTTTCTTAATTGAAAAGATTTGACTGTAATTTCATGTTCTCAAGTGTTTGCCTTAGAGATGAGAGAAGCACTTTTATTTTTAGTTTTGCTTAACAGAGATAAAAATAGATAGTTTATAGAGAAAACAGAAATAAAAGGAATTAAAATAAAAAACTAAAAATAGGAGAAGTATTGGCAAGGATCGTGCCTATTCGTGTATTCAATGAAAATAGCAAGCTGTAGAAAGCCAATTTTCCCATGCAGTATTCATTGTAATGTTTCATTTAAAAATTCAGTTGAAGAGCTAAACATGATAAGATAGAGAGAGGTGACCTCTTCTATGACCGAGTCATAGGAAGAGAAAGGATAAAAGTCTGTTTTGTTGTTCAGAGAATTAGGCAGCAGGTTACACCAAGAAGATGTAATTTTCTGGTATGTGCCAAGAGAAGTGGCACAGTATCAAGATGCAGCAAATGGGATTGCTTTCAAAAAAAAAATGTGTACTGAGTTTAGAATGCTTATCTAAACGATGCATTCGCTATGAGGAAAAATGATGGAAATAGCTGAGCCTGCAGTTATTTTACAAAATCTTACTGGTTTGTTGTGCTGTTCCCTTGAGTTAGTCAAGGGAGCAATGTACGGTCTCGCCTTGCTTTGCTAAGTGGCAGTTATCCCTGCACCATAGAAGGCAAAGGACAACGGAGCATCTTTCCCAGCGCGCGTTTCTTTCTGTTTAAGTAGAAATGGTAATATACTTGTACTAAAGTGGGTATGCTGAAACCAGCCTAACCCCTTTTGTTTTAACTTTGCAACTTTCAAATTTGACAGTGAATAGTTTTATAATTAATTCTATTTTCTAGTTGACAAAATAGGGAAAAAGCTTTCTCAAGGACACATGGTACTTCAAGCAGTTGTGACCTGTTTCTTTTTTGTCCCCCAGCGAGTCTAGTTTCTCTCCCCAGGGTGTCCTGTTTTCATGCCACTGCAGCACGTTCTAAGAACTGAACAGCTTTCTTGCAGAGCAAGAATATGGTATAAGGTATTGTGGGTGGTTTGTTTTCTCAGTTTCGTATTAAAAACACATGTGAATTTGTATCAGAAAACACAACTGAAGACTGCAGTAATGCTGCTATGCTAGCAGTTCATGAAGTTTTGGAACTTAGGAATTCTGGTCTTTGGAGTGGTAGGTGAGATTTCTTCTCAACATCTGTGCTGTTCCTGCACTCGCTCTTCTCTCCTCGCTGCCCTGAATAGTCCCTTCCACTTGCCTTATTGCTTCTACTCATTGTAGCTTCTCTAAAAATGAGCAGAAGTCCTTCTTCGAAGACTCTGCCAAAGAGGCTGGTTCTGAATGATATCTCTCATGGTATTTATGCAAGGCTTACTATAATTGAGTTAGTTTTCATTGGCAATTAACCAGCACACCGAAATATGTATTGTCTCCCCTACGTCTTGCTCCTTGGACTTGTGATATAGAGAAGATTTACTTTTTCAGACATCCTTTCTGTTGTTCCTGTGACTTTGGAGCATCATTTGTCCCTTTTACCATGCAAGGTGCTTTTCTTGGCCTGCTTCTCTCCCACTATGCTCAGAGGGTCCGTGAATCATGATTTCATGTTGAGGCTCATGACCTGTAATACTGGATTTGATGATAGGCCTAGACACCACATGTATCCTAATTCTTTACATTTAATCTTTTATATACTGAAGATTTTTTTCATTGTATAAAAATAGTGATTGCCCATTTGGTGACATTGGTTATTTCCACCTTGATTTCCAGTAGCTAGATGGGTGGCTAGGTAGATTGATTATTTTAAGGTATTATAACATTTACAGTTATTTCATCATATGCAAAGATTTTTTATTCAATTTTTTAACTGCTGGATATATTTCTAACTTAGAAGTGAATACCTCTGCTATGTTGCAACTTGTTTCATTCAAAAGTTTTGGGAAAGCAGAATGTAAAACACAGTTCTTGGCAAATTCTATAAAGAAGTTCTGAAAACTTACGTGAGTATCACATTCACAGCCACCTGTAGTTCATATTTGGTTTTATATCCAGAAATATGTGAAAGAATACTTTACTGAATTATAGGCTTATGTAAACTATTAACGACATGGATCTGTTACTCACTGTTATCACATATCTCTTGTAATGATTTTCTTGCAATAACCCATGACATCCATAATATTCTGGAATGAGATCTGGGCATAGGAGTAAAACCTGCACTAAGTTCTCTTAGTCACATTCAAGATAGTCTGAAGTTTAACTTTCTTCCCCCTGACCTGGCTATAAACTGTTTTATTTTGCAAAAAAAAGTTATATGCCTCTCAAAAAGAGTGAGACCTTCCTTCATGTAAAGTTCCCTACATATTTTATTTGAATTAAACCTTTGTGACTGAGCGTTCTGAGTTTGTGGAAAACAAATAAATGGCTCTGGATGCAAATTTTTGTTCTTTTAGTTAAAGAGACTCTTCCAAGTGCACACTAAAAGCAATTGTTATTATGCTGTTTATACACAAAATCTTAAAATTTCATGTTCCCTGTATGGACTTATCTTGAAAGCACAGGCTTCCTTGAAAACAGACATTAATCCTTCAGGTCAGGAGGAACCTTGGCGTTTCAGTGCTCCAACCCAAGTCAGAGTTCACTACATGGTATATTGAAAACAATGTTTCTGAAGAGGCAGCAGCTCTTTTTTTTAAATGGGATGTCCTTCACAGTCTAAGCCAGCCAGACTGCATACCCTACCCCCCACAACAGAATTTCTGAGTTTCAGGTCTGAGAAGAAAGTGAGAGCTGCAAGTGAAAACTGGAATACAGTGGTAATGGCTTAGCTTTCTGGGTGGCACTTCAGAAGTCTTGAAGCAAGTATTTGGGGACAGCAGGCTGGTCATGTTGTGGTTTCTACAAAATATTGATGCCTCAGAACTGAACTTGAACTATTTCATACAAAAAGATTAGGTTGCTTCATTCATGCTTATGTACACATGATCACAGGAAGCATTTCTTTGCTTCTTAAACAAATTTGTTATGGTATGCTCATACTGACATCTGGAATCCAGTATATGATGCCAGTTAAAATAGCAATCACAAAACAATATCTTCTTTCCTTATGTATTCAGGAAAATATCTCCAACTTCGATATCGTCATGGAGTCTGATGAGGGCACCTTCAAGCCATCTGGACTGGGTTTTACTGGCAATGCTAAAGCTCGGGACATCGTGAAAGAGATCATGACTCTGCTGCAGCCCATCAATGTTACGGATGTTTATGACAACGCAGATGGAACGGACATAGATCACTGGATGAGAGAGGGGGTGCCCGGTGAGCATGCTTTACAGTTGACACTGCTCCTCCCGTGCAGTGGCATGTTGGATGGGTGGTCTGGTGTTTTGAAAACAGTATGAAATGCTTTCTCTCGAGAAGTAAAATTTACCGTAGGTAAAATGCAGAAATGTTAAAAGGTGACCGATGGAAATAGGACATAAAGTGCATTTGAGATGCAGTTTAATAATGGTATAGATTATATCTAGCATAACATGCCTAAAATCTTCTTTTCAGCTTTAAGGATTTATAATAATTAATCCCAGACTGGTGGTTTATAAATAGTAAACTAAGGCAGAAGGGGATTCTCCAATGCAGAACAAATAATTTTTTTATTATTATTATTTCGACTTTGAAATGTAGGGCTTTTTCTCCCTGTTTTATATGCTGAAGAAACAATGTATTGGAGACATGACATTTAAAAGGTTATGGGGCATTAAGGTGTGCTAAAGGGGTAAAATTCTGCAAAGTTTGAAGTGGTTTAGGGGTTGGTTTGGAGTATTCTATCTGGCTCCCGGTGAGGAACAGCTTGTTGGCAAGGAGACTTGCAAGCTGTGAGAGAGATCCACTGCTGGCAGCTCCCCCGTGCAGGAGACCCCACACTAGCACGGGGGCTTGCAGAGCGCAAGAGTCCAAATTAGAGCCCAGCCTGGGTGAAGACTGAGTGAATTTCCATGGTATTTTCCATACTTGAAAAATAGTAGAAAGAAAAAAGTTTCATAACACTGATATTTAAAAATTTATGAACAGTTTTAAAATTTTAAGGTTCTTTTTCTCCAGTGTTTTATGACTGAAGTAGACTGGCGCGTTTCTCATGCTAGTTTTACCAGTAGCTACTATATGCTTAGAATGTCTTAATATTTGATTAACCGTCTTGTTTTTTACCTGGTCTTTTGGAAGACACAGTGGGTCATGGAATATATGCTTCCTTTTTACGGTCAGAACCCTTTGCTTCTGACTCACGTGGGGCATACAAAGATACTACAAAGTTGACTGCCTCAATAAATGTATGGATGTCGCATTTTCCAAGCTAAATATCTGTGCCGGGCCCGAAATGTGGATGAATGGATATTGTTAAACAGCTAGGGATTCACCTTCAGCTGGTGGTGCTGCTTTCCGGGCAAGGTGCAAGCGGTTCAGTCCAATGTCATACAGCTGTGACGTTGGAGTGCAGTTGGGTTCCTAGGGTCTGCGGGTGCATCTTACCTGAGTGTTAGCACCATGGGTTCAGTTGAGTTGAGTTGAGTTGAGAGATGGTAAGCACTGCTGAGAGGCTGTAGCCACGCATCATCCTCCACAGCCTGGAAGTGCCCATGCAAAGATGTCTGGTCCAGAATTTCAGACCAACTTGAGTTGTAGCTGAAATAAATATGAGAACTTACCTTTCAACCTATGTTTAGAAAATGCAAGAGTATCAGAATTGTTTCCTAGGTAAGATGTTGGGAGCATTACAGATGGTCGTCGGGGACTTCCAGTGCGCTTCCCATCTGAGTACGATGGATTATGGAAGAAGAGAGAAAAATCTTAACATTCAAATGCCTTGTTTTCAGTTGATAATGTGAGCAGTGCTCGTGATGGCAGTGTGTATTGAGCTCTTGTACACCACTTTTCATCAGCTGAGGTGCACCTGGAGCATAAACAGCTACAGCTTGACGTGGTCCTCTTCATGAGTCACCTGGGCTACATGTGTAAAGTTGGAGCACATGCTCCACAGCAGGAGCAGGGCAGAAAGCGGAGCCCTCTCCCGCAGTCACCCATACTCCTCAGAAAGCACAAACTATGAAAAATATCATAAACTATAAGCTCAACCTTGGGAAAATAGAAATACACTAGAACTGAGACCTCAGCTTTTAAATAAATCTGATTTGCTTTCCTATTAAAAATTTGGCACATTAATTGATGGTGGGGTTTTTTGCTGTCTGAAGCTTTGATTCATTTAACTTCTCGTTAAGCAAATAACAAAGTGTTCTTGCAGCATAAAAGAACAGTGATTCTTTTTTTGCCCATTGAGCCCTGGTGGGAAGGAATTAGCTCCACTAAAAGAATTTCAGCTGCTTTAGATTGTATTTTATACTGTACCAGGGAGAAGTCTAAGACATATTGTAATCTTCACGCCTTGTCTGCAGTATTCTCACTGCTCCAATGAGCTCTTATGGTATATAATAACATTGGAACAAATTGAACACACTGTAACAGCTTTTATAATTTTGTCCAATTTAAACAAGCAGTCAAGTGTTGACACTTCATCAATTTTATTTAAATATTTGCTTGAAAATACACTTGGTGGCTTTGTTTCTGCAACAACGAGAGAAAATATGGTGTACTTCTGGAACAGTAAGAACGGTTTCTGACATAATTTCTTTAGAAATTTTCTCTTTTGTGGTGTTAAATAGATGCTGAGTTTTGCCTTTTTAGATGCAATTAAAGTTCTGCTCCTCTTGCTCCTTTTGGTCTGAACGATCCGCAGAGGGCAACAGTACCTGTGTTTTGCAGAGCTGTTCATAGTGGCTCCTGAGACGGGTGAACTGACTCTGGCTCCTTACTCTGCGATTTCCAGCGTGCTTATTTTTAATGGGCATGCAATGAAATGATGTTTGTCATGTTACTTAAATGTATTTGCAAGAAAACAGCGGTGACTATTCTGAGATTTTAGGATGAAAGAGGCCAGGAGCGTTCAGAGTGGTTTGCAAACTGTAGACTGAAGCTTAACTAATACCTCTAAAGCACGAGCAAGGTGATCTGCACCAAACACAGCAGTTTAATGCTCTGTGACTGCAGAGTATTAGAAGTATTTCCGTCAGTGGCCTTTACATTGGATTATTTTGAGAACAGTTCAGCCCAGCAATGAGGAATGTCTGTGCTGTGTTTTTCTAGTGATAGCCAGTTTTCAGCTACTGAAAATATTTGTATAACGTTTGTTTTGCTTTCTCACGAAACATAAATCAAATGAAATGAGGTTTTTGTGGTGTCGTATTTTATGCTGTGGTTTTACAGTTTGAGGTGACCATTGGTCCTAAGACTGCTGCTTTATTAATTATGCAATTATCTTCCTCAGCTTCCTTTTTAAGAGTTCAATTACATATTTGTTTTTAGTTAGGGTTACATCTAAACTGTAGCACGTAAAGCTGTTCCTTTCCAACACGAAGTCCTAATCAAGTTTGGCCAGAATTTGCAAATATAGGTGGGGAGATGGGTTGGTTGGGTTATTTGTTTGTTTTCTTTGCATGATTTTTCACAGCAGGCTTCTTCAGTGTCTGGAAGGGTTAAAAAAACGTTAAGCAAGCCCTGCTAGACCTGCTCAGGTATTTTTGTTGAAAAAACAAGGTATCTGATGATCACAAGGATGCTTTGAACATGATTGAGACCAGTTCCTAAGGTAATAGCACAGGGGCTGTCAGCCTTCCCTGCAAACCTTCAGAAACTGAGAAGGAGGAATGAAGTGATTATATTTGTAGTATGGTATCCAGTGAACATTAGTTCAGCTTTAGGGGTTAGGGGAGAGGAAAACTGGTGCTCTCCTATTTTTGCAGAGGGAAGGCTGTTGTGACACAGTATTTCCTGGAGAGCTGGTTCAAGGATGCTCCTTTCTGCCGGGCTCATCAGAGAGGTTATGTTGCTGCAGTGCTTATGATGGAAACATTTGTCTGTTAGGAACTGAGCTGTATTTGAGATCAAGCTGACCCAGGACATCAAACAACTCCCAAAAGGCATGTGGCAACTCCTCTATTTAAAATTCAGCCAGTGACCTAAAGGTGAAACTCCTTTTTACAATGTCACTCTGAACCTTGATGGTTGTTCATGTCTCTCTGTCTCCACAGTGACAGTGTCTTGCTTTTTTGTTACATTACACAAGAAGAGGAATTACTCTTCTAGAAACTAATAAACCATTAGTTCATTTAACTTTAATGTTTCTTCAGAAATCAAAAATTCATTGCTAACCCAGTCTATTAGTCATTTGCTCGGAGGTGGCAAACAAATACCATCATATATAATTTCTCTCATTTTTATATTTTCATAGTGCTTCTTTATTACTTGCATTTAAAAGAAGATGTATTTTGGCCCTCAGACACTGGGCTTTGATGTGCGTAATTTCCTTTCTTATTACATAAGAGGTCAAATCCTTCAGTTCCACCCCTTTTCCAGAGCATGTTGGCCACCTGTCCCACCATCTCTTGTAGCACCAAACTCCAGTGCGAGTCTGCCGCCATGCCTGAGCCAAGCCTGCTCCTGTGCATGTTTGGGAAAGGGATGTAATGGGAAAATTCCCTGACCTAATGTTGCCAGGTGGGCATGAAGAATTGGGTACACTCTCTATTTCCCAAAGTATAAGTAAACTCTGTTCATTCTTGGCTGTATCACTATTTGGAAATGATACTCCGCTGTGATTCATGAAGCATTGTCCCTCAGCGTACCTGCTTCATACTCTCTGCAGACTTGGACAGACTCTGCATCCAGTTTCTCGGCTTCTTTTTATTGCCAAAAGAATAAAAACTGTAAGGAAGAAGAGGAAAAATCAGATTCACATAGTCTAGGACTTCATAGGCCAATGCTGAAAAGCCTTTGGCTTGATTGTGCACAGGAAAGGGATGTTGCACTTGACAAAGGTCTTCTTATAAGATGAGGGAAAGAGAAAAAGGTGTCCTTAAAAATAGACTTTAAATGTAACTTCCTCACTGGCATTTGTGTGATTCATGGTCTGAGATGGTTAGTGTAGAGTATCACGTAGAGACCTCCAGTTACTTGACCAAGTGACTAACACAAGTGAAATGTCTCCTGCTTGCTCATGGAACAAAAAGTTGGACAAAACTCCTAAACACTTCTCACAAAACAAGCTTTACACACAGTATTCCAAGCACCTAGATGATTTTCGTTACTCCACGGGTGCTGCATTTTTGTACTTGCTGAGTTCCCACTGCTCTGGACATGTGTTGAAGCACACCACCACCCACTATGGGCCTGGTTTATTTTTGTGTGGAAATGAGGGGTAAGAGGCTTATGGTCTACACCTACATCTGAGCCTTGATCTCAGTAAGTCTGATATATATCAGCAGTGTTCTGTGATAATTAGCAACATTGTATTGCCTTTTCCAGGTCATTCGTTTCCTTTTAAATATCTTATTTTATTTTATCATTCCGAAAGGAAATATGGTGAATGAGTGTGTTCCACTGCAAAAGTCAAATTTTCTGCAACTTGGGAGGTATTAAATTAAACCAGTATGCTAAAAGAACAATTATAATTGCTTGGCACTTAAAGAACCTACTATAAGTGCTACAGCTATTAGAACCATTTAAAATCTTGATTGCAGTTAGAACTGTGCATATTAATCTGTAAAATAATTCATCTATGCTCTAATTTATCATTGTTCTATAAAAATGGGCTTTTGAAATTAGAAATTACTCTAGAGTAATTAAATAAAGTTAATATGCTGCAACTTTTTATGAAGGTGGATACCTTAAAAGGCTCATAGTTTAACATAATATCTCAGTTATATTAGCCTTTCATATGACCTTTTCTGCTTCTAATAAAGTTAATAAAGTCTTTGAGACTAATTATTTAATGAAAGGACTAGACTGTAGATTATGGCATGTTTTCTTATTAGTTGTGCTATTTCACTACCAGACAAGCTTGACCATACTTTATGTACACTTCTTTCTGCCTTTGTTCTACTTGGGCCAGAGTCTTGTTTTGACATACTGGAGTATGGGACTACTTCTAATAATTAACAGGAAGCATCAGAACTGCAAGTTAGTTTCACGTAGACTAGACACAGCCCATGCAGATATTCACCTGGGATAGTCCTGTTGGAGAGAGGGATGGAGTTGGGTGATTAGGCGCAGTGCCTGAATGCAAATTTTACTGGGAGTTTTAAAAGGGCTTCTGTAATACATTTCTCATTAAAGCGTGTACATTTCTAAGGCAAGGGCCCAGGGCAGTCAGGTCAAGTCAAAAATAATGTGTCATCTTTGGGGCAAAATAATTCATGATTGTAGCAAATACTTGAAAAATGCTCATTCACACTTATTTTGACAAAAATGAAGACTACTTCTGAATGAAGTTGCTGAAGTCTGCCTTAACTATGAACTCCCACTGGTCAGTAATATGTTTTAAGAGTAATTTATTAAAGACTCACAGAAATACTAAGAGAAAGGTTGACACAATCAAGGGCAAATGCTGCAATTACTAACATGTGGTACTGAGTGATTTTACTTCACATTAGTGACATTTTAGTGAGAGCAAGATCACAAAAGCACTGCAGAAAGACTTGAAAGTCTAGAAATTGTACCTTGCAGTAAGAATCAGGGGATGTTTCATTGAAGTGGAAGATAAGCACTGAACGTTACTTAAAAGCAATCTCTGTCCCTGTGTGGATTATGCTGCTCTTTCACCTTACGTTTATGCAAAACTATGTTAAGTGATGACTCAACTATAGCACACATATTAGGCTGTGAAGCGATTTGTCTAATTGCAGCACCTTTCTCCCTTGTTTTAAAAAATAGTCCATTAGCAATTCAGTCTATCTGAGTCTAAACAACTTCAAAGTGGAAGAAAGCAAACACCTTCTTCCAATAAGGTTAGTGAGCTACAGAAGCACCTTGCAGACTTGGTGGATTCTGCAGAATTTTGAATGTGTAAAACAAGACTTGGGTGTCCTTCAAAAAATAAAGGATAATTCAAGCAGGAGGAATGGGCTTGATGCAGTAGGTTCTTTGCCATGTGTTATTCAGAAGGTAATGGGTCTTGCTGGCCTTAAAAAAATCTGTGAATCTGCCAGTAAATCTTACAAGCATCTTCTATAATGAAATACCTCCTTCCTCATTTAATCCTCACCTATTTCTAACAGACTAGCGTTTTGAATATCAAAAGCTCTTGTTTTCGATTTGTACAACATTTAGATAATCCTAATTACGGTTAAAAAAATATAACTATTGTTAACTTGCCAATCTCAGAGGAAATTTGAACTGTGAAACCAGAAATATTTGCAAAACTCTATCATACATTGCTGAACAGCTTGAATTTCTTCTTTCTTGTTATTCTCTTTATTTAAGTATCTGTGATGCATTTTATTTGACAAAGTTTTCTTGCTGGTTGCAAACTAAGGATAACAGCACACTGTTTTAGCAGCTGATAACACACAGCATTTACATTTATCTTTCAGAAAACTGAGGCAAGGCAGCTTTAAAATAATCTTATAGGAATATTACAATAAATTAGTTTGATACATTGACATTCTGATTGGCTTTTCTAATCCTAGAAGAAGTAAAATGATTCCAGTGCATTCAACACTGTACAAATACTAAATAAGCTCATTAATCTAATAATGAAAACTTAAATTAAGGTGTTTCAAATAAAATCATAAATTCTAATGGTTCTTACACTTTTTGGCAAATGTACTTCCTCCTCATAAAGGTATTTTGTCACTGTTCTTTCTGTGAATATCAGTAAGGTTAATTTTTTTCCCAGATTTTAGATGCTTGCTCTCCAAAAAAATTACATGAAGTGGGGATTGGGATAAAAGACCCTATTATTAAATAGGTTCCTTCTGTAAGCACAGAAAATTCCTAAACATTTCAAAAGTCATCGGTAAATTTGCTCCTGCCACTCACCTTGTTAGTAGGAGAATATGCTCTGTGTCAGAAAAGAAACACTGAAAAATATCTGAGAATCTCATTTGGATTTTGGGTGTGGTTGTTTTTATTCTGGCTGTGCCTCTGAGAGGCATATTAATTCTCTGTTGTTTGCTGCGTAGGAAAGCTGAATTCTGTTTCTGTGGGTGGGAATATTCTTTTCATATGGAAGCATTTGCCATTTGTTGATCCTAAAAAAACAAGTGTCCTACATTAACACACAGAGCTCAGTGTTAACATGTTAAATATGTTTACTTGAAGTACGAGTTAGTTAAGCCTTATTCCTAGAACTGTTCCTGACTTCACTGAAGCTCATGCAAATAATTAAGAAAATAGGGGAAAAAAGGATTTAATTTGTGTTCTCTAAGGAAATTGGAGGTGGAAAGTATTTACCGATGGAAAAGTGTGAAAGTTAAATGTGATTCTTTCCACTTTTTTTTTTTTTTTTTTCCTTTTTTGAATTTCACTGTATGAAAAATTAGACACATTCATAGTGTGGAAATGTGAGATTTCTAACCAAATGGGTCATGATCCACAATGGCTGTTAAGAACAACAGCAGAAATATCTGTGTTTTTGTGGATTTCGTTCCTGGAAAACAAACTATAACGGCATCAGTATTAAACCTGAGTAAAAAATAAACCATTCAGTAGCAGAGCATTCCAGGAAGACCACGTGTAAGCTGCTCTTGATGAGAAGGACACAGGTTAAACAGATTAAGATCTGGCTTGCGGCTCTCCAAGTAGTTTCCTATATGAAGTCATATGATGAGTGTTTCTAATAGGATTCTTCAGGGACTGGTACATCCTCAACTATTCAGAGTTTCCATTGGTGGTTTGGAATCAAGTTTAAAATCACAACAAAACACAGCTGATGTAATTGCTATTGGAATGATAAACAATGATGGGAACAAGCTGATCATCTGTCCAGGGTGATTGTGTTAGTGTGAGTCCACTCTGTCCACTTTGTTCTCACCTTTTGTGTACTGGAGTCCCAAAGAAGGTTCAATATTTAGAAAAAATCACTTCCTTTGATGTGTTGGCTACCCTGTTGCTCATGTAGCCCCATATGTTACAACAAGGTCTCACTGGTGCCGCTTGTCCAGCAGGGCCAGCAGGTCCTGTTCTGCAGAGCTGCTGCCCTGCCAAGGCACCTCCAGCCTGTACCGTTGCAGTGGGTTGCCCTGTTCCAGTATGGGACTTTGGTTTTTTCTTTGCTGAATTTTCTGAGGTCCTTGTGAGGCTGAGGTCCTTGTCAGGCCACTCCTGGATTTTGAGCTCTCTGAACAGTAGCTCTGTCTTCCAGCATAGACAACTGCCTCTTCCACAAATTTGGTGAAGAGACGGTCCGTCCTTGTTGTCTGGGTCATTGCTCAAGATACAAAGGGTACTGGCCTCGTATTGACCCTTGAGGATCACACCACCCATAACCACCAGTTAGACCTCAAACTGTTGATGGCTACCCGTTGAGCCCAGCAGTCTGGTCAATTTTCCAACTGCTTTTATTCTACCCCTCCAGTCCATAATTTTCCTGGGGACTGAGATTAGTTTATCTGGCTTATAGTTCTCTGGATTCTGCTGCTTTTTATTTTACAATGGGCATAACATTTGCTTTTTTTCAGTCATTGGGGACGTCCTCTGATTGCCACAACTTTTCCGAGAAGAAAGCAACTTCTCAGTGGCATTGACCAGCTCCCTCATGCAGCCCACCCAGTACCATTAATTTGTATTCACCCCATTTATTTAAACAATCCCTAATTTGATCTTCCTATACCATGAGTAGTACCTGTTCCCCCTTCTCTCCAACTCTGCTGCCAGAGACATGAAAGTTACTTTAAAGTTTGAACCGCAGTGATTACTTTCTAACTATTCTTTTGTTACTCATTATAGCTAATACAGCGAATAATGTAGCACTTCCACTGCATTTTTTTCCCAAGCACTCTGAAAGTTTTACATGGAAAGGAGGCTGTAAAAACATGTTGACTGACTATGCAGGGCACATTGGAGGTTTGAACCAAATACGGTTTTGATCCAGGATCAGAAAGCTTTTTAGTGAGAGAACTTTAGATATTACTCAGAAAACTCGTCCCTTCCTTAAGCAGCAAACTCATCACGCTTGTATTTGCTGGTGACATTTTAGGTGTAAATGTCTGATGTTTCCGAAGACTGCTTTTGATAGTAGACCTAGCTGACAGATACAAAGCTCAGAAATCATTTATAGAGACATCTTCCTCAAAGGAGCAAGTTTGAAATTATTTCAGTGGCACTCTCTCCAGGAAATCACTAACATTTATACACTTCAGAATGGGAACCCTTCTAATTGATTGTCTTTAAAACTGATTCTACAGATTTGGTCCACAGTGCTACTGAATTTCTGAAGAGCAGAATTTATTGAGCACCTTTTTTTTCCCTTAGATATCTCTCTTTGCAATAAGACTATGTGTGTTTTCATGTAATAATTCCAGTCAATTCAGACAGAAAAATACTAAGTGTGAAAGAAACTGAATATACATTTGTATTTTGTAGTCACAAATCCTCAAGAAAGGATCATAGGTGGCATAGGAATGCAAGAGAGAAGGTACAGGCTTACTGTTCTGGCTCCAACATGTGCTGCCATCATCACTGAACAATTTCATGCTTTCTCTGTTTCCTTAATAATAGCAGTTACATGAGGGGTGCTGAGAAGCTACTTTTTGTCTGTAAGGTGCAATAAAGAGGATGCAGTCTTCAATACCTTCCTAATTCAGCTGGTCCATCTTCTGCTGGAATCATCAGACCTTGCATTTATTTAGCACAAGAGCAGCTTTACCTGATCAAATGTTATGGATGCTTGTAGAGAAAACAGCAGCGTATGTGGAAGGAGCTTACTACAGATGTATTTTAGGGACACATAAACAAATCTGTCTGCAAGGACAAAGCACGCACCTCAACGCGAGCAGCAGTTTATTCAAGTTCACCATCCAAAGAGCCAGAAAACCTAATTAAGAATTGTTATCCTTCAGGGCCAGTATGTCCACAGCTCTCAGCTGTTTGCAGTGCCCGTGACAGCGCTGTCTCAATCACCATGTAGGACTTGGAAATCCACCAAAGAAAATGGGCATGTTTCCTGTTGCTTAGCTGGCTAAACTGGATTTTAAACCAGTTCAGTTCTAGTAACTGTATTAAAGCCAAGCAATGACCTGCTGGGGCAGCAGAATTTTTGTAACTGTTGCTGCTGTTTTTAAAGAAAGCTGAAGTAAAGAAATAGCTGAAAGCAGGGATTTTCAGACTCTGGTCTCCAGACTCCTGAGGGATTGTGGATTACTCCTAAAAATGTACAGCTTCATCTGCTACTAAGAAGAGAGCAAGTTTGTTGTCAGTGGGCATCTGTTGTCAGTTTGGATCATCCACGTGTTAGAAAATGTTCACGGATTTTAAAATTGGAAGCAGTTAAAAACCATTAATGTGGCATTGTGGAGGGGAAAGAAGTTGAGCAGCTTGGTTTCTCAAAGGGTAGCTTCTCCATCCCTATGAGCAGACACGAGGGTTTACAATATTGGCATTTTTACAGCTATCCCCAGTTCCATCAGGGATGTGTATCGTACAAACACCTCACTGGCTGGAAACTACTGGAAGCAACTTACAAAAGTAAATTAGAGATACAAGACAGAAAAAAACTAAGTTATCTGAGGACAGAGGTTCCTGTGAAGAATTCTAAAGTAAAGCGATTTTACCTAAACAAGGATTATCTGGATTGCCTGCCTGCTTCTCCCCCTCCCCCTCCCCAAATCCAAACCCACAACGACAACAGCCAAAGCACAGTGGAAGGTGCTGGAAGCAGGCTGAGAAGCATCCATGCTCAGTTGCCCATCTCTGAGCAGATGAAAACTAAACTTAGCACTACTGAAGTCACAGAAGTGATTTTTAATACTTTTTATGCCTTGTATTCCCTAAATGGGAAATTTCTAGAGGTATGCCTTTTAGCAGTATTTTCCACATGTACATGTAGTGCAGTTCATATGAAATATTTAGGAGTGGGACATTTCTCTGATGTAATGTTCTTATTTCTAGGCTGTCTGTAAAATGCAACAAGGTTACTCCAGAAGTTTTCTGTCTAGTTTAGTGCTGCATGCAAGGTCCACTTGGAATAGTAATTCTGAATTTCCCTCTGCCTCGCAGGCCAAACTTCGCTGTAGTCATGGGTCAAGTGCCAGAGAAAGAAGATCTGTAGTCTGTTGAGCTATTTCAGAAATGCATACAAACAGACAAGATTTCAAAGAACCACAGAGCTGGCAAGAAGGTCTCTAGAGAGCCTCTAAACATCCTCCTTTCCAACACGGTCTTGCCAGTGCCTGTGTCATTTCTTTCACGTTTGTTTATGCTGTTCATGAAGACTTACTCTAATGGAAACATTATAGACCAACCGGTCTGTCCCAGTGCTATTCTTAGTGCTTAGGGAGGTTTTTCTAGTATCCAACCTAAGTCTTTCCTGCTGCAATTTAAGTGCGTTAGCTCTCTTTTCTTTCCATTATGAACCCAGAGACATGGCTATTTCTTTCCTCTTGCAGCAGGCTTTTATGTGCAGTTAATTATTTCCTTTCTTGGTGTAGTATTTTATACTTGCCCCTACTGATCAACATCCTGGTTTTTTGTTTTTGTTTTTTTTTTAAATGCATCCAGTTTGTGAAGTTTCCTTAAGAAATTCTCATCTTCCCCTCAGTGTCCCTGCTGTAGGTCCCTGGTTGGTGTCATCTCTTAGTGTAGGAAGACTATACTCCATCATTTTGGTCTATAATGAAAATATCAAATAGCCTCAGACCCCTGTGCTGCCCCACTCTATACATCCTTCCATTTTTTACTCCCTAAGTACACTGTCCATCCTGTTTGGATCAACTTTATTACATACTTTGGGCCACAAAGTTGATCAGAGGGCTGGAGCACCTCTCCTATGAGGACAGGCTGAGAGAGTTGGGATTGTTCAGCCTGGAGAAGAAAAGGCTCCAGGGAGATCTAATTGCAGCCTTTCAGTACCTGAAGGGGCCTACAGGATAGATGGAAAGCAACTGTTTATCAAGGACTGTAGTGACAGGACAAGGGGTAATGGGTTTAAACTGAAGGAGGGTAGATTTAGATTAGATGTTAGAAAGAAATTCTTCACTGTTAGAGTGGTAAGGCACTGGCACAGGTTGCCCAGAGAGGTTGTGGAGGCTCCATCCCTGGAAGTGTTCACGGCCAGGCTGGATGGGGCTTTGGGCAACCTGGTCTAGTGGAGGTTGTCCCTGCCCATGGCAGGGGGTTTGGAACTAGATGATCTTTGAGGTCCTTTCCAACCCAAACCATTCTATGATTCTATGATACCTTGTTTTCTTTGTCTCTTCTGCTGGCCTCAGTGATTAACATAACTTTGAGCTTTTCTACATGTTTTATGGGATCAGAAATTTAGTTCAAAGGGAGCCATCATGTATACTGAGGACATGGACTGTGGTGCTGGATCATACTGTATTCCAGTAGCATCTAGAGATCACAGTGCTTTTGTGACTGGCATTAAAAGCATTGATCCTGGGTGTATGCTTTGGGTTTTTTTCATAGTTAGAATGCATTGTAGAAGTAGTTTCTGTAGGTAGATAAGCTCTTTAAGTCTTTAAGGAAAGAAAGATATTGAGAGATGTTGATTTGTATTTTGATGAAATTGTAATAGAAAATAACAGAATGGAGAGACCTGCTAAGAATAAATACTTAGAATTGTAAAGCAATATGTGTTAAGTCAAGAAAATGTGTGTGATTGGAGTTTTGGAGTTTACTGTTTTATTTCACTTTGTGAGAAAAGTTTGGGTGCCTTTTTATTTTCATTTGACTTGGGAAAAGAAAAAAGCAGAATTGTGTCATGTGCCACAAAATGAAAATCCCAGCTTTTCCCACCTCTGCCTTTAGTTGTCAGACTATCTTAAAGACTCCATGAAACTGAAGTTCTTTGCATTGTATATTACTGCAGCAAAATAATATGGGTTACAAAATACTAGATAATCAAAGCAAACCAATCCTTATACCGTACAAACTACTCTCTGGAATTTGATGCAGACACGAACCTGGCTAGTTCCAGGTTTTATCAAATTGTCCCATTCTGACTTAAGGTGGAAGCCACCAACAAAACTATCATCATCTCTGGAAAGAAAAATGAAAAGTACATGAGAGACATATGAACAGCACAGAATCATAGAATCACAGAATGGTTTGGGTTGGAAGGGACCTCAAAGATCATCTAGTTCCAACCCCCTGCCATGGGCAGGGACACCCTCCACTAGACCAGGCTGCTCAAAGCCCCATCCAACCTGGTCTTAAACACTTCCAGGGATGGAGCCTCTACAACCTGAAAAATCAGAAAAGATGACAAGTTATCCTCTATAAAATTATATTATAGATAGTGCTCTATTATATTATAGAGAATAACAATTTACCTTTTATAATATAACCAGAGGATCAGAGCATCAACGCTAACCAGAGAACAGACTTAAGATAAAAGACCACACTTGCCTGGACAATAGATAATTGAATGGAAATCAGCACCTCAAGATGTTTTGGAGACCATGATCAAACATAAATTGAAAAAGGATGGACTACTGCATGGGAGAGAGGTCCAGCAAAGGCTGTGCAACACAGTGATATGAATACAAGTTCCTATTCAAAAAGTGCATAAACTGTTGGTGGCTGGACACATGTACTGAAGGAAGAGACTCCGTTTCTCCCATTCTTTCTCACAACATTGGCTGCTACCAGAGACAGAGTAGCGGGCTGGCTGAACCTTTGGGTATTTTCCTAGTTCAGCTGTTTTTATCTTCTAAGTAGTGCCAGTCTGCATTTAGTCTAAATAGTGCTAATAACCGAGGTGGCCAGGCTCACAGTACTCTTTACAGTCAGTGGCCTTTTAGATGCTGGAATGCTCTGCGTGTTATTTAAAGGGTTAGATGTAAATTGTGCTGCAGTCTTTCCTTTGAGCCTTTGTTTCCGTATAACATAAATCCGAGGCCCTCGTCCTGCAGCTGGGTGCCTGCGGCTTCCCCCTGCAGCACTTGGCCCGAGCTGCAAGGCGATGTAAGGCAGATGGGAAGGGAGAGGGGAGCGAGGAGATGCGGTGTCTGGGGTCGTGCTGTGTGGAGTCATAGGCTTTCAGCTTTCCAGGCTAGCTACTCTCAAATGAAAGCATCTTTTAGTTGGTTTCCAGATTTAGGCCAGAGGTAAGCAGGAAATATTAATGACACCAATGATCATTATTGATCCTTGCGTATTAGTCCTGTTCTGTGCTTTAAAAGTGCTAACCAAATCTGCAAGCAGATGAGACGTTGCAGCAGCAGCCCTTTGCTTCCAAATTACAGAGACTCCGAAATAAGCTGAGTGGGTTTGAAATGACCAAAAAAATTGTTAGTCTCTTTCCATTTGTATTTCAGAGCAGAATTAAGGCCCCATATCCATGTAGCATGTACAGGTGTCACCAAAAGAAGTCTTTAAAAAAAAATACTGCTGAAGGCTGGGCAGTGGTTGTTTTTGTAGCACTCGGGCTCTAAGTGATGCACCTCGCAGACTGACTTGGGCCCTCGCATTAAAAGCGGCCCCTGGAGAAGCAGGCAGCAGCCTTGTAGGCTCCGGTCTGTACCTACACAGTCTGTACTGGTTTCAGGCAAGCCATAGCACAGTCTCGTTTTGTCGTCTGTGTTCACAGCCTGCGTGCAGAAAGCTGCAGGAATAGATGACCGCTAATGGCTAAAATCCCTAATATTGGCAAAGCCTAAGTTAATTCTTGGGGTGGGGTTTTTTCACCACGCCAGGGAGGTTCCTAAGCTGTTTGCACAGAAGTGTCGCTGCCAGCCTTGAAAATTGTCATTAGCTCTCCATCTACCATTACTCTGGAGCTTGTAGCTGCCAGCAGCGTGAAGGAGACGGGGCCTGACAGGGCAGCTCTCGCTCTCTCGCTGTGCTGGAGTGTGGGAAGCACAAGCTGAACGTGTCAGGGCTTCAACACTCCGCTGCAGCAGCTTGTTTTCTTGGCCTGAACAATTTTAGCCCTTCTAACTTCTGGCTGAGAAACAGATTTCATTGTGCAGCTAAAACTGATCGACAAGGTTTAGACATCTTAATCTTGAAAACATCCCAAATTATACATGTCTTTAATTCTAAATCCCTAAGATGTGCTAAATGGGAAACACTGAGGAAAGTGAATCAGTTAATTAGTCTGCCTGCCTAATTACTATGGGTACTTTCCCTGTCCACCAAAACCTGCTGGCTAGATTTTAGGGCAGATGTTAATGTGCAGTCACAATTAAAAGCACACGCACTGGATGCTGTGGAAGCCTCCAAGTGCTCTGCATTTATGTCTTTTATTTCAGGATGCTCAGGGGAAAGAAGGGATCATCACACAGTTAAAAATGTCATTTGCTTGCTTTCTTCGTTTCCATGCAGCTCCTCTCTTTCGGTCAGACTAGTAGCTGCCAGGAAATCTATTAATGGTAAAATGATTTCGAGACATGGTGTGGTGTTTTTGAGAACATTATCTTGGTGTCTGTAAAAACTTTTTCACTCGGTATGCTAAACCTGCTAACAATTTCATTTCACCGTCCCTTGGCCCAAGTAATGACTACAAGTTTCCAATTAGAGAGCAAGTGGGAAGGAGCTGTGCATGGTCCTCCGGGCCTGAGCTAAGAGAGTGCTAAGAAACGCTCCTGTAATAATTTAACAGGCGTGAGAGCTCCTGCCTGCCAAGCCAGCTCTCCCGTCTCTGTGGAAACGGGCAGGATCGCCACTTCGCCCGTGTCTTGTGTCGCTGCTCCCCAGCCGGCTGCGTCTCGGCCTCACCTCCCCGCGCGGTACGAACCGTGGCTTGAGCCCCTCTCTCAGCCCTCCTGAGGGCTTACCTGGGCACAGCCATCTGTCTCGCTCTTCTAGGTGCAGAGCATCCTTTCTGCGGAAAAAAAAAAATAGGACAATGTTGAACACGTGTCCCCGTCGTGAGCTGTGTTACTACATACCTTTTGCTGCTTTTCTCTGGTCATTCTCTTTTCCTTGTTGATTTGCAGTGCAGTTTAAATTCATTGAGACAGGAAAAAGTGTGATTGCTCTTTCACTGTTTCAAGAAGAGGATATTTGGCTGCTCCATTTGCTGAAATAGATGGCTGTAAAGGCACTCTGGGTGCCTCTTCTAATTCCAGATAAGCCTTGGGCTCTCGATAACGCAACACAAGACAGAATCTAATTATTGAAGTAATTATTATTGCCTCCTCTGCTACGCTGTGTTTTTCCAAACCCAGAGCCACCTTTGGAGTCACGGCTGTGGACGCTGCGGGCAGTGGTGGGACTTGATGGCAGCCTGGGAGCGATTTGACTGTACTTACCTGGAACGAGAGAAGAATCAACCTCTTTTTCTTTCCTATCAAACACCCATCAGTTTTAAAGTGAAGATGTAAAGGTAAAATGAGGATGTAAAAATAAAATAAATATTGGCCAGAGATTAAAAATTTTTCATTCACATGTTATTTTTAGGTAAGAACTTTAATTCCAGTTTGAATGAGTAGTCATTGCAGTCCTTTTAATTTTGCAGCATGCCATTCTATTTAGCAAGTGCACATTTGGCTCTGGAAAGGTTTTAAATTATATGTGGGCTGGTATACATATATATGTATGTGTATGTATGTGTTTGCTGTGTAAAAAAAGTCTTCAATTTATGTATTTGAAAGGAACCAGTTGTCATATCTACTCTTTTCCAATGAAACCTGAGTATTTTGAACTTTTTGATGGACTGTAAGGTTCATCTATGTTCTCAGGTTTCTCTTAATGATGAACATGGAATGAGAAACATTTTAAGTGATGAAAGAAGTGTATATTACTACAACAATCAGAAGAAAGGCAGGTCGGTGAGGATAGAGATCTAAATCCATTTAATCCATGTTTAATGCCCCAAGTGTCAGTCAAATTGGGTTCTGGTTATAAAAACTTGCATTTGGGGACTCTCTTATGAAAGGCAAGCATAGCAATGCAGAGATTAAGATTTTTTGAAGGCATGTATTAAATTCTAGCTTCTTTCTATTAAAATCATTATAATAATTCAGTAATAATCTTGCATGGATCACATCACTTGTTCTAGACTGCTGACAGTTGTCATCACTGGCTCTTTTCCCCCTTTGCACTGTGCTATAGGTGGTGTTTGCATGTAACACCATAAAGAGCTTTACAAGAGGGTGTTTGCACTTGATTTCTTTCACTGCATCCAAATTGAAAGGGTTTTGATTTATACAGCTGTAAACACTGCTCTAAGTTTTAGCATGGTCACAACATATCAGAAGTATGGTAAGGAGTCATGAAACTAATAGAGGTTTGTTTACAGAGTGATAGGGGTTGGAAGGGACCTCTGGAGATCATCTAGTCCAGTTTACTCTGTATTG
The DNA here is from genome assembly GCA_013400195.1 of Aramus guarauna. Lineage (NCBI taxonomy): Eukaryota > Metazoa > Chordata > Aves > Gruiformes > Aramidae > Aramus > Aramus guarauna. The sequence goes on along the minus strand of VXBL01002128.1, from coordinate 641,173 downwards.
TGTAGAGTATGGTCACTTTTTATCAAATTATCTGCATTCATTGCATCATGTGTAAAACATTGGGCAGTTTGGAGCTGCTCGTGAAATTTCTGTAAAAGCTGCTCTGAGCAACATGAGCATATAATTTAAAATGGGGCCTTGGACATTTTTATTCCCATACGCTGAAAAATATGTATTGATTCTTGATTTGTGCAATAATGAGATTGCGATTGAGGCAGTCAGATGGCATCTGGAAGATTTTCAAAGCTACACTCACAGCTCGGCATTGGGGCAACTGGACATGCTGGTGCCTTGTTCTGCTTCTGTAAAGTTCTACCCAGCCAGTCTTTGCTTTTTTTTTTCTTTTTCTTTTTTTTTTAATGGAGCCTTCACCCATATAGATTTAATTTGAATGAAAACAAAACAAAACAAAATCTCAAATTAATAATAAACCAGAACATTCTGTGCAAGGTAATACAGAGAATGTGGCGAGCCTGTCTTTAAGGCAAATGCTCTTTCCGCTTACTGGTATGACTGAGGCTGTGTCGCTGAAAGCAAGCAGGATAACCTTTCAACTTAAAATTAATTGTCATCTTCTCTCAGTGTTCTTTCTAAGCTTGTATAACTTCTGTTTCACTCTTAATATATTTGCATTTTGACAAGTCACTCACTATGTTTGTACTGTGGAAAAATAGCTATCGCAGCAACTCAAATTTACAGGTTGGAAGAATCATGCTCGCTAGGGACATTGCTTTATTTGTTCAGTCGTCTTCTAGGATGAGTCCTGCTGTGTGGATTAGCCAGAGCCCACATACAGGTAGTGATACGCTGCAGAGTCAGAGCAGGTGTAAGGAATTTCTGTCCTTCCCTCCCTTTAATTTCTCCTTTTCTTTTCCAAGTGGAGCCCCATGTGATTTCAGGAAACATTAAAGCAGAGAAAGATTCTGAGATTGCACACAACAGTGTTGCAGCAGGTGTCTTCATTGTGCCTTAATTCTTCTTTTTGTTGTTAAAGTATGTTGTTTCTTCGCATCTTTGCTGACAAAAATATGCAATTTATTGCTTAAGAGCACTGAATTGTTAGAATTGCTTATTTTCTTTCCTGCTACTTTGTGTTCACAGCCCGTGGGACAACATGATCTGTAGACCAGAATGGGAAGGATTACTACTGCTTTGTTTCAGAAATGGCTCAAAACTCCCAGATCTGAACAGCCCTGAACTTTGCGATAAGATCAGATCTGAACTTTGTTTCAAGCACCTCTCTGTTTTTTCTATTAATAATGAACTAGCTAAATATACACTGATTTGCAGATCAGATGAAAGAGGTATTTCATCACCAATATCTGAAGCATCTAACGTTTATTAGGAAATAACTTACATTGGTTTAAAACTCAAGTATGCGTTAATCAGATTAACAACAGATATTTTGAAGGATATCTTATTATTGTCATCATAGTGTTCTTCCAGCCTTGTCTAATGGTCTGACATCTAAAATCCACCTTGACCTTGAAGAGTTTGGGTTTCTAAGGAACTTTATAACATCAGCTACATGGTGCAGTTATACAAAGAGTATAGAGACGTACAGAAATGCATTTGGTTCAGAAAGATGGTTTACATGGGTCCCCGTCTGATAAAGTACTTCACTTGACCCTCATGTGTGACATTTAAAGCTTAATTGCATTAAAGTAAATCACATGCTCAAACTTTAAATGCTTTGCTGAGCTGAGGCATAAAAAAACCATATGAAAAAGAATTCTAAATTAGAGAAATTGTCAGTTTTGCAATGGCTTTCATACCTCTTGCACAGTATTTAAGAGAAAGCAAAATGTAAAGGATTTATAAATCAAACAAGCAATTTTAAAACTATCAAATTTATTAAGTAGTCTCTACATAATATATGTAGCCATACATCTCATCTTAAAGAAATCACAAATGAAATAAACTGTAGTAAAATATACAGAATATATACAGACATTCACGGACATCTAATAAATACAGGTATGTAACCCTTCTAGATTGAAATGCCTGAAGTAAGGAATCCCCTAAACAGGGATCTGTGAATCACTGAACCAGGGTGGTCACAGAGCCAAGAGAAGGGCTACAAAGACGGGAAATACAAAAGTAATGGAAGAGTCCATGTAGCTTTTGAAGAAAGAAGCCATGCCTCACCAATCTAGCCGGGCTTTTTCAGAGGAGTTTATAACTGGTTTTGTAGTTGGATCTGGTCAGCAAAGTACAGTTGAGTCTTCAAAAGCTCCTGGATCAAAGACCTTTAGAGAAATAAGCTACTGTGAGATAAGAGGTATTTTCCTCTTGCAGAGTAATACCTGATTAAAAGAAGGTAGAAATAAATTGTCAGTCTTCATAATGGAGAAAGGCTTTATTAGGCTGCTCAGCCACCTTTTTGAGGGGATTTTGGATGTTCATCAAATTCAGTGTTAGCTGCAAAGGTAGTGAATAGCAAGTTGGCAAAGTTTGCTGATGAATACTTCAAATATTTCATATCAAAACTGATGCTGACTGTGAGAATGTGACAGTAGTCTCATAGCAGAAAATGCCTAAGTAATACAACAGCCAGTGACATTTCATTGTCAATAAATGCAGGGTAATGCAGCATATGTGCTATGCATACATGACAACAGGATCCAGATGAGTTAAGAAGAAGGATTTGAGAATCATTGTGGAAAATTGTCTGAAATTGTCAACTCGGTAACCAGGGATGCTAAAAAACACAGTCCTTTTTGCTGCCGGGGAAGGAAGAGAGAAGGAACGGAAAGCATCCTTAGGTAGTGTGTTGTGGTACACCACAGTCACATCACGAGTCCATTCACATGCTGGTGTTTGTGGGCACTTTGGGCTTCTTGTCTTAGGAATGGTGAAAGAGATTTAGAAACGGGAGAAGAGGAGTCACCAGCAGCCTGCATCCTTAGAGATATTAAGTAGTTTCCATATGAGGAAGAATCTTCAGCTTGGGAAAAAGCTGCTGAGGTAGGGTGTGGTAATGCATTAAACCATCAATGGTATGGAGAACGTGAACAAAGAAAGGCAGGGTGCTACTTCTGCAGCTCATGAAGCGAGAACTGTAGTGTGCCCACATGAAATGCTCGGGCACACAGTGTGTTTTCTCAGGGGGCTGTGGTGGGCAGAGGTGTAAATAGGTTCAAAAAAGGGATTAGTGAGCCTGTGGAGGATCTCTCCATCAGAGGTGGCCAGCCTGCAAGTGTGGGGTCGCGTTTGGGCAGTGCTTGGCTGTTCAATTCCCAGCTAGGAAGACCTACCCATTTATTTTCTTATTTTAAAAACAGAGCCTTGCTGATTTAAGACAGAAAGTGGATGAGTGGAGGAAGAACTTCCAGTGCCTTTTACTGTTGAAGCTTCATGTGTTTGTTGGGGTTTTTTTTTTCCAGTCAGGGGCTGTTTAGGGTGTTATTTTAGAGTCTAGTCAACCCATGCTCTATGGAGTAGAACAACTTCCTTCCCTGAGACCTCATTTCACAGGATTTTGTGAGTGTAGTTTGAATCCCCAGCTGTCACTGGTCCTCTGCTGCAATGAGTGAAAGGTTAATGCGTTGCAAAAGTAACTGTGATAATCCTGAGCTGTAATTTAGTCTGTTTAGTGTATCCAGAGGATTAATTCTCAAATGCATTAAGCAAAACAAGAAATCATGCACACTTCATATTGTCTCCCTTCCACTGTAGTCTCATTTAATTAGCCACTGAAACAACCAACTGAAAGCTTTCCCTCTGCCTTGTTGTTTGAATCATGAATTTTAAAGACTTTTGAGAGAATGACTCAGGAGGTGAAACAGCAGGGCTTCTGATGTTATTTATAAGCTCTGTACTGGAAACTATTTCAGTGTCTGCAGCCGTGAAACTCAAGCAACTTAGCCCGTAATTTCATCATTTGAGACTAAATGACAGGAGAACTAATGCTGTCAGCACCCCACTAAACAGCGTTAGCATTCTCCATTGCTTCTGCTTACTTGAAAAATGGATAATGAAATAATTGACGTTAAAGCCAACTATCAACTACAGGTTATCCTACAAAAGAAGAGGTTAATATGTGCACCAAAATACATGCAATGCATGTCTGCAATAATTGGGTTTTCATTACGGTAATAGATCTGAAGACTGCAATTAAGCGAGGGCAGCTCACAAAACATCTGTGCAACACCTTGCGCAAGCAGCCAAGCGCTCTGCGGGGCTTGCAGCACCGAGGATGCTGCGGCATGGGGGGAGCCTTCCACCCAACCCATCCCAAATAGAACTGCCATGGCAGCAGGCTTACTGCCTGGCAGTTTAAGATTTGTGACTTTGCTGGGTTTTAAAAAGACACAAAATGAAAATAAAAAAATAGAATTAAATTATATTCCTGTTCAAATCTTTTATCTGTTTCTTTTCCTTTGGTAACTCTTTGACACATACCCTTTGAAGGAAAAATCATGCGTCTCCCCACCTCTGCCCTGCAGTTTTGACCTTTTAAAATGTCTGGAGCAGCAATGATCCAGCTATGAGAAGTGAGAGGCTATTGATTCTGGTACTGTATGGACGTATGCATACCCCCACACCTCCGTTTCATATGAGCACAAAGTTGAGTTCGCACTCTGGTGTGAGGAGGGGAATGCTTCTTGTCTTCAGTATTTTATGCTTTCCTGGTACATAGCAGTTTTTAACTGCACAGAAGGTTGCAGGGCCTCTTTTTCTTCCTAATTCCAAGTATTCAGTGTAAAGGAAAAGGATGTAGATATTTCATCAGGTCTGGCTTTATTTCCAAGGCATTGTAGTTTCTTAGTACATTCCTGAATAGTGTCATTTGCATTAAAAAGTCTGAGATTGGAATAAACTTGGTAATGAAGTAATAGAGTTTTTCTTGTTTCTTAAGGAAAATGCAGAAACAAAAGCAATCTTTAATAGATGGGGAAAGAAGGGGAATCTGTCTTTTGTAGCCAGGAAACTCACTGTAGAAATAAAAATAAGTTTTTGGATTAGGTGCTTGTGTTGACATCTTGCTACAAGCAGTACCTTTGATAGTATGAAGATTTGTCTTGACAGGAAGATGAAGCCTGAACACATAGGTACTTGGAAGATGCAAGAGATACACATGTAAGTTATCTTGCTAAGCCTTTCTTTTAGATTCTTAAACTTTTCAAAAAATTGAGCAAAATATCCCTCGTTAAGGCATTTCCAACTTTGCTGTTAGGAGGTAGTACAGCTTGCTCAACAGGGTACTGGCCTAGGCTCAGATGTCTGGCATCTATTCCTTTCTCAGCTGCTGTGAGAAAATGAATGTGCCATTTCGTCTCTGCATGCCTCTCTCATCCTGCAGTCCCTCTTGTCTGTTTAGAGTGTATGTTCTTATGAGCTGGAGTCTTTTTTATTTGGAGAGGTATATATACTGTGTAAAAGATCAGAGTGGCAATTCTGGCAGCTCCTCTAGTGACTCCTGTAAAATAAAATCTAAAAATGTTATATATTATTGTAATCCATTAGCATATTAACTTCACTATATAGAGCAATAGACACGTAGAGGTCAGTATCCCAAAGATCTAACTGTAATATTGAAGACCCAGCACACCCAAGAGAGGTTACACAAACAGTGGGGAATTTCCCATCGTATTTGAAGGTTTCATGGAGTAGTTGTGTTGTGAAGTTGACTTGAAAGCAAACACAACTGGGAAGCCATTGATAGGGCTGCACAGCAAACATATACTGAGTTCAAGACTCATGTTTGGCTTCCTTTTGCAATTAAATGCTATTTGGGATATAAAAAAAGAAAAGAAAGAAAATGTAGGGAGGAATGTAATGCAACATGTTTTACCCTGAAAAAATACTCGGGAGTTAGTATATGCTTTCCTCCTTGAAGCTACCTCTGTTTTATGGAAACTGCCTTTGTAATCATTCTCATAACAAATAACTAATTTTACAGTCATTATTTGCACAAATGATGATAATTTTAATGCTTAAATATCTGGCAATAGAGTTTAATCTAATGATGACTTACCACAGCACTGCATATGAAGGCAGTGTTGCCTGATGATGACTGACAAAAGGCAGTGGTCATTATTGACATGCTTATCATTCATTTTGTGGTTCATTCATCCTTTTACCTCAATAGCAGCATCGCATCTTCTTAAGTTGGCAAGAAAAAATGTGGCAGTTTATTAATGTGTGAAGAGTTGGTGTTTACGGTGGGGATGTTGTAAGGCACGTAAATATTCTGGTTACCAGCTAATTATTATTCACATTGTGCTGAGATCAGAAGCTAGAAGGGATGGGCTGTTTTTCAGAATTTCTCAATGTGTGTGTCTGGACTTTCCTCAAGATACTCTTACACAGCTGATTACTGAAAATACATTGTCAGTATCAATTACCACAGCACCTGCTTTTCCTTGCCTTATGCAGTGCATCAAACCGTGTATGAGATAGCTGGTTATGCAGAGACTTATGAAATGAGTTCAAGACGTGAATGAGCTTGATTTGAGGAGTTTGTTTATGATGTGTGAGTTATAAGAGATATCTGAATGAACCAAGGCAATGGCACCATGGGTTAGAGACTCCCACAGAAGGATTGGAATTGGCAGGCACCTCTTGAGACCATCCCATCCAACCCCCCTGCTCAAGCAGGGCCAGTTGCAGCAGGTTGCCCAGGACCATGCCCAGTGCGGTTTTGGATATCTCCATAGATGGAGATACCTCTCTGGGCAACCTGTGCCAGTGTTTGACCACCCTCTTACTAAAACAGTGTTTTCTGGTGCTCAGATGGATTTTGATGTGTTTTGTTTCGTGGTCATTGTCTCTTGTCCTCTCAGTTGGCACTGCAGAGGAGAGCCTGGATCCCTCTTCATTCCCTCCTGTCTAGTATTTATACACACGGATAAGATGCTTCCTGAGCCTTCTCTTCTCCTGGCTGAACAGCCCCAGGTCTCTCAGCCTTTCTTCATATGAAAGGTGCTCCAGTCCCTTAATCATCTTAGCGGGCCTGTGTTGGATGCCAGTAAGGAGCCCCAGATGGGTAGATGGAAAGATCCCATTTCTGGAGATGGTGCCCCCGGTGCAGTGGCACAGAAGGTGACGTATCTTACTCCTGCTTCATGAGGTAGCCACCATCTGGGGCTAGGAAACAAGGTCCTGATGGCACAAATGGAGAGGGTGGCAGGGTTGGCAATGGTAGCAGCAAAAGGTTGACAGACAACAGTTGTTATGTTTGGTTGTTGCTTCTGGTAACAGGGACCATAGTTCACATTAACAAAACAAAAAGCAGTGGACTGCTTTGCTGCAGGTTTATACCATTGCATTATTTTCTTCACAACTGCATGATCCTGAACCAATTCATGAAGAAACGCTTGTGCTTGGTGACAAAGCTTGAAAGATGGCAAATCTTAAAAGAAGGTGAAGCACTTGGAGAAGGGGTAAATAGTATTTGTATTTGAATCAGGATCAATATATTTCCTAGGAGCTGGATTTGATCACAGGACACCTGCCTGCTGTGATTAATGATTTTGTCAGCTCAGATGACACCAGTATCACCCCAATCCCCCCAGTGCAATTTGGGATTTCAAGGCATTTGGTCACAAAAGAGCATATGCTGGTTGTGCATATTTTTAAAATTATTACATTTATGGAGTAAGTTGATCTGTTTGGCGAGTGCTGCCCTGCTCTCTAACCTGAGGACAACATTGGTTTCATCTGCAGCCTGCTCAGTGTGCAGACTCACTAACAGGTCAAGTATAAGGAAACAGTCTCAGGAGGAGTTGAAAGCAGAAAACCAAAACAAAATAAAACCCTACAATCCCCACAACAAAGAAACCAGAAAGCCCAACCTGAGAAGTTAGTGGCATTACTGAGTGTTTGCCTCTCAGCCTGCTTAGGCAATGATTTCCCACAAATGGCCGGTAAGGTGGTGCCTGGCTGCGACAAGGAGAACCCTGCTTTAAGATCCCAAAGCACACACATCATGCTACCAAATAGTGGACTGCTTGGCCCCAGCAGCTGCTCTGGACATGAGATATATCTTCTCCATCAGGTCCCACCAGCCACCTGAGGGATCACAAGTGGCACTAGATAGGGTCTGTTAGGTAACTGAGCTAAAGAGGGTTTCCTGCTTCTTTGTAACGGCATGATGAATTGTCTGTGTGTTATCTTATTTAAGCTGTAAATGATTAATTATTTTCAGTTTTTAATTTCCAGTATTTTTGATGCATTCAAATAATAAGTACAGCATTTTTGGCAGCGGTTTTTAACATTCCTTGTTTCCATGCCACAACATCGACTTATATCCAGCTAGAAGCAGTTTCTCACTGCATTCCTTATTGGCCAGCAGTGTTCCTCATGTGATTTGCATCACTGTAAATGTGAACAGACTGAAAATGGACAATTAAAGAGGGTTGTTTGGCAAACGTCTCTTTTTTCTTTATGGGTGTTCTTGCTCTGCAAGCACAGGAAAGCAGCAAAGTACATAAAACGTGATGGCAGAGCACCCAGCCTCTCCCTTGTTTTCCTGTTTGGTTCCACCTAAAAAATCAGAATTAAATACGTGATACATACCTACATAACACCTCCCATCTGAAGATTTTTAATACTTAATTAGACCTTTCAGACTCTCGTAAGGCTGTATACTGTCCCATTTCTAGGTGGCTAGCACAGAGACGAGTGAACAATTTATAGCAGGTCTACCAGACATGGCTACTCATCTGTTTTACTTGACTGCTAGCTTATGTAGCTGGCAAAAATAAACCTCCATTTGTTAGTGGCTGCTGTTCCTGAGGGAAGCAGTACATAATAACAACAAAATAACCACCTTAGATCAATTTTAGGTGACAGAACAAAATGGTTAGCAATTGGAGTTTTAAAACTTGTGATTGGTGAATTTTTCCAGTTTCTTTCAAGTTTTTGGAAGTGGCGTGTTTGACTTCCAGGCAAATTTTGTTGCAGAAGAGTTAATAATACAGTGCCTATCAAGGATCCAGTTTGGTCAGCTAGCTGACATACTTTGAAACCTCACAGTTTGAAGTGTTACGCAGTTTTGTTCTCTCCCTACCCCTGCCTTCTGTAGGATGGCTCTTTGTGCTCACAGCATTGCTTCTTCTGTTAGTTTTTTAGAACAGGGGCTGTAGGATCCCATGGACTTTATTTAGGTAACCCAACGTGACTGCAGTCCGTGGACCCCTGCAGAACTTCCCTCTTCACAGCCACCTACAGGGGTTGATCTCATTCCTGGATGCATTTGCTGGCAAAAAGGGCACTAATTCAGTGTCTTGCCGCAGCCTGGAGACCTCTGGAAGCCATAAATATCTCCGGGCAGCTAGCATCAACATGGAGGAATCTCAAGTTTGAGGCAGGAGACATGAAAATTGCCTGTGGTCATAGCTGTGCCCCAGGGTGTTTCATGCCTGGAGGCTTGCGTGAGGCCCGTGGCTGTAAACTGTTCTTGTGCTCAAAGCCAAGAACATGGACTTTCATTTTTGTTTCTAATTACGTAGGATAAAACTGCTTTCTTAGGGTGCTTTCCTTAGTCTCACAAAGTGTTTACAGGTCACTGACTTCAATGCTAGCCCAAGCCATTGAAAGAGATGGCACGGCCAGTTTAGGAAGCCTTCAATATTCTCTGTACTCACATACTCTGATGTTTCTTGTGCAGTAATTGCTTGATGCCAAAGTCAGATCATTTTCTGATTTTTTACAATCAATTTAGATTTCAACATTTCAGGGAGTTAAGCATTACAAAGCAAAGGATGTTTATCCATGGTCCATTCACAAAGATAAAAAGCTACTCTGTAAATCAAATCCATAGTTACTGTGATTAGTGAAATGCCTCCAACAAATTCCAGGCAACCAATTTTTGTCTTGAGTCTTATAAAAGTATTGAAGAATTGTAACAGCTTTGTCTCAGTGGCTTAACTTGTAATGTGTCTGTAGTGCAGAAGTCCATCAGTTGAAGCATTTATCATAGTTCAGCTCTTTTATGGTTGTATGTATTTAAAAGAATTCAGAATCAAATTTTAAAGGTGGATATGAGTTGACATACATTCAATGCTAAAATTATTGGAACATAATTCAGCACCTGTACCCTACTCAGTGACTTCTGTGGGATTGCATTGCTTCAAGTCGGTAGCAAACAAGTCTCTTTAAAAGCAAGAAGAGCCTCTTAAAATAAAATCAATCATAATACTGTATAACCATATGCTATAGCATTTGGTCTTTCTGCATATCATCTCTCTCATGAAGGGATCTTCATCTTGGATGGAATTACAAAATGCATTACCTTTCTTTTCCTTCTCTCTAAAGTAGCAGAGAAAGAAGCAGTCCAAGTCAGTTCCCATTACAGCAATAGAAACATGCCTGTTAACCACGGTGAGAGCTGGACTCTGTCCGGAATGCCTATACGAGTGATCAAAAGATATGTATTATAGGAATGTACAGTTATGCTGTGAGAAATGTTGCTCTTCAAAGGCATCTCAGGGAAACCAGGATAAAACATAACAGTCTTAAGAGCACACATGAGTTTATCAAAGCCCTCATCATCTGATAGTGATTTCCACTGTGTGTAAATAAATATATGAATAATTTATTTACTTCATCTTTACAATCAAACAATCCTGTTTTTTTCTCTGTCTCTACTTGGCATGGTAGGAGTAGCCTCAGTCTGTGTTTCTGCCTGGGGCCCACAGCTCTTACTCCTGAATTCACATCAGTGCTTGTTCTCTGGGTTGGGTGACCAAGCAAGGAGGGGGTCCTGTTGTGCTAGGTGGGAGCTGTGCACCTCCTAGCCCCAATCAGTGGGCAGGCTGAGGGAATCAACACAAAGGAATTGCAAGCAGTGAATCAGTGTGGTGGAGGAAAACATCACATTTACTTATTTTCAAAATTTGAGGTGGAGTTCTGTTACGATGAGAGGGTTCTTGAGATTAAACCAAAGCAGATGGAGGCTGATAAAAGCAGAGAAAAAGAGGTGGAGGTAATGAACCAGGAGAGAAGAAATTGCAAGGGGACGGGAAGTCAGAGAGGGTAGATGGGGACTGGACCAGGTGGAGAATGGCCAGAGTGAAAATACCCCAGTGGTGTCTCTGCTGCAGCGCCCAGTGAGGCAGCAGCTTCTCCTGCTCCTCTTGGCTTTGCTCTGCCTTGGGGCCTTGGGTAATGCCTCACCACATTGTTGGTGCTCCCTGAGCCCACCTGGCTTGGGGAAGAGTAGTCATTTCCCTGCTCATGTGTCCCCAGAGGGCGTCAGTTGTTCCTGAATGGGAAGAACTGTTGTTTCCCCCAACTTGCTTCTGCCCCGGTTGATGAGGACTCCTGTCAGTGAGGGTAATGGAGTCCTGGGCTATCTGGGTTCCCCCCGGTTATCTGGAAAACTGCTCTGAAACAGCACATCCTTGTGATGAACAGAGGCTCAAAAGCAGAAGCAAATTTGAAAGCCCAACACAAATGACACCAAGGAAGGGATCCACAGCTCAGTCGTAACTCATCATCAGAGCAGTAGGATGAAGAACAGAGGAAGCACCACCGCATGTGGGGTTACTGTAGGGATTTTCCTGCTTGGTCTCTGGTAGTCTTAGAGGAAAATGGATGTATACTGTTGCTGAAGAAACGAGTCTCTCGGGGGAAGGTCAGCTTTTCCCCTGTGTGAATTTTTGCTGCCTCATGCTCACTCAAGTCAATTAACCTAAAATCTACAAACTGCACATTCCACAGCTCTGTGCACTTATTTTATGGAACTTTATACAGTTACATGTGGATTTAATCACAAACAGCCCAAGAAAGGATTCAAATTTATATTCCTCTTTAAATATTTGTATTTCTATAATGGAATATTGCCCATTTTTCTCTGTAGGTGCCAGCTTGCGTGATGACCTCAGTAAATACTTCTGGTTTCATCATTCTCAAGGGGATACGATGACGGTTCAGGATCCAAACCAGATGAATCTCTGTGCTGCTGTTTGGACTGTTGTCTCCTATGTAATTGCTGACATGGAGGAGATGTTGCCAAGGTAATAAAACAGCAAGAAAGAAGATTTCTGTTCTTCAGTAAAGACTGCGAGTCCACTAATGCATGTGGTCTACAGCTGTGGGAAATGCCATTTTTCGCCCCGATTTTGTGCATTATTATGCCTGTTTTCCTCAAAGCACATGCTCTTTTACACATTCCTGTTTCTTTATGCTGTTTTCGTATCTTCCATTTGTGATTTTCACTTAAAATGTCTTCTTTTAAGTACTTTTTAAATTTCTGATGAAGGTGTGATACCTCTTTGAATATGATATAATAGCCATTTGTATGCAAAGTGATCCTGTGAAGCAGGAAAAATATACCAAATAAATTTGTTGCATCAGAATAGTTAATGCATTGAGTTAGTATACACGTTTATGAGTTTGTTTTCTGTCTCTCATTTTGTGCATTAGAATGATGTGCTATTAATAAAACAGCCATGGTTTTCAGGTTATAGGACAAATGAATCTTGGTTGGTTTAATGGTAACATATGGTAAAATGGTCAAATAATGGTCAAAATGCTAAAATAATAGGGCTTTTAATAGTTCGTCCAGCTCCCTCTGTTAAATTTCGCTAAAGGTTGCTTCATGCAAGACTCAGATGAATCAGGACATGGAGGATAGGAAGCCAACCACAGGACTCCCAGATCTCCTGTGTTTCTTCAGGCACCTCCCCATGGAACACTATGTGTGTCCTTTTCTCTCTAACGGAAGACTCGCCATAGTGACATGCAGGGAGTTTTGTATCACAGTTTTTCTCTGAAATGCCGTGATGTTTCCAAAATGGCATCACAGCTGTGATTTGTGACCATCACTCCCTGCCAGCTGATACCCAGTGTAGGAGCAGGTTTTGATTCAGGCTGCTGAAGCCATTCCCAGCCACCCCTCTTGTGGGGATGCCCTCCCCTGCTGGAAGCCAGCTGAGAGAATGCTGCTACCTGCGTGCTTGGATGGAGGAATTCATCCCAGAGTTTGATTCTTGTATACTTTGTTGGGGTTTGGGTTTGGGTTTTTTTCCCTGCTCAGAGATTATGAATATTCAGATGAGTTTCAGGGGTATCTGTAGAGAAGATATAACTGGTGCTGGGGAATATGATTTCCGCTCATTTGTTTGTGACATGATCCTTGTTTGTGCTTTTAAATTTTACAACAAGAAAACTTACTGATGTGAATAACTGCTGCGATGTAATCAACACCAAACAACTAACGTAACAAACAACACAGAGTATTAAACCAAATGGCAGGCAGTCCCTGGTGCTGTTAATCCGTTCTGTAGCTGAGCAAGAGCTGAGTGATGAGCCGTTCATTTTTATAGAATTAATAACCACGATATCTGTTTACCATGATAATAGAGTTTTTACATCAAATTTATTGAGTATTTCAATTTTCCTTCCAAATAATTTCAAAACATAAAAGCTGCCTGGAGATAACTCTGTTTTTTCTTTTTAAAGAAACAGTATTGAAATAAAGTTAGCAAAAACTTCCTCTACTTTCAAGGCATGATGCCTATGCTTCTTTTTTCTGATTTGCTTGACAAGAGCATAGCTAGTGGTGCTCAGCCCTGACAGATCTTCAGCTGTCTTTAAATCCAGACTCTTGACCTTCACAGAATAGTACTGGCTGCTTCCTGAACTACGTTCCACAGCTTTTTCCCTCAAGGTATGCCACTTTGCACATCAGAAGTTCAGAAATTGTCCATGAAGTTACATTTATTGTTACAAATTTTAACCTCTTCTCACTTGGAAACAGGATTTATTTGTGTTTTTCCCCATTGCCTGAAGTCAAAAGGAGAATCCCTGGAGTGAAGAATACTCTCTGCAGAGGAGAAGAATGCTGTGGTATGCACGTGCAGCCACAGCACATCCCAAGGTGTGCTGGCTCCTAGGCTAGGTAAGATACGCCATAAAAATTAAGACCTTGCTGCCCCCTGAAGTAAATTTAACCTTCATGTTAACTTCACGTGCAGTTCTAAAGAGAAGCTTGGCAGAGTGGATTTTGAGAAAATGTTCAAAAATCAAAATTGCTATGTTCTTTTTACAGAAAGTGGAATTAAAAATATTCTCAAATTGAAAATCAGATTTTTTTACATGTAAACCCAGGTTTCATTAAAATAAGACATTGCCTTTTTGACTCACCCCTTCTTTTTCTAGCTGTAATGGTTCTCAGATCTAAAACTTCAGCTGTTCACAGTGCTGTCCTATTAACCTGCCTGTTCAGATGCACCTCTCTCAAAAATTTCCATAAACGAAGAAATGCTAATAAATTTCTTTCCTTTCCCAGTGGGCTTTTTTGTACCTTCTATGCAATAGCTCATCTTTATCCCTGCTCAGTGTAGCAATTATGCTTTTTCAATTGCTGGCAATTAAATATATATTGGTTGGTCAATTTTCAGTTCAAGAGCACTTCTGAAGTAATCCAGGTGAGCCGGCATAACTTTGCTTTCCACTGGCATGCCACCTTCGATCTTTGAGAATCTTTCTCAACTTCAGCTGAGAAAGTAATAGCTGAGGATATTATTTATATCACTATTACTGTCAGGGTCAGCTGCCATAAATCTGTGCTTTTCATAAGTATTTTGACAACGTTCTAAGATACAGAGACCAGGTGTACATTTCCCTCTGATAAAATAAAACACTATCAGCTTTGGACTAGATTGCTTTTTGCCTGCAAAGATCTGTGAGCTGAGAGTTGAAAAACCAGCGGTAATATTTAAATATATGTCAAAAATTTAAATTTCAAATAAACATTTTCCTGAAGATATTACAAATCTCTTGCATCTGCTGAGAAGAAGGGAGGCCCCTGGGTAGCCTTCCTTTCTGCTACAACTCAAAGCTTTCAGAGTTAGTTACAGAAGGCCGAGGCCAATACATAATTCATTTACCCGACTAGACTATAGCACAAATGCTGATGAAAAGTCTCTTTTCAATACTGCATAATGTAACGTAGGTAATTTTGCCAGTCATAAGAGAAGAATTGCAGGATAGGAAACTGAGTTGGTGCTTTTGTCCTTCATGTGTCAAGGCGTTATTGGAGTTCCGCTGTCTCTTTGAATGATTCAGTTCTATCTGATCCCACATGATTTTTACCTCCCTTAAAGTAATTAAAAACAAAGAAAGAGACCTATTTCCTGGAAGAAGAGATGAAGCGGTGCTTCTGGTGCTGCTACACTGCAAACGTCTCTGGCTGTATATTTCGTTAGTATGCTTCCCCCATAACGGTTTGAGACACTTCCATTTACCATGAGTAAATATCAAGCTGATCTTGATATCTATATCTGTCTCATGAAATATACATACCATCTAAATGTGCCCAAATGATTAATTTACTGCTGTGTAATGATTAGCATAAAAATCTCATCACTGCACAGGATAGAAATGTTACCACTAATTGCTGGTTGAAGTGAACAATGTTTTCTGCATAGAAATTAATGATGCATGCATCGCAGCTCACTCCTGAATGGGAAAATTCAAGACTTTCTGGAAGAGAAGCTTTTTTTTTTTTTTTTTCCTTTTCTGCTAAATGATATGAGAGCCCGATCATGTATAATAGAAAGGAATATTATTTGGTGCACAATCCATTTTGTCTTTGCACCACACTTATGCAAATGCTTTAACTTACACTTTGTAGTCTTCTGTCTACAGCAGATGCATGGAAGCACTGTCCACACGCACACCTTAGTCTTTCATGGTCATTAGTTCTAGAAGCTCCAGCCCTTTGGAACAAAGGTTTCCCTGGCTATAGAGCTGTGATTTGTAGTTAAAATTGTTTAATAAATATATTGTGCTAGCACCGGATTAAAGCCTATAGGTGCCTCTCTTCTTAGTAATCCTCTTTGCCCTTGGAGGAGGGACCTTGATGACAACTTTATAGAAAGAGTGAAATTAAAAATATTTTATTCCTGAAATTGAAGAACAGCTCTGTGTTTAGCTTGCAGTTTGATTTCACTTCAGGACAGCTCAATCTCCTTCAGTATATGTTAAGTTTCTGTTTGCAGAGGTTTTTTTTTCAGTTTTTCACTATCTTTCCTAGCATATGTACTGTGATATGGATATTAGGAATGACTAACCAACAGAAAAAATCTGTGTATTTTGTGCCTTGGGGCTTAGGAACTGCAAGATGCGATTGAGATGACTCCGAAAAGCAACACATAAGCACATGGGTGAGAGCTCCATCGGGGCCACCACTTAGGATTATTGCTGGTCTGTTACTGGCGGGCAGACCTTTGTGATCAATGCAGTGGGTTTTCATCACCAGTCGTGATTTTCGGTATAACTACGTGAAAATCAGGTTTCTGGAAACCGAAGAGGGAAGCTCTGGAGGAGGGACCACAAAAATTATAGAGCAAGGTAACACTGAGGCAGGGACTGTGCCTTCAAGTACCTGTGTTTTACTGTGCTTCGCTGGGTGAGTTGGGGAACACGACCTAAACCTACCTCAGTTTCACTGTTAAATGCTGGTAGTGGTGTTTGGTGTAGCCTGATTAACACCGCTGTGTTAAAATGCATGATGCACGTAAAATCTAAGTTCATAGTGGAGATGAGGTTCATTGGAGGAGAGGAATGAGAAGTTAACACCTTTTAGCTGCATGAGAATTCCTCTGTAAAATGTGTCCAGTCATACAGCTGCAGAGAATTCATATCATTGCCTGTACTTAAAAGCAACTTTCCCAGTTCTTTTACACTTCGAGTCACCATTTTTTATTCGCTTTATATTTCTATCACTAGGACAGAAAGATATCGCAGCTTTTAATATGATACACAATGTAGAGGCTAATGATTGTTGAAAGCAGATAACAAAATAGCTGCATTTTTTTAATAAAACTGCCGTGCTGTTCTTTCTGTGGCTATTATCAAGCTTCAGCTCATCAGTAAGATGAGTTTAATAAAAGGAATTACTAGAAAGGGAGTCATGAGACATCTAGCCATGGAGAGTTTAACAGGCATAAATCACTGCATAATTTCTGAATGGAAATAAAATGTTGACTGCCTTACCCCTCCAGATTGCTCATTGTAGAAGCAGAGAAAGCTATAAATATCTACAAGAAAATGCATACTTCTCTCCAGCAGCAATTCCCAATGCTGAGTTCTGTGTAGTAGTTATTTTAAGCCTTTATAATGTAGCCTGAACTGTTAATGTGAAATGTCGAGAAGCAAATACGCACTCGTTGTTGTGAATTCCTGTATGCCTTTTTTGCAATGGTAAACAGGATACAGCTCTATTGGGAACTCAGCCTAGCTTTAATATTACTCTCCCTCCAAGCAGGGCTCCTTTTTGGCTGTATGGCAAGCTTAGTGGGAGGATAAGTATGAGCAGTAGAAGAAATGACTTAAAAAATTTGTCTTGTTAGGGCTTCATAGAACTATGAAAGTTTGGGGGGTTTTTGTGTACAAGTAACTTGAGCTTGTTAAATAGTTGAACTTAGCTTTTGACGTGCAGTTGTTGAAGCCTCGTTTCATTCCTCTCATAAACAGTAGTGTTTCCACAGGTATGAGAAGATAATAAATGAAATCATTCAGTAAACTCTGTATAAGTATTAAACAACAACCTATCAGTGTTAACAAAAAATGAATCCATTTATCAACAAGAACAAATTCTAATTATGAAGAGAGGATTAATTTGACAAGTTGGTAGAAGGAAGTAGATGTGATAGAAGGAAGTGTAAACTTTTATTTTCAATTGAGCAAAATCTCATTTCAGATGTTTCACATTGGGTGTTCACTTGAATTCAAAGGAAAAGTTAGAGAAAATGCGCGTATCTTTCTCTGTTGATCAAACTCCTACAGTGTTAACCTAACAGGTTAATACCTAACAGATATCAGTAGAGGCTGCTCCATGGTCAGCTCTGGGGTTAGAGGCTTCTCCATGCCCTACACATTAATAACAGACTGGGTATGCTATATTCCCAGAACTACGTAAGCTTGAATTTATGGGGTGAGGACCAGAAGCATTTGTTGGGAATGTTCTGCAAGAAGTGCGTGAGACAGCTGTTGTTCACACCACGTCTTCGTGTGACAAATAATAAACCAGCTGTTGGTAGCTCAGCCACTCACCTCAGCCCGGGTGGTTGCCCTGTGGTCCTGTGGAAAGGGTGATCACTCCAGGCTTCAGAGAACTGAAGATCACTGACCAGAGCCCAGGTGTTTGGTTGACTTCTTTCTGTACAACTAATGTATGATTGCCGTGGAAGGTCTTTCTGCTCATCCCCTGGGTGCAGAGATCCTTTGCATCCATGCTCCCATAGAATGAGAATGAGAGGAGAGTTTTCATGCTTGGTGACGGCGTGGAGGTGAATACTTCTTTTTGTACTCAATGCTAGAAGTTCAGAGAGAGCTCAGGGTCACAGGCTCTTTTTTCCTCCCAAATAGCCTGACTTCTAGTTCAAACGGCAGTACTTGTATGTCTTTTAGACTTGGATTTGCAATGGATTTGTAATATGTAACATTGTCATCACACTGTGAAATCACCAAAGTCTAATACTTTTCATGTTCCATATCTCTGCATTTCAGGGCTGTGTCTAAACAAGCAGGAACAGTAATGGCTGTCAGCGGAGCGCTTGACAATATCTTCAAAGCAGAAGAACTGAGTAAACATTTGCTGTGTGCGCTCTATTAGGTGTCAAAGAAAATTTTATCCCTCCCTCCCTCATCTGTGAAGTGATGGATGGGGAAAACATTACTGCTCTGTGTTTCTGCAGCAGTTAGTCTTAGAGTTGCTGCTACAATACTTCTAAATCAGTTTGAGGTGTAAGATTATATGAGACATCAGGATTTGGCAAACTTCAGAGAAGTTGCAAATGTAGCAACGTTGTTTATTGCACAGTGTTTATTCGCACGGCAGTAAACGATCCTTTATAACAGACGCATAAGAGATTTGCACTATTTGCAGAAACATTTTGATGCCCAGCTAAAGCTCTGAAAGACCTCTGTTACTTCAGTGTTGTAAACTAACAAAGTGAACTTAATACCTGGCTTTTTAACTTACCACTTTTAGATTCCTCTATGGAAAAAACCTCATCAGCCCAGTTTAAAATAACTGTAGGAAGAGCTCCCAGAGTTCCTTTGATTTACACTGGCTTCACATATGAAGAAACAAAGATTGCAGCTTCAGATAAGCATTGGTCAAGTCAGTAGGAATTTCTTTAAAAACATTTGCAAATGTGGACAGATGGTGTTGGGTGTTCTGCACTGTAGCAGAGCAAGCAGTTACATTAGACCCTTTCTTTTTCCCAAAGTTATCCTGATTTTTACAAAAATCCTCCTGTTGCCATTAATTTCCAACATTCTAACAAGCTCTAAATTTACTGCCATGCTGTAAAAGTTTACTTTCTGGCCACTTTTTTTCCCCCCTTAGAATAAGCTCAGTCTAGTGGTTTTGACTTAAGACAATAAACTAGGAACTCCCAAGTTCTAATTCTGCCTTGGTAACCGTCTTGCTGGGTGGCCTTGGCACACCCTAAAGGTACGCCTTCTGTGCAGATTTAATTTGTGAAAAACTAAAAAAAAAAGTCTATTTCCTAGCCTGGATGCGGCCAGAGCTGTGGGACCCTGTTTGTTCTAATTAGGTATCTTTCATCTCTGGTCATAACCTGAAAACAGCTGAGGTTTGGGCATCTTCTAATTCACACTCTATAGGTGAATTAATCTTGTAGCTGAATAATACTCCAGCTTGGCTGAAATCTGAATACCGTTGTGGTCCGTCTTCACTGTGGCTGATTCACAGTCTGGAATGGAAAAGACATCAGAATTTGGTGGGTATTTTGACTTCAAAACAGATGAAAACTTGGAGTTGTGGAGTATTTTCTGTTGGTTAAAAAATTGGACCTTCTGCATGTGAAATTCAAAGTTCTTCACAGAGGCTTCTAGAAAATAACATCAAGGGGAAAAAATAGAAATCGTTAGTACAAAACCCGTCATGTATAGTAATATTATGAGCCTGGAAAGAGGGAATATATTCCAAATTTGAAGTGTTGGGTCTTTTTTTTTTTCAAGAATAACAGTTAGGATAATAAAACTGCAGAGTAAGTTTAATAAAGTGTCTAATTTATTCTTAATCCAAAGTAATTTTCTTGTAGCTGCAGGAAATAAGCCCTACTGGAATCAATTCAGAGAAAATTCAGCAAATAGAAGTAGGTCCCACCCTTGTTCATTATCCTGAACAGAAATCTACACGAATCTCTCATATTCCGCTTCTGTTCCTGGTGCTTACTGAGCCTTTAGTACAAATAATTAGGAGTCATCCCTCATAAAGCACTTACAAGTTAGTGAAATGTCAGAGGATTTCCCTCTATGTTCAGTTTTATTACAAATTCATCTACTATCCTCTCAATTTTCTTAGTGGATACAATTAATGACACTGAAGACTTCTCAGGGTATAAATTAAAGTTCAAATTTGAAGTAATGCCAGTGGCTTATGAAGACAGTTTACTGATAACTCAGTCTTCAAACTCCCCAATACATCAAATTACTCGCTTTTTCACCTGCAGCCCCGGCTCTAGATTTGATACATGGTATTAACAACATCTCTTTGCTAAAGGGAATTACAACAGAACTTAGTTGTGTAAAACTGTTCTTTGTACTTTAAGGTGAAACGAAAACTGTCGTTAAAACACTCATTGCCCTCAAATATTTTTTCCAAATCCTTTTTTTAAAGGTCAGTTTCATTTTCTGTCGCTAGTAATACGCGCATTCACAATTCCCACAGCCGAACGCAAGCAGTGCAGGGAGCACTTACTCTTCTTGCAGGCACTAACATAATCAAAAAGTAGTGGTTAAAAAAGTAGAAGCAGCAATTACATACAATAAGTCTGAGATGCTGCCATTCAAGGAACAAAAAATGTATTCTTGTCTTGTATTTAGGGTGAAAGAAAACTAAACATCTTTAGGGAAATGGGATGTATAAGGTAAAAATATCAAGAAGTGCAAATGGGAAGATGAGAAATTGCTATTGTGCCCAAGTAAGGTAACGTAGTGCCAAGATACCTGAAGCACTCAACTATTCTGGTAGCTGGAAAAAATAAAGAAGAAATTGAAGAGCAAAATGCCTATATTCAGTACAACTATATAAAGTAAAGGAATTTATAATCCAGGAAACACTGCAATTGCCTCAGATGTTGTTACGGGACCAAGAGCCTGGCCAGGGTGATGGCAGGCTTGGAAGTTTAAAGCAGCTTTAAGCAAACCCGAGCCAGCTGGATGGAAGAAATATATAACTTATGGGTCCATTATCCTTCATCACCCAAGTAGGTGAAAATTGGCTGATCTCAGTGCACTTATATTAGAATTTTGGTTCAAGGGAAATTTGGAACCACAGTCCCTGATGCCAAAAGAATTGTTGTGTGAAGCTGTAGTTGGAAACTGCAGTGTGTAACACTGCTGTAGCAGGGCTTTTCATCTGCCTTTTTCCTTTAGCCGAGGATTGTTTCATGCAGTCAATGCTGAGGCTTTTGTCAAGGTTTACTTTAAAGTTTGAAATTGATGGGCTTCCCACGATTTCCCCTGAGCAAGTTTTCTTTGCAATGAATCTTCTCTACAAACTTCTTTGGAGCTTGTAACTTACCAGTGGAATAACGCTGGTGTTCAACGTGCTTGCACAATTTTCAGGCGCAAAAAAACCTGCCCTTTAATTTGTCTTCTAGGAGAAAACGATGTTCATGCAATGGCAGATGTTGATGATTTATTTATATTACATGCCGTGATTCTTAATTGAAGAAAGCAAGCAAAACCTGACCATTTCACTCCTTCTCCAGCCTTTTGAGGTCAGCGCCTTTGTGGAACCTCAGCAGCAGCCTGGGAATAACAGGTGAAAAAAACCTGCTGCATGGAGAGCGTAGGCAGGACTTGTCGGTCATCCGATTGCTGTGCTATTTGCCTTCAGCATGTCTCTACAAATTCAATATCTCGATATCACATCCAGAGAAGGCTTAAAAAATCCAAAGGGCACTTATGCCTCACTTTTCTTTATAAAGGATGTTCTGAAATGTCCAGATTTGCCTCACTTCCCCACAAAGGGTTTTACATAAGGTTGCTATCTAATACTATAGGTTGTTATCTAATATGTTAAGGTAAGCAACAGTGTTTTTTACACTTTAATCTTCAGAAAAAATGATTGCACATTTTTGTACATGATTGAAGCAAAAGATACTGCACAGATGAAGTGAGCCATTTCCTGGCAAGAGGAAGGTGTGGTTCTGTGGCATAGAAGGTAGATGTTCGTTTTCTCACTACAGGGTTTATCTGAAGATACATCTTATAACAAATCTACCCTTGATGTTGTGAGGATCCATAAATTCAGGTCAAATTAAATAGCCAGGCAATCTGCATTTTAAATAATGGTGTGGTTAATAAGTAGAAAAAAGATCAGAAAGCTATGATGTAGCAAGTCCTCTGAAAGTCTCTTAAAGGCAGTTAATAAAGAGAACTTCAAAATCAATACATGACTTTCCTGGAAGCCAATGTAAAGTCATTAAATTGGGAGTAATACAATGTAAGCTCGTATGCCTGCAAGAAGTCAAGCATTTGTGTCCTGGGCACTTTGTGTGGTGGGAAAAAGACGATCAAAACTTCTGTGAAGCAAAGCAATGTGTTACGACACTCTAATTTCTGCAAAACAAGAGCTTTCACGAGAAATTGAAAATCATTCTCTCAAAATAGCTATATCACCTTGGCACTGTTTCACAAAAAGTCGCATTTTCTTCCTGATTGGCTGTAGAAGGACAGACCATTTCATTTGGTCTTGAGAAAAACCCACTACTGCCTTTCCTTTGTAATGCGTAAAATGAAAGGACTGTGCCTGGCACAAAGACAAGCCCTCCTGTGAATGCTACAGATTGTTGTTCATTGTATTGTTAAAAGTCTTTTATTTCTAACCTCTCCCTATTTCCTAGACCTGGCTACCAAAGCTCAACAAGACCTCAAACCAAACACGCATTTAACACAACAACAATAAAAGCCCAACTGTATTTTAAGACTTTAAGATATTTTATTCTTTCCTCATTCAGTTATCTATTTACCTTCAAACACAAGCAGTCTCTGAGGTTCAAGCTGTTTATATCAAGACACTCCTCTCCATACCCATCTTCCAGTAAAGCCTTCTGAACACTTGATATTAACTGTAAAGTATTTATGCAGCTTTGTGGTGGTTTTTTTTCTGGTGCAACGTAGCATGGTTTCACTAGCAACTGGCAAAGCTCTTGAAGGTTCCTTTTACAGAGTTTTTTTGCACATTTTTCTCCTCCGTATTGATTCCTTTGAGTTTGAATGATGACAGCCTGAAAACATCCCTTTAATCCTGACTGTCTTCGGAAAAAAAAAAAAAAAGGAGAGCCTGTCCCTTGAGATTTCCCTATAGACGAGTGTGCTGTTTCTTTTGGCTTAATGGAGAAGATGTGGTGGGAAAACTAAAGTTCCTCAGTAAACCTAGGTTGTTGCTATATATAGCCCTAGTTTCATGTAAAGGCATAGGAAGCTTAGGAAACCTGATAATGAAATATATGTTAAGGCACAAAGCCATTTACATTCAATATGATTTCAGGTTTTATTAAGAAGACCCTCTAATGTATTTTATGGAGTGCATAAAGCTGAAAATGTAATAAAACCAGACATAGATCTTGAATGCACAGAGGTAGGCTAGTTCCACTCATTCCCAAATCCAAATACACACCCTGTTAGACCTTCTCCACACAGCATCTTGCACCAACGTGGTGTAACGCTCAAAGTTGCACTGACTAATAGAAAATGGTGCAAAATCATGCTAACGTCTCTGAAATCGAAACCTAAGTGAGTTGTAACAGCTTGTTTACACCTCTGAAAGCAGCCACTCATAACTGAAATCAGTGTTTACCCAAGATTTTGCACTTATTTGCAAAGCAAATTTCAGGTTAGCGGTGCAACTTTCTGTTGCTGATAAGGCCTAAGGCTGCCCGCTGCCAGTGTGCTCGTGGTCCGCAGCACTGGCTGCTGGTTCATGGGCGGGTGTGCTTGTGTTTGATCTGCAAACACTGTTTGATAAGGTTGAAACAACTATACGATGGGCAAAAAACAATCTGAAACCATCCCCTGAGAAGGGACCGCGGGTGTGGGCATCCATGGCCTGGGTCGTTTCTGAAACAAGAAAAGTTGATTCCAATGTCATTTCTTCACCCAAATCATCTAACCTCTGTCCCAACAAACAAAGTAATGGTTGGCAAGAGGGGATCATTTCCAAGTGCGTTGTCTGAGCATCCTGGACATCAGCAGCGTCCAAGTGACGTGTTCGATGGTACAGCTGTGGGGAAGCAGGGGCTCCTGCACTCTCCTACTTGCAGCGCGCGGGCAGCGCTGGAAGTGGAAACTCTCTGAAGAGCCCACAGAAAGTGTGCAAATGCTGTTTGCCACCAAGGGCCGACCGCCGTAACGCACAAGGGCTGCTGAATATGAGTTTATGAGCTTCTGGCCAAGGGACTTGTTTTCCAGCAGACAAGCTGCTGCTACTGCGGCTTTGGCTCCGCACGAGGGTGTAGTGACAGCAGTTGGTCCTTCCCCTAGTCGTGACATAACCTGTGCCGTCACTGTGACAGATCAACTGGTAACACATTAGTGTAAAGTGCACTCGTGAGAGACACACGCTCCTCCCCAGTCTACCCATTTGTAACCTGAAAACTATTCCTTGGTGTCGTTTCTTCTCCAGCACTGGTAGGGGACTCTGCCCTGCGCAGTTTTGTGCACAGAGAAATGGAAGCGAGTTGAAATGGCTCCCTCAGGTTAATCTTGTTTGCTCTTTTGTTTTTTTAATAGAAAAGCAGTTGCATGTGGTCTTCAGAAATGACTGTTCTGATATTAAAGCAAATATAGCTTATCTGCCACCAGAATAAAAAGACCTGCTTGTGAAAGCATTTCACAAGTCATACCAGGCTGGGAGATGAGGCAGTTACTGAGAGCCACATAGAGGGAAACCTATTTAGCTCTGTTACAACAGTGTTAATGAAGTGTATAGCAAAGTATAAAAGTATTCTGTATTTATAAGATAATGTTGTAAGATGTGGGTTTGTTATATCAAACACATTAAATAGAAAACACAGATCTTGCTTGCAAGTAAATATTACAATGATTATCATGTTTTTGATCCTGTGATTAAAGTCATTAGATGTACAAATGAGATATCTGGAGGCACATTCTTGACTTACAGTTACTGGTACATATATAGAGGGGATGTGAAGTCTAACAAAAATCAGATCACACAATTCTAGAAATTACTAATTGCACAACTTGCTTTAATCTAAATGCATTCAAAAAACAATTTTTGTTAGCACATCAAAGCAGGATTACCCTTTTTTTATGCATAGGAAGAAAGTAGTTGAAGGTGTGTAGCAGCTGTTCTGATAGACCTAGTAAACTTTTTTCCCTATGTAAAAGGCAGTGCAGAAAACAGAGAAGTTCTTGGAAGAAGTAAACTGGTGGGAACCAGCAGTGTGAAAAGGAGTCTAAATGGAGAGACAGAACTGAGTTTATTTGTCTAGTTCATTTAGTTCCCCCAAACTACAGACTCCTGGTTTCACAGAATCATAAATCGTTTTGTTGGAAAAGACCTTTAAGATCATCAAGTCCAACCGTTAACCTAGCACTGCCAAGCCCACCGCTAAACCATGTCCCCAAGCACCACATCTACACGGCTTTTAANGATGTGAAGTCTAACAAAAATCAGATCACACAATTCTAGAAATTACTAATTGCACAACTTGCTTTAATCTAAATGCATTCAAAAAACAATTTTTGTTAGCACATCAAAGCAGGATTACCCTTTTTTATGCATAGGAAGAAAGTAGTTGAAGGTATGTAGCAGCTGTTCTGATAGACCTAGTAAACTTTTTTCCCTATGTAAAAGGCAGTGCAGAAAACAGAGAAGTTCTTGGAAGAAGTAAACTGGTGGGAACCAGCAGTGTGAAAAGGAGTCTAAATGGAGAGACAGAACTGAGTTTATTTGTCTAGTTCATTTAGTTCCCCCAAACTACAGACTCCTGGTTTCACAGAANACTTCATTGCCTTTGTCTGGACAAGCTCCAGCAGCTCAATATCCTTCTTGACATTTCAGATAAATGGAACTGTGCTTTAAGCAATCTTTCTGTCTTTGTTGCTCCCTGTGTGAGCAAGAAAGAGCTACAGAGCATGGCAGAGCCTTCAGCAGCATCTCTGTGTTCGCCCGGACCAGTACCATGTTTGGGTGGTTTTTCACATACGTTTTCCTTCCACCTTCTGTGTTTGGCTTTTTTCTCATATCAAAGTCATTAAGGGACATATCGGTTTGAAGGACAATTGGTCAATGCCAGCAAAGAGAAAACCAGGCTTCAATGAGAGCTGATCCCTGTGTTTAATAAAAGTAACTCCTCAATTTTTCATTCTTACCGTACTTGCTCCTAAAAGATGCTGTGAAAATTGAAGGATTTTGACTTCTTTCAGTTTCTTTTGCAGCAGTTCAGAGAAGGAACAGAGCAGACTCCTCTATGCAGCTTTGTTGCTCTTCACTGAGAGGCACCTAAATCTCACTGTGTCATCTAAGAATTATTGCATTGTCAGCAACTAATAATGATTCTCAAGCAAAGAAGCTTTCCTTAATGCAATCTCCTAGAATTCAGATTGTCTCAAAATCCAAGATTTGTCTCAATTTTTGGATGGCCTATACACCTAAAAGCAATGCCAAGGTTTTCATTTATTTGAGATGTAACTGAACGTATAGCAAAACTTTGCTTGACCTTTGTAGCAGTTGGAAATACAGGCAGATCTTACTGGAGATGTATAAAACACGTCATGTTTTACATGCACACCCAAATCTAGAGAGTAACTGCCAAATCAATGGTAAATTCTTTGAAGAAGGAACAAGCAGTATTAATTATGATTAAGTAAATGGACCCACAGTGTGTTAATAATGCTAAATGTTAAAAATTAGCTGGAATCTAGTGTATAGAATGAATATTTATGATTGACTGGCTATGGCTTATTTCACAGTCAGGAATGCCAAGTGACTGACCTGGTAAAGGTTTCTCTCCCCATTCACCCTGTCCAACTTCTGGCAGCATTTCTTTTTTGTTTGGTTGTTTGGTTTGTTTGTTTGTTTTTCACAGCTCTAACATACTGATTGCACTAGGGAGGGTATTAAAAATTTTGGGAGAATTAACTCAGTCTTGTCTTTTCATACCGCTCCTACCATTGAAAGTTAAAGTAATTTGAAAAAACAAACTTTCATCTCCTTCCCACACCTGCACTCAAAATTAGAGTAAATCTGTAGGTCCTAATTATTGTAATAAGCTGTAATTCATGTCGATACCTGTGAGTCACCACTAAAACTTTGAGTTCTCTGGTACAGTAAGTCTGTGTATGTATGTGCATGTAAATGCCACGCAGAAAATCTAGCACTAGCAGTACTAACGTTGTGAAAGCAAGAAAACACCCTTTAAACTCAAATTATCACCCTGGACCTGTGCTTTGTGCGCTTGCTATATCCTGTCCAAACAGGAATTGCATACACTGTTGGCCGTGCCCGTGAGTAAGCTAAGCTCCCGATTTGCACCTGGCCTCCAGAGCTAGCCCTGGGTTTTTTACTTAGACAAACAGTAAACATTTCATTAACATCCATGGGACCTTAGCCCAACCTTAGCATCAAACCTTGGCTTTTAGAACTGAAACTCTGTAATTAAACATATAGTCAGACATCCACTAACTGTTGGCTTTTTTTAACTGACGCACAAGGAATACTGATTCGAAATCTAAAATGCCATCGATTTGAACACCGTTTTGAAACTGATGAGTGGAAAAAAATTGCAGTGCAAGCTTCACACTGTGTACTTCCTGACTTGCACAGTACATGCCTATAAAGAGAAATTGCTGTGGAATGACTTTCCTGCAAAATAGCTCCATTTTCATGCATTGTAGAGGTTCATCACATCTCCTCTTCCTGGGCTGTGTTGCTTTCCACCCATATGAATCCTCTTCAATTTGTAACTTCAGCAGGATCTCCATAAGTGGTTCTAGTTTTATTTGTTCAGATACTCTTTTTTTTTTTTTTTTTT
>VXBL01002128.1:537464-611220 GCA_013400195.1 Aramus guarauna | reverse complement strand
TTTTTTTTTTTTTTTACAAGGGTCTGTGCCCTTCACACACAGCACAGTGTATTTCCATAGATCTCTATTGCAGCTTATTGATTTCTGGTATAAGCGTAGCCTCGGTTTATAGCGCTTTTCAGTTTAACTCAGGGAAACGACCCACATTAAAGGCTGTGTAAATTCCTTCAGAAATACCAGTGGATCAAATAAAAAGCCAGAGTGCTGATTTATCCTACGGGATAAACAGGGAAGGGACACAAGCTGCCTTCCCACCCTCTGCAGAGGCGCTGGGCACAACCCCTCTCCCCCAGAAGTGCTGGTTTTACTGCCACTGCCACCAGCAGAGACAAAGCCTTCAGCTGTGGCTGCTCTGGGAAGAGGATGCCTTGGATCCAACTACTAGAGCAAGCTGAGGAATAAATTTATGAGCAGGGATTAGCCTCTCCTCCTCTAGCTAGACCATACCCAAGTGAGGGCATGCAGTGTCCACACTGTACCTCCTGGGTACCACCAAGCCCCCAAGTTCCCTGCAAAGCCCTTCTCCTCAGCGCTCCCCTTCCCGAGTCTCTCTCGGCACAGGGAGATGAAGCAGGACCTCAGCAACACACACCTCTATCTGGACCTTAAAGGTGGTGCTTAGTCCTGTCTCAGCCAACAGCCTCTGCACGTCTCTCCCAGTCGCTGTCTGCACCTACACTCGTGTTCCTGCAGGTTTGCCCAAATGTCTGCACTGTACAAAATGCCCCAGTGCTCCTCCTGTGCAAAGGAAAGGCAGCCCTGGGAGAGCAGCATCCAGCCAAGTGTGAGACCTAATGGCCACTGAAGGTCCCAAGATCCTCAGGGCCACCATACTCTCCCACAGTCCTTTTGGACCTTCCAGGTCAGTTTTCAAATAAAGGCATTCCCAATCAATGGAAACACCCCAAATAAAAGCACATCCAAAGCACACCCTGGGGCTTGTAGGGAAGTCCTTTGCCTCTCCCTGTACCCCAAGGTGTTTCCATTGCTTGGATTCCTGGGATCTTGTGACCGTTTTCTGCTGAGGTTGCTCTTATGTCTGGTCCAAGGCAGGGTCTGAGGGGCTCAGTCATCCCTAGGACCTTCGGTTTCCACTGACTGACCAAAAGCAATGCTCAAGGCTTTAGGCCTCACCCCTCTCCAGCCAGCAGCAGGCAAGAGAAGATGATCAGCGTGATGGCTTCACCACTGGTCAGTCACAGGAGGGCTGGAAAAGGAGACCTGTAGAACAAGGGCATGCCAAATGCCCAAAAACTACTGCCACCCACAGAGGCCATTCTGTCTCCCAGAGAGGAACAAATGTGGCATTTTGAGATGAGACAACCTGTTCTGCACTGGATTTCTAACATGTCCCGAAGAGCAGGCTAACCAGTGCCTGCTTTTGAGATAAGACAGCACTTTTTGTTTGTTGCATGGGACCATATACCCACACACCACTGCAGTTTATCAGCATTTGAGTTGGTCGGAGGAAAAGGAAAGGGAGGTCAGGATGTATCAGTAGGAGTCAGAGATACCAGTACTGCCAGAAGGATGGTCCATATGCAAACCCAGCTGCTGTTGGAGCATGTCTGCATGCTGTCTTCTGGCTAATCAAGATCAAAAATCGAGGATGGTGGGCAGTCTTTCAGAGCTGGCCAGTCCCAGCATTTTCTGGTTTGCAGACATAACTCCATTGAGGTGGCTCACACATCGCTTCTGTGGAGCAAGTGTCACCTGGGCCTCCTGTATGGCGGTGGAGGGAGCATTCTTCTGGCAGGCAATAGGCAAAGAAGAGGCTGAAAGGGCAGACTCTGACTCCTGGCAATGGCTGTCAAGGTCCTGGCCAGCTGCCTGGCATGGGCTGCTCTCTGCTCCCTGCCGTGCACCGTGCAGCGGGGCTGGGGTTGTAGGAGGCATTTCTCCTCGGTCACTTGACTCTTGCTGAACCTGTGTTCATTTCTGTGGTGTGACATGATCCCTACCCGTCACACAGGGGCCGTTATTAGCGACATAGCGATTAATCCTCTCTCATAGATGGGAATAGGCACCTGGATGATGCCAGAAGGCTTCAAAATGCTTTTCAGCATCTTCAAGACAAAAAGTGTTAAAGCGGTGGCTGTTCCCTGCTGGTAACCGGTGAGAGGACAGAGAGGAAACATAAAACAGGGAAGGCAGGGAAAAATTACACTGGAGTCAGCTGCAGATGCACGAGGAAATATGTGTTATTAAAAGACAGATGCGCTGGGGAGTCCAAAGCCTAAAAATCCCTTCATTATCTAGTTAAAGGCTCCAAAAAGCTGTGGCTAAAATGTGAGATATCAGCCTAACAGGTCTGTTTATACAGACTTCTCTAAACAGTTCTCCAGTCAGATCTTTTGCTTCTGCAAAATCTTTCTTTTTTCCCTTGTGTTTTGATTCCTTTCATCTTAAAGGACACCCTGCCATTTCCCAATCTGTAAATAAAACTCACTATGAAAAAGGTCACCAGCTCCGTCTCTGGGAAGAATTACCCCGCAAAGAAAGGTAAAGCCAATTTGGGTCCTGCCAGAACTGCCCTTTGCATCCGCCGCTGCCAAGGCCCGATGAACATTGCCCAGCTCCTCGCATCTATTGAGCTTGCATGAATGCCAGATCTTCCCCTTGCAATTATCCTGTGCCGCAAAAATGGGATTTTTGGAGACGTACTAAAGGGTCAGGAGACAGCGTCAGGGTGAGCAGAGCTGAAGAACACCATCAAACCTAATTTTTGGCCGGTGTGGTGGAAAAGGTCCCTCGCAGGTTGGGTGTGGGTTTTGCTTGCTCTGCGTGGCACGTGTGTGCACTCGAATGCCTCAGTCCCTCCACTCGAAAGCCAGCTCCGTTGGCAACTCCTGCCTGAATTCCATGGGAAAATATTTGGCAAATCACATGCTGACATGTTTATCTTGTTAGCTGTCAGGATGAGTAAGTGCGCACGCTGAATGCTATCATTCAGCTTGAAAGGAGCAATAGCTACCACTCATGAAAACTGACAGAATAAATATATTTTCAAACATGATTTTTGTCAGACTTGTATTAATCCTTTGTTAAGCTCCTGTCCTAAGTGACCTTAAATAGACCCGTGCTCACTGGCACCCCAAACTCCAGCTTAGGGTGACTGTATGCAATCCAGAGATGACAAAGTGACATTGCTGCCTGTTCATAAGCGATGGATCGAATTAGCTTCTGCCCTGGCATATATACATTTACATGTCTTCTAACATCTAATTACACTGAAGCATCCCACAGAAAGCTCATATTTGGGCTTTTAATGCTAATCCAATAAAAAAGCAATGCAACCATTTCAAGATAATTATGGCATCAGCAACCCCCTG
Organism: Aramus guarauna; assembly: GCA_013400195.1. NCBI lineage: Eukaryota > Metazoa > Chordata > Aves > Gruiformes > Aramidae > Aramus > Aramus guarauna. Next base: position 607,888 of record VXBL01002128.1, on the reverse strand, counting down.
CCTGCTTTCAGGCAGGCATTCATGGGAACCCCTCGTGGGTGTTCAAACAGTGTGAGAAAATAGCGAGCGCATTGAATCTCATTTCTACGGCACAAATATTTCAGTGTGTTAGAGTACCTCAGAGCTAAGAAATCTCTGAAACATCAACATTTGGTTTCCTGCTTGATCTGCGCTGGCCTCGCCTGAGGCAGGGGTCGATAACATACTGCTCTGCTGTGTGCCAGAATTAAGAATAGCGGAGCTTGTCTGATCAGCTCCCTCTCTGGCAATATCAAAGTGCCTCATTCACATTAAAAAGCATCAAACTTTGGCCCATTTCCCTTCTGATGTTGGCAGAAGGGCGAACAGGAGGGGGAAAGAGTAGAGTGACGGTTTCCCCGTGCCTCGTTTGTTTTGCTCTTTGCTTCAGCTTGCCCGAGAGGTGCCGGCATACCCCGGTCTGCGGCGGGAGTTTGTAAAGTGATGGCGTGACCAGCTCAGCGCGATGCTTGCGCATGAAGGTACGAGGCACTTGGAAGCCCTAGACAGTCTTTCAGGGCTGCTAGTATTGAGTAGGTAAGGACAGGATTAAGTCAGAGATCCGTGCAATAGGATAGGATCTGGAAATCAGCACAAGCTCTGGGAAGACAGAGTGGAGTCATGAAACTCGGAAAGAAAAATGTGGCATGCCGATGTGAAATGGCAGAGTGATGAAATCAGAGCTTTTAGCAGCACTACGCTCTATTTTAGCAGTGACAAAGACATGTCAGAGATAAGGTTTTTTCCTCAGAACCAGCCACATTTCACGGTTAGAGCACTTTAAGGGTATGAGACGGGCACTTGGAGTGAGGAAAAGCCAGAAGATGGTACCTGGACCCCCAGCTCCTCCCTTCCACACCTGCAGCACCCTCCGTGCATTACTGCCGCAACCACAGACGGCCTCTCCTCCGGGTCCCTGCCTCCTCTGCTGCGCAGGGTGAATAATGCTGCCTGAAAGAGCCGCTGTTCAATATTTATTTTTATCTGCAGAATTCAGTGTGTGACCTTGACTGGCTGTATCGCACAGCGCTGAAACTCCGCACTCCCCGACTCCTGCAGCAAAGGCAGCAGGGGAGCAGCAGCTCCCTTTGCACGTTTTGCCTTGGCCCGTGCTGTGTGCTGAAGGAGCTGGAAGGGAAAGATGTCCATCCTTGTTATTTAAAGACCTTGCCCTTTTGAAATACCATTTGACGAGGGGAGAGGCATTTGTTTTGGGAGGGGAGCTTTGCTGGCTTTGTTTGGAGTGTTTATGTACTGAATGGTATGTCATGGGAAAGGGAAGGCCCCTCCGTACTGTCCCCAAGAGAGCATCCAAGCGAAGCAGAGTGTTGTAGGAAGCTCTGAGAGGCTTTCCACGTTCACCAGCTTCAGTAAATCACAGACAGCACTGTCCCTCACGTCAACGTGATTTAAACTAGGGTAAAGTCCTGTGCAATGTTGCTGCCGTACGTGACACCGCGATTACCTCTTGTCCCCTTTCCTCTGTTCTCAGCAAAAGGCAGTAAAACTATTCAGCTCCGTTTATGAATTGCAGGACGGAGCAGCACCTGTAAATTCACATCATTCAAACTAGCTTTTATGTCTCTTGACACAAATGCCAGACCCTTGTGTGCCACGGAGCAGGCTGCAGGCAAGAAACTGTGGCCGAGTGAGTTATGCCAGTAATCCTGAACTCTGTCAGCCAGCACCAGCTTCCAGGGAAAGAGCAGGTTATGCTGGGACAGGAGGGCAAATCTGATGTGAGAATCAGATCAGCTGAAGGGGCATTGGTTAATGTGGCTGCCTGAGCCCAGGTCAATTTTTACTCCAGATTCAAGGTTTTACCTGGAATAAACCAGAAAGCAATAAAGCCTATTATTTCACAAAGGCCTTCTATGACTTACACATTTGTTCTTCTCTTCCAGTGGACTGACCTATATTTGCTTTTGATATAAAATTCTTCACAGGGAAAAATTTCCCCTTCAGTTGTGTTTTACTTGCTTTTGTCACATGCATTTTACTGGCAGAAAAGTCCTTCTTTTAAAGTGCACTTTTTCTCTTTCTTTCTGTTCTCATTACTCATTCAGAGAGCTCAGAAAATCTTTCTAGAAGTACAGTCAGCTCACTGGCATTTGAAGAATGAGCATCTTCCCAAGCAATGTAACATCTACATTTTCCTTTGTAATTTATGCCAGAAAAAACAATCACTGTCTTAAAATGCAGCTCAGTGTGTTGCTGTTCCATGGTTAAACCATCCCTGAGCCTTGGCCCAGCAAGTCTTGTACCACAGCTCATTCGAGCAGCACCAGAGGGACCTGGTCCCTGAGGCAGATCCCTCAGAGCACACCAGGAGAGCACAGTTGCCTTCTGGATATTTCAGCAAACACCTGGAGAATGTGGCCAGGCTGCCACCGCTTCTCTGGGCTGGCTGGGGCTTCTTCAAAATCTCACAGCATAGCTCTTCAAGCTTGAAGGAAGGGTGCAGGGGAAATCGCAATTCAACAGTTATTTTCCTACTTTACTCCACGCTCTGCAGATGCGCGGTTCAGAATTAACCCCAGAGGCAGGGCTGCATTTCTATTGTTCACAGATATTGATAGCTCAAGGACTATGTAACTAAAAAGCACCTTCAGTAAAGAGAAAGAAGGATGTTCTGCTGGTGGGGAGAAACCCTATCTCTGCTGTCATCCTTTTAATGATATTGAGTCAGTCTCTTCATCTGTCCCTTCCTACCTGTGCCCTTTTGAAAAGAAACCCACAATCACAGGAGGTTTCTGAAGGATGGAGAGCTTATCTGGGACAGCCAGGGCAGGCCTGGTATGCCAGGGCTGTCCAGCTTCCCAACAGGTGAGTGCTTTGCTCTCTGCAAAGGAGTAGTCCAAATCCAGGCCTCCTGCCCCAAATTCTCCAAGCTTTGAGTCTCTTGTGCTCAAAATGCAGTTTCTCTCTAAAAGAAACAAATCTGTGGACCAGCAGAATGAATGCACCCTTTGGGGTAAGGGCTCCGTCTCTCTACGTGTGCTTACAGCGTAATCGATGGCAGCCCCAGCTGTGGTCTCCGACAACATCCCGACTGGCAGGCAGGTTAGAAAAAGTCATCTTTAAGTCTTGGGTAATTTCTCCAACCAAAAGAAAGCGCTCCATTTGAAACCTGTCAGGTCTTTCAGGAAAAACGTAGCCCCGCCAAGCAGAGGTTTTGGAGACACAGAAGGAAGGCTTGTGAGCTGGGGCAGCCAAGCGTGGCCATTAATAGCCTCAGACATCCACGGCTTCAGAGTCACCTCCCGCTTCTTTGAACTGCTTTGCTGGTGCTGAAGCTGCATCTGCCCAAGATAAACTGTGCAGCCCTGATCTAGCTGTGGGGTCCGGCGAGCTTCAGAGAGAAGCCATTGTCACGCTCTGTCACATTAATCTGGCTAGCAAGTCGATGCTGCTGCCAAAAGTCCTTGTAAAATATACTCTAATTAGGCAATTTTACAAAGCTTACAAATGGAATAGGGAGGCGGGGTGCTTGTTTGTTGTTTTTTGGTTTTTGTTTGTTTTTTTTTTTGTTTTTAAACCTGCTGGATTATAATGTCTCCTAACAGACTAGTTATGGTTTAGTGTTACAGTCTTGCTTAGTTTGCTGAATCTGGCATTTGGGTTAATCTGTCAGCTGCCATTAATTTATGCAAACTGTGCAATTTCTGAAACATCTGGGGCATTTTCATAGAAAGTTCTAAGCAAGAGAAAATTATCAGTTTAATGTACATTTGGTGCTCCCCGAACTGACCACTGTTTTCACAAGTAGCCTCTGGTGTGAAGTGCCAAGGCTTGTACAAATGTGCTCTTGTACAAATATAGGGAGAGCCAAGACGCAATGAAATCCCAAGCAGCTGAGCCCAGCCAAGGCCCTCGGTGCTTCCCTCCACTGCTCTTCCAAAAAAGAGGCTCGAGAACATGTGTCGTCCTGCCACGATCATCAGCATCATAGTGCAGGCACATCCTTAGTGCTTAGTCACTGCAGAGATCTTAATGCCTTTGCTCTTCACGCTGTCAACTTTTTATAGGAGGTCCTCTTTCTCTTTTCTTTTAATTTTCTTTCCTTTTTTTATTTTTTCCTTTTCTTTCTTCCTTTCTTTTTTCTTTCCTTTTTTCTTTTCTTTTTCTTGCACCCCAACCTAAGCATGCCAGGCAGATCCTCACTCAACCTGCTCTCACTGCCAAAGTATGGGGGAGATCATCAACTGCCATTGTTCCCAACTCTACTGTCCTAGATTTTCCTTGCATAAGGCATAAAGGGCACGTTAGATTTGAGGTTTGGCAATACTGTTAGTATTTCCTTCCAGAAAAAAAAGGAAACAGCATGCTCCCACCATTCCTAAATCTGTAATGCTTTTCTGGGTGATAGTAAGGGCATTAATGAGGGGGAAGGTTTTGAACAACAGCTCACCCCTTGAAAGACAACTACCACCACTGGTGTTCAAGTGGAAACTTAACAAGGAGTTAATACAAAGTAAAACCTTTCTCTTCCAAATGAGGGGATAGACGGTGCTTTACTCACTTTCAGCATGTGTAAAGCCCCTGACGTTTTGAAGGAACCACCATGACAGCAGCTCATGGAGTTGTGCCCGAGATCACTTTTGGCCCTTTGCTGCCCTGGGTGCCAGGAGCAAAGCCACCACACAGCGGGACGTGAAACCTGCCGCCCGCTTACACTGCAGGTTCACAGCGTGCCCCCTCGCAGGAGCTGCCAGGCAGTCCCAGAGCACTTCATGGAGTAACCAGACTTTGGTTTTGAGCTTTTTTTTTCTGCTTGTTTTTAATAGTTTGCTGAAGTCGGTGTAATTTGAAACAAGAGCCTCCCACTCTTTGCCTACGCTGGACTATCACCCACAGCAGTGGGCTGGAGTCCTGCTGTGCCTGTAAGGCATCACTGAAATGCAGAAATTGCAGCCTAGCCCAGTTCTCACTAACATGGTGTCAAACAAGTGCAGCCCCGCTGGATTCAGTGCAATAAATCTTTGTCCTTCTAGGTGTGAGGGAAAGATGTTCACTGAGCTGTTGGGGGTGCAGTGTAACTGTGCTTGCTCTTATCCATCTGCTTGATAAGAATTGCCCCGTGTTTGTCCATCCTCATCTACATCTGCCTTGTGACCTCCCTGCTATCCCAGCATTGCTTGGCTTGGGTTTTGGTGGTGGAAGAGACAGTTCTGTCCTAGGCAAGGGGAGAGCTGGAGGCCTGGGGCAGGGATTTCTCATAGCGACCCACTGCCCACAGCCCTCCGTAACTCTTCATCACCATAGTACGGGTGGATTTGCCAAGTTATTTCCTTTCTCCTTGTTCCGTTTCTGTAAAACTGCAAAATCATTAACACGTTAATCATTTTGTAAATTGGCAAGGACATTTTAATTGAATTTTCTCTCCAAGTGGATATGGAGAAGGAGAACAGCATTAGAGCAGTTAGGAATGAAAGAAAGCTATTAAATCTTGCTTTTCCCTCTGGGACACTCATTAAATATAAAATTGGATTCCACTTGCTAGTGGATTCGTAGCCACAGAGAAGTCAGCAACATGTGTTTTCAGTTGCCTTCACAGGCCACTAGCTTCACTGCAACGAAGACCTCAGGCACCTGTTGAACAAACCGGAGGAGTATGTGAAGTAAAATCATCTCCATTGAAAACGATCCTGGAGCCCTCTGTTTGGGAACCACTGGCCTTGTGCCCTTGGTGCTCCCCAAGAATAAGCAATAGTGGTGTCCTGGTGGTCTCCTGGCCACGGCAATGAGGCTTGAATCTGAATTAGGTCTCAGAGAGCTGCAGTTGTCCCCAACGCTGCAGCTACGGCCCTTGGGGCGAGGCTGGACGTGGGCTCCCTGCATCACGGCTTTACAGCATCCCTGTCCCCACGGCCTCCTGTGCGGCTGGCATCAGCGCTATGCTGTTGGGAAGGAGCTGTCAGTTTATTTTATTATTTCCATGAACAACTATTAATCATCCTGTTTCTCTTAATTCTGTTATTTTCTGAGGCGCAAAAGGAACATTAAACAAGTAATAAACTTCTTACGACTAAGGAGGATTAGAGTCAAATGCTCAAACAAAGGACAGCAGGGATTTAAGGAAAATTATATTTTCCATTTGTCTTTCTTCTACACCAAACCCCAGGGCAACAATCTCAGACAGAACATTTTGCAACTTTAAAGGAGCCTCAGCAGTTTTATTTCATCTCAAGCGTGGTACAAGGGAAACTTATGAACAGGGACCCAGGCAAAGCCGTTGAAGTTCAGTTCAGTCACGTGCTTTGGAGGAAAGCTGTGTGACATAAAAGGAAACATTTTCAAAATCATCTAAAAAATGACGTCAAAGTCCAAGACCATGCTGGGGACCTGCCCTTTACAGACACTTTGTGGCTTTTGGAAATGTTAACGATCTAATTTTGTGTGGATATTTCTCCATCACTCCAGACTAGGAGATATTAAAGGAAAAGTGAGAGGATTGCCCTCACAAAGCTCCCCTGAAGATGGACACAGCATTGGAGCCAGCAGGGGAGAAGTGGGAGGAAGCAAAGGAACCACCTTTTCTCCTAGAGAGGGGCCATGTCTCACCCGAAACCGAAGCCTCCAGACTGCCTGCAAACATGCCCTTTCTGCAAAAATCAACCTGTACCTTATTCTGAAAGGAATCCAGCTGGTACCAGAAATGCCATATGTCAGCCCAGGAAAGACATTCCTAAATAATAATAATAATAGCAATAATAGCAATAATAGCAATAATAGCAATAATAGTAGTAGTAGTAATAATAATAATAATAATAATAATAATAATAATAATAATATATTTTTAATAGCTTCCAGCTTCAGCTGGTTACTGGTGGTGGATTTATTTTGCATCCGTAGCTGAGGAGTTTTCAGTTATCATACATATGTCAACAGAAAGAGTAACAACTATGGGTTATTCATGACGGTGGAAGTAAATGGAGGATGATCTGGGATAACAACAAATTGACGAAATGAGGATACTATGGAAGAGTTTTGAAATGGGCACCTTAGTTTACAGCTGCCACGTTGGTTTGTTGCCATTCCTAACCCTGCCTCAAGTCTTTTCCTGGCATGATTCCGCCCAGCCAACAGAAGTTCAAGGGCAACTGCTTAATGGCACGAGGAAAAAAAAAGAAAGAAGTGGAGAAAGGGTTTGAATATGCCCAATCCTGTTAAAAGGATGAGCTGTGTTCTGGAAAAAGAGGTGCAGGATCACCAGCAAGAGTCAGAGGAGATGCCTTCCTCATCCTTTTGCATGCAGGCTGCCTTAGTGCTTTCCTCCCTGCCTTTGCATAACGGCACCGGAAGCCGGTAACACATTTATTACTGGTGGAAATGCTGAGCCTGAACATGGGAGACGTGTGGGACAATGCAGATACAACAGAGCAGAAGCTGTGACTGCTGACACCAAGCAAGTTGCCAAAGCTGGCCATGAATAATGTAAGAATAGCTGCAGTCCTTTCCCTGCCCACGCGGGGAGGTTTGAATGAATTCGGCGCTAATGTGCTCTCTGAGAACGTACGCAGCCAACTGTATTTTCATGGGGTAGAGTGGGAAAACTTAAAATCAGCCATCAAAGTTAGACTGCTTCTCTGCAAGATGGTTACTGCTGAGCATAAATATGCATATGATAAAAATGTCCCTTTTTCTGGGCAGAATGACTGCAGGAAACTTACCATCAGTGTCGGATGCTGATACTGCAGTGAGAACTTCCTCTATATCCCCCCCGCTGGCACAGCTCCATAGAGACAGTATTCAAACCCACTGTTGCAAACAAATGGCTGTAGCTCCGTGAGCGGCACTTCGGCGGGGGCACACGGAGTGCTGCGCGGCGTACCCACAGCTCTGCGGCAGCACCCCCACCATTGCACTCTACCCTGCTTCGCTGGAGGGGAAGAAGTGGCAAACGGCACAAAATGGAGAAATGGAATAAGGCTAAAGAAGGTAGCCCAGACAGCATCGTCAGTGACTTTGGCAGAACCGTGTTTGGGGCAATTGCTGTCATGATAATTAGTCAGCTGCTCCCAGACTGAAGTACCCATGTTCTGACCGTGCAGGGGATCAACTGCATTCGTGCAGCAAAACCCTGCACTGCTGCCTTCCACGGCGTGCTGCAACGGCGCATGTAGGGAGGATTAAGACAGGAAGAGAAAAGTGGTGTTCTTCCTTGTGCTCCCGTGGATGCATTAGAGACTCTTTAGTTCTCAGTGATTATCAGCCGGGTTATCCAGGCAAATTGAGGACGATTTGATAAAATTCAGCTCATCGTTCCTCTCACTGACTAAACTCTGTACCAAATCCTGATCAGTTCACACAAGTTAAGCCAAATCAGGGTAGAAGTGATGCATTGATTTATTAACAATATGTAATGAACTGGCAAACATTGAACAATACATTCAGGATCGATATCAGCAATACAACAGACAACCATGATACCACCCACTTCTAAAGTGGTGACATGCAACTACCTAAACCCCCTCTAACTGATCCCAACATGTGCCGCATGCACACACAGATTTGTGTGCGCAGTCACATACCCTCCCCCAGGCTGTGGGGGTCACAGACACCCTTCCCAGGCGGTGGGGGTCACAGACACCCTTCTTCATCTGGGTGTGGGGGACCTCCTGCCCGCACTGCCCTGCTGTGGGAGGTGTGGGTGCCCCAGCTCTGTGCAGTCCTGCCCTGTCCCACACCCCTGCCAACCCAGATGTGACCCCTCTTGCACCCAGGCTGTAGGTTCCTGTGCTGCACCCGTTCTGCAGGAGACACTTCAGGATCCCCAGGACATCTCCAGTGCCAACATCCATTTTGCAGTGTAAAGCAATGATGGTAGAGGTAAGGTCACGCTCTTGCATGGCATCATGCAAAACGATTTCCTAGTTAGCACAAGTACATGACCATTAAAAAAGCCCAGGAATGCTTTGAATTTGGGCTCTTGAGCATTGAAATAGAAGTGGAAGGGTTTACCAAATGATCTGCCAAAGAATAACTCCAAGAGCTGCTTTGTGCACGTGCAACAACCCCTCCCAGCCTCAGAGGGAAAGATCTCTCCCCACTGTCTAGTCTTTGTGTTTGTTTTCTTTTCTTTTGGTCCTACCCGTAAGCTAGTCTCTCTTTCCATGAAACACGTGTTACAGAAACTTCCTGCTAAAGCAAAAAGCATATCTGTCCACCTGAACTTCAACTCCTCTTATCGCAATATGACAACTTGCAAGGAGTTTCCTCATCAAGAACATAGTGTAGGGCAATAGATAGGTGTGTGTCAGCATGTGTTGTGGCTGTTTTGCTGTGTGTTGGTATAATGGGCTTCTGCGAAAAGTCACCTTTTTAATGGTTTGTAAAAGTACCAAGCAAGTGTTAGAGTTTTACTCTGAGGGGGTAAAGAAGCAGAGAGCCCTGACCTGCCCACGGAGGTGAGAACATTGTGGTTTGAGGTTTGTTTTCCTGATCTGACCCATATAAATAAAATACCTGTCATCGTTCATCTGTCATCTTTACGGATCTCTCCTTTCTGATGATAAGTGTATTTTCAGATCCTGAGTTACGGATTACCAACTTTTGAGCTCTGAAACCAAGATATATTTTAACAGGTTTTAAGCTATGATATCTGATTCTTCACGGGGGGGCGGGCAGAGTCAGGAAGTCAAACAAACCAGAGCACAGTCCTCTCTGCAAAGGCCTTGGCCAGTGGTTAATGGAAACAGCAGAGTTTGCAATACTTAAGTACTGTCTTGGCCAAGTCCTACATTTTGTTGAAGTCAGTGGTGGTGGGGAAAAAAATCATCTGATCTCTAGAAAGCTTCAGCTCTACTGGTTTGTGGTTTTTTAGAAACACTTACAGAAGTCAACTCGACACTATTTAGTATCAAGGTCTCCATGTTATTCCTTGAATGAAGAATAAGAGGACAGTGAATTTTGGAAAGCAACTAAATTTTACAGCATGAGAACTCCTTCTGGAATAAAAGCTTAAATAAGCACTCCCTTTTCCATGAGCCTTGGGTGGCTGGGAAACAACTTCTGCTCTGTCATTTTTCAGAAGGAGAAGGGTCAGTGAAGACTGATGTTTACTTCTATATGCAGAACACTTTTTTACAAAAACAGGAAATTAATTAAATTTAATTTTAAATTTGTAATTCATTAAATCCTGGTTTTGATCCCAAGAAGGCAGGGGAAAGAAAACCAATTTTATTTGACTTTTTTATTTCAACTCCTGTGGGCTAATTTTGTCGGGGGGTCTGAAGTAATTCAAGGAGTACCAGGAGCACAATGGGTGAAGAGCATCGTATTTTACAGACGAGAAGGAAGAAATTCACCCTAGGATTGAGCCTTGAGCATGGAAAACCAGGAGAAACACATAACTGCCATTCCACTGTAAACACCCTGACTCGTTTCTGTGCAGTGATGTTACTGCTTTTACAAAGAGACACTAAAATTGAAAATGTCTTTCCTTGTGTTTAGAAGAGGGTACTTGTTCTTTAATTCAAATGAACTAAAGCAAACATAAAATACCTTTCAATGAAGAGCTAAGTCAGCAGTGCTATTAAACTGAGATTTGTACCTAGTCCTAGTCTGGGATTTAAGTGAATGATGTTGTCCAAAGGAGCTGTTAATCTGAAGTCAAAGTATAGATGAAGCATTGCTTTACTTTTTAAGGACAAGATCCTAGATTATAAAAGATTTGTTGACTTTTGCTTGAATAGTTTTGTGAAGTATTTTGTAAAAGTTGAAAGTGGCTGTTCAAGGAGAACATGTAGTGTCCTGGTATCAGACAGTGCGACATTTGTAATAAAACAAAAGGATAATAGTATAAGGAAAATACCAAAAAAATTTTAAAGCATAGTATTTGTTTTTCAAATATTGCTGCTTTCTTTTTTATTCCACTAGGAGCAGCAGAAACACATTTAATCTACTCACTGCTTGGAAGCCAGTATCTCTAACAATCCTAAACGATATCTAACATGATTTAAAAATCCCCTGCCTTCTTTCTGCACCAAAATTTGATCAAGTATATTTGGTCAAGATTTCTGTCATCTCAATGTGTAAACGACTGTCTAATCAGAAACACTTTACAAAAGGGTTTTGGTACAAAGTTCAGATTAACTCCCAAGCAATAAATATAGAGATTTTCTGGTGATGTTAAATATACATCATTGCAACTTAGTTTAATGAGCAGGTAGCAAAAGCTTTTGAGTTTCTGTCTGTATTGAAAGTGATTTATGTGACTTCTTGAGAATGAAGCACACCCTGACCCCAAACACGATCTGAACATCTCTGACATCTTTACTTCAGGCTTATGCTTCTTGTAAGTCCTCCTCATAGGTCTTGCTAGGACAGCTAACATCTGTCTGTATTAGTTCTATACATCTTCTATAGACTGAAATACCACCAAGCAAGAAAAACAACTTTGTGCTTTATCACTTGTGCTTCACTATGAGGCTCTGGAATGACGCTTGGCTTTTGGGTATGGTTGAAAAGAAACGAGTTCAGAACAAGCTTGTGAGGCACATAAAGGGATGCTCTTGTGACTTCTCAGTCTGCTGATGTTAAGCTTGGACAACTTGCTAGATTAACATCTTGATCAATAGATGTGAACCCTGGAAATTGTGGGGCTGCTGTTCATTCCAAAATTCAAACCAGAATTTCTAGCAAAAGGATTTCTAGGATGGACTCACATCTAATTTAAAGTCAGTAGGCTGGTGACTGTAAATAGTCTAATGGTACATGGCTGACAGATGACCAAGCAAGCACACTGTGGTCTTTTTATTTATAAACTCAACTCAGTACTCTACCTTGTGATGACACAATGAGCAGCCCTATCCCTCAGCATCATACTATCTGATCGTACACTTAACTGAAGCAAAGAGCTGGTAGAAGTTCTCATCTCTCAATGATCCAAATATCCTATTTCTCAAATGTTCCAAATACCTTCCTTCCTCCAAAGCTTCAGTAATACTCGGATTTATTTGCAAACAGAATCCTAGTAATAAGCCTTACCACCAAATGCTGTTTGCAGCTAAGCAAATATATGTAATAAAATGCAGAGAACTAACCAAATTCTAAAAGGGAATAAAATTAATGTCAGAAGTTAAAAATAGCTACTTTATGGAGTTCAGATTTATCTAGTGATGTAAGTCAATTTAATTTAGTAGGATTATGTGGCAGAAACATAGCCTAATACATCTTGGCTTACCAAATGATGATATGTACAAAAGACCTAATCTTTTGTTAATTTTTCTGATGTGTATTAACAAATTCTGTATTTTCGCGAGCTATTTCTGGTATATTTTCTATGTGCTATACTGCATAATTAAAGCCTCAACCTTTCTCTTGAGGTAGCTACTTACTTATTTCTGGTGATGATCAGCAGAGCACCAGCAGCAATATAGATAGATGGTGATATATTTCTCTAAACAGTGAAAATCAAAGTGCATCTTTCACAGCAAAAAAAAGCCTTTGCTTATGGTCTTCCCTTATTAAAAACAATTACATGTGTTTACTTTATTGATGCTTTCCTCAGAGAGAGAACTGCTTGAAAGAGCACGTCTAGAGAGCTGAGTGATGTTCGGTGACAGCAGGTACTCAGAGGATCCCTTGCGAAGGAGCAGTGCCCGTGCTGGAATCATTCTTCTGCCCAATTCCACCCCTTTGCTACAAAACCTACGTGGCGTTTCCAGGAACCGCGAATCATATGTGTCAGCCTGAGTGTTCATGTCCCAGATCAGTGATTAAAGGCTAGCTGCGTGTGCCAGGAAATGGAAATCTTCTATTATCTGTCTCAGCTGAAGAAGTTGTTTTGGTGTCTGTTAAAAGGAATCGGTGAGTTCTGCCCAGGTTGAAAAGTAGCTCACAAAGCAGCTGGATGCAGTGGCTGAGCAGGAGGAGGAATAATGTGCTCCCCCGAAGGGATGCAAACACCACGGTAACTCGTACAGAAAGCTGTAACAAGATTTTAGAAAAGTGATGTTTCTTTTGATTAAGAGCCGAATCTGAGGGTTCTGAGACTGGAGAGGGACTGAATAGACATGATTTTTGTCTATTCTAGTTAGGAGGAATAATTTAATCTAATGTAATGTGTAAAGCTGACAGGGATCCAGGACTCCTGTGGTTATAAATCCAACTCCATCTCTGAGCTGGTCAACTCAGGTAGCTTTCTGACTCTGCCAGATAATGGTAAGATTGAAGTAGGAATAGCAATATAGACAGGGCTTGACCAAATGTATTCACAGTGATTAAACAGCCCATCATTGGCAGCTATTCACTCTGAATTCTGTCAGCCCAACTGAATTCCCCTGGTGAGACCCATCAGTGGCTTCCAGTTGCTATCCTTAATGGTGGGGCTCACCCCTATCTGTAACAGGTCAGAGAGTACTCGGGGAGACAGCGGTGGACCCCAGGAGCAAGCTTGCACTTCCTCAGGTTGGTGTGCAGCCTGCTCGGTGCTCTCATTCCTTTCCCCTGCCCACAAGCAGAGTGAAGCTTGCCAGGTGAGATGAAGCTCACAGAGAGGTCCTCTCTTCTTGCAGTAGAAGGGGATCATGGGGTATGTCCCAGGGCAATGCTGACTTTAAGACCTCATCCTGGAGTTGCCATACAGGAGAGAGCACTCCCTTGTTGGATCTAACCACTCTAAGGTGTTTTGTCAGTCCTAAATAGCAGCTTGGCTGGACTGTTAAATGCCGACTCCACCTGCAATAGCGAACAGCCCACTCCAGTCCCGCCTGCCTCACCAGAGCTGGCTACAAGGACTAGCTGAAGGTCTGGCAGCCTGGCTCTGCGGGCAGAAAGGTGGTTATTATCTAGCAGTGGTACTAGTAGACACTTGCCTCCTACGTGGGATTTGACAGCCTAACACCATGCTTGCAGAACCTCAACGGGATGATGCATCAGCTCTGCTTGCCCTGGCTTTTTGCTTCAGTGTCACTTGGGCTCATGGGATTACTCAATAGCTGCATGGCAACCTTCACCCTACTCATTGAGTATGACAAGGATGATGCTTTCTAGGTGGTTAGATACTGGTTGACACATTGCCCTGTGCTACTTGGTTAGGTTTTTATTCTGCAGTGGTATGGGCAATAATCAGCAGTACAGCTGCTTTGCAGCTTTAATCTTTCCCCACTTATCTTCTCCCAGCAAAACAATTTGCACATCTTTGCTCAGCTGATTTCTCCAAACTTGCCTGAAAGCCTTGTCTGTGTTAAGTCAACACGTAACAAGAGGAAAATTTAAACAGAAAGCCACTTTCTTTGCTACTTAATTTGAGGAAGGGGAAAGGAGGGTTAATAGGTAATATACAGGACCCAGACTGGAGAGAGAATCAATTCTTGATATAACTCTATGGTTCAGCAGCCATGGATGAATTCTGCCTAGTGACAGGCAAAAATGTTGATAAAGCTGAAAAGTCAGTGGGAGACAAGTGATGGGTTTCAAGGCGCGAGGAGAAATCAGTGTCCAGTTGCTAGGTGACACATGTCTAGCAGACCACTCTTCTGAAAACATGAGTGTGGTTTTCTTTTGTTTTAGCAAATATGATTACATCTAGCAAATCACATATATGCATGTACACACAGCTCGCTTTCTTTTCGTGCCTCTCCTGACTGATGGATTGATTTATTTTTTTTATAACCCATGTTTCTCTTTCTGCGCAATTCTCTATGGTTAATGAAATCTAAGCGAGAGCCTTGTAGTAGCTGAAGACGAAGTTTCGTGTGAGCTATGGAGACTGGTCACAAACTAAGCCGTATTCTTCCCACTGAGCCAGGCTCTGAAGAAGCAGAAACTGGCCTCTGTTATTCCACCTCAAGATGCAGGAATGCCCGATGCTAGTAACTTGATCACAACTGGAGCTTCATCAGCATTATTTCTGTTGTTGGAAATCACAGTGGATCTTCAGCACAGTGTATATACATTTGCATTTCATATATGTGTTCCTACTTCCCTCACTTGCAGGTAGGACTGAACATCAGTCCCGAGTTGTTTAAGCTGCTACCAATAATAGGTTAAACCCCATATTATTTCACTTAGTGGCCATTTAACTGTTACAGCATCCTAAATCTATTCATCTGTTCATTTATTAAGTAATGTCTTAACTGTGGGGCTGTTCAACATTGACTTGATTAGCGTAGTTGTAATAATTCAAAACTTCTGAGAGGGAGCAAGGAGTATGAACAAAAATAAGGCATATGCACCAGTTTCTTATCAGCATGCTTGGCTTGCTTTGTGTGGTCACGGGACACAGTGCACTGGATCTGTCTCTTCCCAAGGGTGAGCTTTGGGAGATAATGTCTATAAGGGCTGCTTTTGGCAGAAAATTCCAGACGTCTCCTGGATTCACCTGGGAATTAACTCAGAAGTGGAATGAGTCTGGACAGTTCCTGAAAAGGAGTTGTCTTCCTTTCTCAGATGGTTATCCGTCATTTTGGGTTTCCTAGGCTGGGTGGTGCTTATTATAATCTAAGCTTCACTAACAAGGTCTGGCAAGGTCCTACAAGTCCCACGAAGTCAACTTAAAATTCAGCCATGAAGTTTGTTAGGAGTGTCGTGCTGCCTGCTGCTGGGAAAGGCAGAGCAGCAGCAGTCTGGGAGAGCTGGATGCAGCACATCCACCGATGGACTGTGTAACACCACACGACACCTTGCTACCTTTGCTCATGCTGAATTACATGCTCTTCAAATGCCCTAGTCCGTGTCCATAGTGCCTGTTTTCCCCATCATTGTTATTTCTAAATCTGGATTTCCTTGGCTTTTCTTGGTTTTAATTCCTTAAGAAATGAGATGCTGAACCCTTTGTAAAAAGGTAGCCCACGGCAAAAGTTCAGAAGATGGCTGTGACATGCTTGTGTCCAGCAACTCATGTGATTTGCCTCCCAGGTCAGGCAACAATGCTTTTGGCAGAGCTTCCCTGGCACCTACCTGAGATTTAATCCAAAAGCAGTATTTGACTTTCTAAACTACCAAGCATTATTGTCTCTTCTTACAAAAAGGCATTTTTTCCTGTGCATGCTCATAATACATGCACAAAATATAATGTGACAAAGAGCAGCAATATGCTAAGACCTCTCCTTAGCATAGAATATGGCTTAAAATTCCTGTTATGTTCTTTGAAAGTACAAGTGTGCCTTGATATTGCTATAATATTGAACTCACTTCTGGCTTTTAGTTCTGGAGCTCATCCCCACAAATAATCTCCTTCTGTTTCAGGCTAAGGTTCACAACATCACTGGAAACAACCCGCTAATATGGTAGAGCACTACCCATCAGAGCCGAAAAGTGTTGTGTCACTTCTCATACAGCAGCTGTGGCAAACTGCCTTGATGATGTGCGTGGTTGCCAATGATATGCAAGCATCCATGCAACATGGCCTGCTGACCCACCCCAAAATGGTTGGTGATTGCTCTGGAGTTTGAGTCAGAAGCTCAGATGGCTGTGGAGCACATTGTTTTTACTTGTTCTCGTGGGAGTCGAGGAGGGCTGGGCTAAAGGTCTATGTATGAAAGAGGCAGAGGGGCAGCCCTGGGAGGGATCCTCTCCTACTGCTGTACCCATTGCTCTAGCCCCTTCCGTAGTGGCAGGAGCAAAATGGCTTTGCAATTGAATGTAAGACTAACTTTTCCTGCCCGTCTCCTCCATCGCATGCATCACCCTCTGCTTCCCCAGCAGCTGCAGACTCCTTTGGCCTCTCTCTTGCCCCTCTCCAGCCTTGTTGCTGCTCTCTGCACAGGTCAGTATAATGACTCCAGCATTGCAGTAAGGCAAAAATCCCACCCAAATAAGGGACATGGCTGCTGCCTTAGGAGGGATGAAGCAGGGGAGGATACATCTATGCTCTGTTTGGAGTGTATTTGCTCATATTTAAGGCTTACAGCCTGGTGGTTTTTTAGGAAGCTTTCATTTTTGCTGTCATTGCCATGTGGACAGAGCAGCCATTGGTGTCCCCAGCCTCCACCATATATGCTGTGTTCCTACCCCCAGCTGCGCTGGACAGACAGATCCTAGAAGCTCTCCAGAGCTGCGTGCTGGGCCCAGGCAGTGCACACCCTGCCATAAAACAGCCCAGAATCTCACACCCAGCAAGGCAGATGCACAGCCTGGGTCATATTTGCTCCTGCATGCTCAAGAGGAATAACTCTCCTTGTAGGAAAGTAAATGTTTTAGAGGCTTAAAGGGGCATTTTGATGAAAATCAGCTCATTTAAATGGTGTTACTCCAGGACACTTACAGGTTGGGTTCGTATAATTTCAACATCCCATTGTGTCTGATAGCATCTTTTCTCCCTGCAGTCCTCAGGCACATAGGCTACGTCTGTTCTTCTGAGCAGAGCTGGCTGGACCCATCTGGTAGCCCTGCAGCCAGGGGGTAGGGCACTGCTCGTGAGCACGAGTCTATGAGCTCGACCCCCTCCGTCCCACGACAGGGACATTTTGGCAGTGGTCCTTGGCATCACTGTTCCCTGAGTCGTGACTGGGCAGGGGCCAGGAACGTGCCTGTTGGTTGGCATGGCCGAAACTGGTGCTGGGGTATGGACAGCTATGGGAGATTGCCGTGTAAAAGCCCAGCCCAAGTTCTCCTCTAGTTTTAGGTATAAGTCTAGGTGCTCCTTCTTTGCAGCTACCATGGCTTCCAGATACAGCCAGCTGAAATTTCTTGTAGACAAAGCTTTCCTAACTAAAATATCCCACATCTATTTTTTTTTCCCCACTGGAAGATGCTAATTCAGGTAAAAACATTTAGATTTTCATGGAAAATTTTGAAAACAATAGCTTAATTTTAAACATTTACAGCATTGAGCATTTCCAGCTCAGGAGAAAAAAAACCAACCAAACAAACAAAAAAAAACCACCAAAAAAAAGAACCACCTATAGTTGAAATATTTTTTCCTCCATTTGAATTCATTTTTAACTTACTGAAGAAAAAGATATGCTTCATTTGACATTTTTCACTTTACATTTCCACTGAGAGAACCTCAGTTTTCCAAATAGGTTTGCTTTTACTTCTGAGAAATTGTCAGATGTAACTTACAACTTACATTAAACTCTCATCTTCAACAGACATGATATAAGCTCCTTTAGCTGTGAAAGAGGAATTGGTTTTGCCTGAAATACAAATATATTAAAAACACTTCTCTCTTGCTTGTGAATAAAGTACTTTCTTTCTTATTCAGGAAAAAAATATCCTGCTCACATAACAGAGGCAGGGGTGGCATATTAACATCATTATTTAGACTTGAGATCACCAAATGGGATCAATTTTAAGTAATCAATGTCCGGAGCTGATAACTCCAGCAGCTGTTCAAACTACTTCTAACAACTTATGAATTCACAATTTGTATTGTTTTTCATGCAAAAAGTATGTGACTGTGTTTCAGCGCAAAGGCT
Source organism: Aramus guarauna (assembly GCA_013400195.1). Taxonomy (NCBI): domain Eukaryota; kingdom Metazoa; phylum Chordata; class Aves; order Gruiformes; family Aramidae; genus Aramus; species Aramus guarauna. The sequence continues at coordinate 589,502 of VXBL01002128.1, read as the reverse complement.
CCTTTCCCTGAATGTCCTGGTTGTAGCAAAACCAGCAGATCTTCGTATGAATTCTGTGTGCCTTAGATGAGCACAGCTTCATTCGCAGGAGAGATCCTCCGTACCCACTGTTATCCCACCACTCCAGCTGGAGCTATAATCAGTGGTTGTGGAGACCAGGGCTTTTATTACTGTACACCAGGACTGGTGTATTGCTCTATTGGTTTTATTTGTTGTGTTTGTTTGTTTGTTTGTTTGTTTTTGGTTGGTTGGTTGGTTGGTTGTTTTGGGGGTTTTGGGGGGTTTTGGGGCTTTTTTTGTTTTTTTTTTCAAGAGATTGACAAACTTTTCCTCAATTTCCTTTTCCACTAATGAGCTCAGAGCAGCAGGAAAAAACCCCAAAGGCATGGAGACCAGCCACGCTCCTATCGTTTCCAAGCAGATACACTGGGATCTAAAAATGCCAATCTGTCAACACCAGGAATGCTTTAACCATCTAATGTGCTGGAACCAGTTTCAGTTTCCTGTAATTCCCTTTGCTTAAGTGGAATTACTCCAGGCGTAAATGTGGCTCCTGATGTTATGTGCAAAACAAGGCAGTTACATTCTACTGTGTCGGGACTCTGGAAAAAATAATTAAGAAAAGACCATACAGGAAGATGACGTATACTGTGGCGGCTACGCTGGCTCAGGAAAAATACCCTAATTTATCAAAATTAATGAGTTTATTTAAGATTACTGTATCCTAAAAAATTCTAGAATGAGAATTACCCAATCATTTTTTTAAATAACAAGGCCACTGATTTATGGAAAAGTTCACGTGGCCTGTAAGACGATAGTTCCTTTCTGGAAGGAGAAGAGACGATGTAGATGTAAGGCCAACACACATAACTAAAAAAGAAAAAAATTCAACAGCACAAAACTCCATTTCTTCAGGAAGGGGAAGGGGTGCTTTGAAGCATGGGACTTTTGCAGGTTAGGCAATAAAAGGGAAATGAAGAGTCTATCGTAGCAAAGGCACCGATCTTCTGCTTGCCCAAGAGGAAATGCCAGGTTTCCTGGGCTAGGTTTGTGTTTGGACACCAAACAAGCTGAAAGGGATGCTGTGAGCAGTCTCTGGTCTGCAGGGCCATCCTGCCCTGCTGGAAACGCACATCTCTGCTGGCGGCTCCCCAAGGGCATTTCTCCCAAGAGAGCAGGCAGTGCTGACATCCCAGAGGGTCTGTGAAAAGGCAGTGGCTTTGCCTTGATGCCTGGGCTTGACCGGATCTCTGGTGGAGCTTTTAAAGGTGCCCCCCCTTCCCTGCTGGTGTTGGAAGGGGTTGTTCTCCAAGGATGGTGATTGCACAGGGTCCCCAGTGATCAAGGGGCATCCCGGGATATGTTCCTGGATGAGCAGGTATTATGGACACCTTCAACCCACCACTGCAACATCTCAAACCCAACGCATCTGCAGGCAGATTTTCTGCTGGTGGGGATCTTATGATAGCTTATGCCTGCAGCATTACATCATTGAGCTGAATCCGGCCCGGGGCCAAAGCACTCATGGTTTAATGTAATGAGACATTACCCTTTTGGCTACAGCAGAGTGACGACCTTGAATGATGGCAGGAGTACTGATCTGCAGAGCGTTTATGTGCAGTTCTAAATGAGATTAACATTTGCCGTGTGTTCGGTTGTTTGGTAATGATCTATCATTTCACTTTCCAAAAGAGAGCAGCAATGGCCAGGGTGATTTTCTAGAGAGCGTGCAAAGTGATAAACCCAGCCATGGTGCAGGATACCTGCAGAGAACCCCAGAAACACTGTACTCCTCTTTTGTGTCAAATCCCTTGTTTTGAAAGCAGCCTTCAAAATTTTTGGTGTATCAGATGTACCACAAAGACAGTGGGCTGAGTCCACAATAGATACCACTCATAGCATAAAATATTGGTCAGTCTGCCAAACTGAGGGTGTCTGACCTGCTAGGTTCACTGGGCATTGCTCAGTCCTCAAGATTTAAAAGACCAATAATTGTGTTTTGCTACCTACAATGTGGTGTGCTATGCCATTGTATGGCGCAATATGTCAGAGTGAAAGGACACCCGAATAGCTCATGTCCATTAACAGAAAAAAGCCACATATAGCCATCCCAGAAGTGATACTTGCATTTCCCACGGGAATTGAACAGAGGGTTTGATAAGCTGTTCTGCAAAGCATCCTAAAGCTTTCTGGCAATGGGGAAAGATCATGTTTAATTTTTACAGTAATTTTGTGGTCTCAGGAAATGATTGTCATAGTGAACTGAGGTGATGGGGAGCTTTAATCTCGCTGCTGTGTAAACAATTTAGGGAGGTGTTGTTAGGAGCGCTGGTAGTCACTGCCACTGCCTGGGGTGGCACCACGACGCACCAGCTTGGAAGTAACGACACCACGTTTGAATTACGGATGCAGGGGAGACCTCTGGGAGGTGGTACACGCGCCTCTTGCGCTTGGTGCTGAAGCACTGTATGAGCCATTGGGTGCCTGAAAATGGCACCTTCTCATAGGAAGTGAAGAAAAGAGAGATACTGATGTTTGAGTGCTTCAATTACATTGGTTGCAAGCTTTCTACTTTGTATTTATATTTGTGGGAAAAGTACATTTAGAAAAGATCAGCCTGAACTTGAGGCTGGAACTACACATTCCTCCATGCCCTCTGCTTCTCACAGCTAGGAAAACACCTTTTTTTTCCTTGCAAAGATATAAGAGGGATGGTTACCCCTGCTACCTTGACCATTCCCACTCTTTGCATCTTGCCATCGGATAATCACAGCACCCTGGCTCCCAGCTCACTAGAGAGGACAACACCTATCTGATACGGAGCAAACTCCCAGGGCAATGAGAACTGCTCTGCATCACTTCTGGGTCTGCTGAGCAGAAGCATCTGGATTTGCTTTGCTGTGTCGCCTGAGCTAGGCACTTTTTAAAAGGTTCTTGATACTGCTGTGTGATTGTTTAAAAAATTAAACCAACCAACCAAACACACACATGTGGGAGATCAGACAAAATTGCCTGTGTCTTAGTGTTGCATTTGATCATGTACGACCAGAAGTGGCCCAGTCCTTTGTCTTCTTTCTCTGTCTTGTACCTTCTCATCTATATGTACCTTTTCAGTGACAGTAACTTTTTTTGATATGTTTTAGTACCAAAATTGCTACCTGAAACTTGTGTGAAAAAAAGATCTGAAGATGAAAAATCTCACCAAACAAAACTCTGAAAATGTTTCCTATGAAGCTTTTAATCATCTTCCATCAGCTCTTGACAGAACTACTTCAGTTCCTGGGAATTAATTATTCTGTTGCATATCTTATTGCCTAAATGAATGGTAAACAGGACACAGGAAAGAGAATGACCTGAGGAAGACTGATTTCCATGTTGCAGGGAGGACATATATATATATATATATATATATACCCTTTCTTCACTCTCATGCTCTTGAGAGAGTGTGATGGACATGGAAACAGGGACAGATCTGGAAGGTGTTTCTTCTTGCCATGTGACATGGGTCACATATTGTTTTCTTCTAACACAAAGCAAGGAACATCATTAGCTTTGAGAAAATAGTGTTGCCAATGCTTTTTCCTGCATTCATCCCTTCTGTTTCCATGTAAGACTCCTAATTTTTTTATTTTTTTTTTTTTTTCTTTCCCATGTTTCCTACCTGGTCTCCTATCTCAGTTTTAAAGGGGGAACATACATATCCTACTAGCTCTGAAATGTAAATAATAGGCAGAACCCAGGGCAGCCAAGCTACAGTGATAGAGAAACCCTTCTGTTTCTGGGTTATCAAACATTTGTGTGATTAAACTCAAACTAGGTAACATGCTGCTTTCACAGAGTACTTTGTATCTCCATTGCTGCCTTTAACAGCCTTTGGACTCTTCAGCCTTTCACATGTGACTCTGACTCCTCTTTCTTAAAACAAATGCTAACACCTGCTTCAAAAACAGTATCTCCTGGGCCACATAAATTATGAAAGCTCAGTAACCCTAAAGCAATTTCAGATTCTTGGCTCGTAGGTGGTGCTAAACATAAGCCAAAGACCCCAGTCATAACCAAGGTGCTGCAGTTTAGTTTGCCGTATTTCTATTGCTCTGCAGTCTTGCAGTTTTCATTTCAGAGCATGCTTGCTTTTCCCCTCATGATCCACATTTTAAAATAAAACCAGAGGTTTGTTGTTAGAACATGACAGCAATAGGGGTATTTTTCGCAAGCATAAAGATTGAATGGAAAAATCCTCCTGCTGGCCCCTTCCTGAGCAGGGAAATTCAGAAGCAAACTTAAAATATCTTTCTCAGTTTATTCTAGCAACTGTGGTCATTTCAAGGGTCTTTAAGAGGATGCATGAGTTTGCGTAAGACCTGCAGCATCATGCCTGAGCTTGAAGCTCTTCAGAGAATCCACCTGGGAAGAAGGTGTTTAACGTCTCACAGCCACCCTGGTCGGCTTCTGTCAGGCTTCAGTGTCTTTACGGCTCTGTTTACAGAAGAGCGAAATCCCCAGTTTCCAATTTGAATGCCACTAGTCATTTGTAACCTTAGAAAGCACAGTGTAGCAAAACATGAAATTTGCTCCTTTTTCATTTCCACTCCACACCCTCCCACCCCTTCCTCTCTCCTTTGAACTGTTCTCACCGCTTGCCAGTGTAGTACAGCTTGTTAACTGGCTGCCACTCTGATTTTTCACAAGTTTGCCACGTTGCAGTGACAAGACCATGTCGGGGCCCAGATGCTTCAGAGTAAATAAATAGCACATCTGGGATTTGGAAATGGGCCGGCTCTATATTATGGAAAAAGCTGGTGTGGAAACACATCCAAAGAATACACAGCTGGAAACTGTTAACTCTGGAAGGAAAGTTAAAAAAAAAAAAAAAAAAGAAAGAAAAAAAAAGAAAAAGGAGGCAAAAACTCAGGAATTACTACTGCTTGAGATCTTGTGCATTATAATTGCTGAGAAACAGAAACTCAGTTTACACAGCAGTTAAATTAATGGCATTCCTGAAAATCTGATAGTTTATGATAATTGACCTCAAGCAACATAAAGGCAGCACAGGGTGGGAGGCTTGACTCCTCGCTGTCTGGCTTTCTTGGATGTGTTTGGTAACGTCCCAGCTATCTGAATGCGCAGGCGAGCTGGTGGGAAGGATGTTGGTGGTAGGGCGATGCGACTGCCCTTCTGGAGCCACGCTGCTGAGAACCGCCGCAGTTTCCCAGGCCCCTGAGCAGCCCGTGTCACTCAGGGTGTGCCGGCCCCAGAAGCACGCAGTGGAAGGAGACCGAAACGGAGGCGGCCACGCTCATTGCATCGCTCACTGCATCGCTCCCGCAGCCGGAGGAGCAGCACCCCTGGTAGATGATTCAGGAGGGTGAATCAGCAGCAGCTATGGAGGGGGCTGCTCCCACCCACTCTCTCAGCCAAAACCGTGTGCTGCTGCTACCAAGGGCAGGGCAGAGGTTCAGCAAGGTAAAACCAGGACAGGGAAGGCAAGAAAAAACCCAAAATAGAAGGAAATTGTATCTTTGGGCTTTTGGTTTTTTGGACAAGAATCCTTGCATTTAAAAAATCTAAGCCAAAGCAACAAAGCCCTCAGACAGTGAAATGACTGTGAGCAATTATTTTAAGCATTGCTCCAAGGGAGGCACGCATCATGCAGAAAATCTCTTACTTTTCACATGGGCACCAGTCCTGGTGTAGAGCTATCGATGGAGTGCCAGACGCTGCCACGGTCCCCGTGCTCAGCGCGCGCCTCTCCTTCCAGACTCCAGTAACTCTTTAATAGCTCTGAACGATCCTGTTTTCCCCGGATGAGATAACCATTGATTGCAGCTGAGAGCCAGTCAGGCTAGGGCACAGGTATCCTCCATCCAAAGGCAACGCAGTAATAGGTGCATCACACATTGGAGAGGAGAAAACGTTTTTTCACTTACTTTTTTTCTCTCTTGCTTGCCAGACTTCCTTTCCCCGGTACGCGTTAATTTGGATTTGTCATTGCATAAATGGAAAATGTAGTAAGAGAGCAAATCCAGGTTTCTAGATCAAAATATACTCACTTGGGCAGCATTGGGTCTATGTATAAAATAAGGCTAATCTGTGGTAGAGGTAGGTGATGCTACAGATGCTTTAGTGTAGTCTTGTATGTTTAAGAAGCCCTTTAGTGTGCCAAGACAGATGCCATTTCATTTTCTGCATGACTTATAGTGATGCCTGAGTATTTCCTAGCATTTATTTTATTTACCCTAACAACGCTCTGTTTCCATTTTATGGTTAGGAAATAGGATATTTTGGCAAAATCCTTAAAATATTTTGGGCAGAAGAACCTAAGGACTCTCTCTGAAAGCTTCCTGCACCACAGACGTAGGAGTGTGGAGTGAAGAGACCCATGTTTGGTGCCTCTGTCCGTTACATGGATCCCGGAAAGGACAGATGGGTCCAGAGCCAGGAAAAGCCAAGCCTGATTTTGCCTTCTACCTGAGGAAGATCAAACTATTTCTTCTGTCTCCAAGGAGCTACCCTTCTCATTGAGACTGTCGTGCCGGCCGCTGAGGCAGCCGCCATTGCACCCACCCCCACCTGTGTGTGTTTCTGCTGTGCCATCATTTATCCCTTATTAAGCCCTGTGCCCTTATTCCCTTAATTCAGGTTAGGCCGAAGGCAAGTGTCTCGTTGTATGTATGGAGAAGAAACCTAGAGCCTGAGGCTAGGAACATGATATTTTGGGAGACTCAGAGTTAGATCAAGCAAATTGTGTTGAGCGTGCCCATGTCAGCAAGCCAGGAGCATCTGCTTGCCCTGCCGCAGGGTGTTCTGTGCTTCATCTGTGGATTACTAGCAGTGCCAGCAGCAGTTATACTTTCACTATAGTCATCTCTTGAAGCCTCAAGAAGGACTGGACATTAGCTGCTCTTACAGACACAGCTGGTTATACGTCAAGATATTTGGTTCAGTTGTGTTATTAAGAATTAACTGAAAGAAATTGTATGGCCTGGGCAATGCAGGAAATACATACCATAAAACCAATCTGCAGGAATTTCTGAAGCTGTGTTAATCCAAACAAAACAAAATATCCCACAGAAGGCTGGAGGCAAGTCCTGGCTTCCAAACCACTCAGCTCCCTCTTCCCCAGAGCTGCTTTGAAAGTGACCCTGCTCACTTTCTCAAAGAAAAGCCTGCAGTACCCACCAGAGGCTGGTGTTGGCTACATGGATTTGTTTTCTACAACCATAGGACCTTCTCTGAGGATCCAGGACAACTGGGGAGAAACAGGATCCACCTGACAAATTAGGGCAAAAGCATTGTTATCAACACGCTGTCCAATCTGATGAAGAGTGCTTTAAACTAGGAACAATGGGAAAGGGAGATGGTCCACAGCCAAGTGAGGAGGTGGTGGACCAGGCTGGTAAGCAGATGATGCAAGGTGATGTGAACTAGAGAGAACATGTAAATAGCAAAACAAGGGCAAAGGGAGCCCACCTCAAGTGTATGCACATAAATAAGGATGGGTCCACAGGGCAGCATTATGGGGAAAAGTCTCATACCTCTTCTGGGGTATCAGTGGGTGTCTCTCTGTTCTTTCACCAATGAGTGGAGTGGAGGCACTTGGGGCACACATACTTCCATTTGTGGGTCTGTGATGGTGCTAACCCTGACCGCCACTGACACTGGGCCCTTTCCTCCCATGACTGGTAGGAGTGGTGCAAAGCTGGCCACACGTGGTGTGTGGTCCTTCTGCAGTTGTGCCAGGCTTTGCAAGTTGGGCGTGGTGTTGCAGTGTGTCAGGCCACAGTGGAGCTGCTGGCTTTTAGTCTGCATTGAGTTCCCCTGTAGGTAGTCACCTGTCTGCATGCTCACTCTGCCTTGGTCCTGTAGACATTCATGTCAAAGCTGAAGCACACGCTAGGAGCCTATCTAGCCATGTGACCCAGAGTAACAGGGCATGTGTAGCATCATGCTGGTACTAGGAATTTTGTGGAAGGTCTGGAAGAAGGGCAAGGAGCTGTGGAAAATCTGGGCAGTGTATGAGACCACTAGGCTAGTTATCCTGTCCATTAATGTTTTATGAGGTCAACAAGGGCCTGTAGGATGATGGAGATGATATAGCCATAAAAGCCAGGTGAACGACATGGGGATGTGAATCCTGTTGGTGTCACCACTTCCTAGCAGGGGAATTGCCTCCGATCCCCTCAGGGGGTTAGTATGACAGCTGTGCTGGGGACCTGCATGATGTCATCACTGTCTACTGCCCTATGCCAAATTATTTGTCCAAAATGTTTGGGGGCTGCTGAGTTGAAAGGGTCAGGAACACCTCCCTCTTGGTGCGCAGAGGAGCCCAGAAAACGGTATGCTGGTCCTGGATGACAGGTTACACCTTGCAACAGTGTGAGTGCAATGGACTCCCCCAGTCACCTGCCAGTCACTCTACACCATGCCTAAGGGGTTGTCACCCCCGGCCACCGGTCTGCTGGGCCCAAGCTCTACTCTCAGAGAAAAGGATCCTGTCCACGCTGTGTCCTGGTTTGGTGCCAAAGACCTCAGACCTTTCTCATCCTGCAGATCCTGCAGCATAAACTCGTCTAGATTGGGAAGCTCAGCCCACCAGTTGTCCTCGCCACAATCCTGAGGAGTAGGCTAGCCTGGCGATGGGAATCACGGGAGCTAGGGGACAGGCAGCAGCAGGAGCGAGAGCACGGTGGAAGGGAGCATGTTCTCACGGCGAGCGCAAGGCACACTTCAGAGATGTATGGAGTATGCACGGCACTGATGAGTGCTAGAAATGTCCATGGTTGCAAAAGGCTGCAGAGGAGATGTTGCACATAGTGTACCTGCTCTGTGTTGGAGAGTCCTAACCTTGACTATTATGTACATGGGTGGCTCAGCAAAGGTCTCAGCAGGACTCAGTGTTGTCATCACAAAGCCAAGAATGGTTTTGATTTGCCAAGCAATTAATTGTAGTGAGTAGAACTTCTTCAGTCAAATCCTCAATATCTTTTGTGTAAACTACTCTTAGACATTAACACACTTGATTATTTTTTCTCTGTGAACCCTCACATAGTGACAGTAAAAATAGTTTTACTTAGTACAGCTAAGTGTAAACAAATGAATAAAAGCCCAAATATGAAAATCTGTGACTTTGATAGGGCTAGAGTTCAGCTCAGAGCCATCTAGAAAATTCAGGGCTGGTTTTACATTAGAGATGCTTCTTCCAGATGCTGACTGTTTGCAGAGGTGGGCCAGATTTGCACAGGTTTGCATTCATTTCACAAGCTGAACCATGGCTTTCTAGTGAAAGCTTGGGTTGTGGAGCAGAGTTTGCAGCTAGTTAAATTATTGAAGAAGAACAAAAAGCTGAAGTCACCGAGCAATGGGCCAGTGCCTCTCAGTCTGAATTTGCTTGTGCTTATTTGAAAACATGCCTTTGGCCCATCTGGTTTTGTAAGTTTGTTTGTTTGTTTGTTTCTTGGGTTTTTGTTGTTGTTGTTGCTGCCCATTTGTTGCTTTTTAAGGACAATGTGGCTTTAGAATTAGTACATAATGGAAAATGTTACGTCAAGTATTTCATTGAGCTTTCAGTTTAATCTGTTAAAGATGACTTACTGATACACTGATTGTTTTCATTAAAAAGGGAGAGGTCCCTATTTCTAAATTTTTCTAGAATTCTACTTTGTTTATTTACAAAGTATAATGATGCTGGCTGAATAATCTTTTAAAATATCACTTCTTTTTTTTTTTTAAGTGTAGTGTTTTGTGTAGTAATTTTTAATAGGATAGATAGGTTAGGACTTGGGCTGTGTGAAACATGGACGGCCTAATTCTGGATACAAACCTCAGGTTTTCCTGAGACTTGTTTCCCTCCTATCCTCTCAAGACTGTCAGCACAAAGCCCTCTCCATCCCTGAACTTGGCTTCAGAGGGAACAGATTGCCTCTGAATAGGCAGGTGGTTGAAGAGGTTGGAAGAGGAGTCAGCGGAGACCTGGGACCATTGCCCGCGCTCCCCTCCGGAGACTGCTGAGAGCAACCCTTGGCCAGTGCAGGACATGGCTGGTACTTCACAGCCTGAGAACATCCTGCAAAAATGCAGACTAGCAAAATCAGAGTGCCTGTCAGAAGCACCGAGCATTTTAGGCCCACGGCTTTGGGGCAATTTTCGCATGACCGTTTTGACAGGTCACGTCAATCCATCTCTGGCATGCTCAAACAATTGGGACTACATCTGTCCCCAGAGGTTGACCAGACACTTTCTTGGCCAAATAAAATGGTCATCCTTGCCAGGTTTTGAGTACATTTTGTGGCTGTATTATTCCCATCTACAATCCGCTATTCATTAGCATATGCTGAGTGCCAGTGTTAATTGCTTTCTCATCCCATGCCTGTGTGGTAGGAGAGCTCGTCGCTGTCTGCGTGGTGGTCTGCAGCTCTTGTCTGGGTTCCTACCAGGGCCTTTTCTGGGTCTCAGGAAAGTACATTTCCCAGAGAGGATCTGTTAGCTTCTCATGAAGACTTGCAAGGTTGTGTAGGTCAGGATAATACATGAGTTTCCTCAGTTGGGTAATTAATTTCTGGTTTTAGGATTAATCTTTTCTCTTGTTGATCTCGTGTCCTTTTCTCTTGTATAAGACATCTGAAAGTATCTTGGATCAACACAAAGTCTCTTACTAGCATTGCATGTAAATTCACAGTGATGTATCTGTACCTGCATCTTCTATTAGTCATTTATGTTTAATTTTCACCTTGTCTTTTGTAGCTTTCGATGTACATTTTTCCCCCTGTTGACAGCCTGACCCTACTACTGAATGGCTTTATGATAGTGATCTGGCTTCCCAGTGAACTAGCAATTGCACAGGCGTGCAGTTCTTAGGAGATTATATTCACTGGCTCTTTTTCTTCAAGTTACATATTTAAAAAACCTAGGAGGAACATTCAGCTAAAGATATTTGAATTTTTTTTCTTTTTTTTTTTTAGTTTCGTGCTCAAAATATGAAAAAGAAAACAGGGCAAATAGTGTACTTGAGTTGAATCAAAAAATGTTTTGGGGGGTCGACTGGTGAAACTAATTGAAATATTTGCTTATGTTACCAAATTTTATAATTTGCTTAATCCTTTAACTTAGGTCAGTTTCATTTCTTATTTCATAATACAATACGAAAAATTTCATTAGGAAAACAGCTGTGTGAAACGTTATAGCAGTTCCAAAAGTAAACACTTCATGGCAAAATAGTTCTGCATTGACAGCTTTATTCCCTCCTCAAAATTTCTTGGCTTAAAAACCTTTCACCAGACTAACTCAACCCAAAATCAGAATCCCTGTGAGTTCAACTGCTATTCCATGTTTGGTATATTCACTACTAATTTTTATATACATATGTAGCATCTCTGATATAGATATAGCATCCCTCTACCAGGTATCTTGATACAGAAAGCCTTTTCCTTTGAGGTTTTTTTCTGCATCTACTAGTACTAATTCCTTGGAAGGTGTTAGAAACCTTTCTTCTAGTGCCAAAATCTTGCACTGAGACCATGATGTTTTCCCACAAAGTATTCAGTGTACTGCTTTTTGTGATTAGCACTGATTTTCATGTACATTTCCCAGAGTGCTAATCAAAACAAATGGAAATACTAGACAAAACCACTGGCACTAAGGAACAGAAAAATTTGCTCCTACATCTCACTCGTTCTGCACAGGAATGACGTTCTGTTTTAAGCGGTAACTGCTGCCGGTGCACCAGGCAACTCTCCATCACCACCTCACTGCTGTCACCGGGGTATTCTTTCTGATGTTCCTTTGCAAAGGGAATTCTTGTCTCTGGGCATTTTATTTTATTTACTGTGTCTTAACTATCTTCTTTTTAATGCTTATTGGTCCATGCTTACTTTACTTTCTTCTTTCAAAAAAACCCTCTTTTTGATCTTCTGTTTTTTTGTAGGCAGATATTCACATCTGAACTGGAATGGACATCCCTATGCATTGCATATTGGTGGTTCACTCCTTTTGCAATCTACTGATGGCAAAGCAGTTAAGAAAATATTTCTGGAGGCTACAGGATTCCTTTTGACAGGAGAAGAGTCCTTTCTTCTTTATGAAAAAGGAACTAGAAAAAGCCAAGAAGAAAGAAGGAAAATATTTTCTTTCTTGCTAAGCCAATATATATGTGTATGTGTGTGTGTGTGTGTGTGTGTATATATATATACGAGACATTTTCCAGGATTTCAGTGTTCCTGGAAAAGTGTCTTACAAAAACAGTTTCCAAAGTTAGTGTCCTTTCATGAGGTATTGACTTCTCTCTGTTGTAGCTCCCCTTTTGAAGGAGAAGCTAGCAATGTGTTGAGATGCAAACTCAATCACCAGGCTCTCATTTCCATATCTGGCAGTGGCAATACCTTATTTTCCTCTCCCTGATACACTGATAAACAGTCAAGATAAACAGAATTATGTTCTGGAGAGTCATTCCCTGACAAAACCCACAGTGTTTTGGATCCCAAACCACTCCCTACTTAAATCCTTTCTCCCCTTTTAATTTATCTATATCCTCAAGCCCTGAAAATTTAATTAAAGTAACTCAGTACTCTGAACCTTTCACTGATCTTCCTGTACCACTGAAGGGGATGGTGGATGTTTGAAGAAACACTGCTCTGACTTACCATGTGTAGTGATACTATTGAAAACAAAGAATAAGATATTTATTGAAAACCATGCTCATTTTTTCTCTGTTGCTAATATTAATTTCTTTAGCTCTGGACACCATAGGAAAAAATATAGTATAATACGTTGTAGGGGCCCACCACTAGTTGGTGCAACTTACCTTGTCGTGGTGTGGTGCCTTGTCGGGCCAGACTAAAATGTTGCACCCTGGCCCTCCAGGTTGGGGGTTTTGTTTTGGGCTAACAACCCAATCATGTAAAAAACGAAACCTGTTACAGAAATTGCAACAACACTATCCCACTGGGTTCGGTGGCATAGTGTTGTTGCAGCCCTATGCTCCTCAAGGAGTAACAAGGACCAAACAACAAAAAAACCATGTTGTAGGGGCACAGCTAGCAGCAGGAATATAACTGAAAACCACTGGAGGACAGTTCCAGCCTGCCCCTCTAAAACATGGACAAACTTTTGGAGCCACAGGGTCAGGGCTGCTGGTGTGTGTCCCTCTGGCCACCTTCTTCTCCTTTTGCAAAGACTTGTACTACGAGCGCGTGTTTCTGCCCTCCTTTCCTCATTATCCATTTTGGTTACCTCCTTTCCTTCAGCAGCTTTCTTCCCCTTCCACAAGCTATGTCATTTTCTACAAGGAAAAGGAGACACGTGAAGATGTAAAATTGTGTCATTTGTTAGGTTGCCTGTGAACATCTGGAGAAGGCAGTGTGTGGGCAATACCTTCTTGAGACAATCCAACAAAACAAAATTACCAATTTACTATCCTTTGGCCTGCAGCAGGGCAATCTTTACAGGCTCAGAATTCCCGAATCTTGCCTCTCCCCTTCTTTGACCCCTGCGTACCAGTGGTGATGTGTGACACCATTGCAGGGCCAGGCATCTCCCCCGCGTCCTGCTGGGTCTGCTGGACACCATGGCCAGGCTATGGGAGGAGGAGGAGAGGAGGCCCACAAGACTTATTCATTGCAAACGTGATGGGGACAGATTTCAGTCTCTGTAGAGCAGGTTCAGTTCAGGCTTACAAGCAGGGATTTGAGTCACCAAAGGAAAAACCCATCACACACAGTTTGAAATGCAGGGGGTTTTCCCCCACCAGTGTTCTTGTTCCCCAGCCCAAGGGGAAGGTAGAATTCAGCCGTTCAGGCAGGAGCCATGTCTCCATCCACAGTTTTGCAGTTTGCTGGGGAATTTTCTCCTTTTCAAGGCACGTGTTCCCCAAACCAAGCACTGGTCTCAAACAATGCCTTGGACCATTCTAGCTGCAATAAAAAACCTTCAGAAAATGTACTGATGCAGGACAATGTGCCACACTCCGCAAGGATGCTAAAACAATAACTTCAAGACTTGGGAACTGCTCTGTAAGTGTCATGAGACATTAGCCCAAAACATTCATTGAGATTACAACACATATCTTGCTGAAAGAGGAAAACACAGTGAGGGGCAAAACCTAATACAAGAAAAGAAGTTCAATGAGTTGTTGTTCTGAGCTGATTACATGTCCTCATAGCTAAGTCATTAAAAGCTATGGCTACTATAGCTGGCTTTTCTGAAATCAGTGAAACGCAGACTCCTGCACATACATGCATGTACAACCTTGTATTTTTTTTGCTGTATACTGCATCTTTTTGCAGCATTGTGAGATAAATATGGAAAAAAAAAAAAAGTAATGAGTAAAAAACTGTTCCCAAATCATTCCCTGTCATTCATGAAGTTATTTGTACACTTTCAGCCACAGAAGAAGCAACACCTTGCTCTGCCAGCTCAAAACGTCTAGAGCTGTCAGAGTAATGGAAGATGGGAATTGGCATATAGGACATTTGATTTCTCACCCCGAAAACACTGTTGCTATTATTATATAGGGTACTCATGAGACTGAAATACAGGCTTTTGACGTGGTTACTTTCTCACATAGCTTTCTGCCTTTTTGGAGATGGAAGCATAAGCAGACTTAATCTACATTCGTTCAAAAGGAAAGCATTTATTCTTGTCAGAAAAATCAGAGAAAGGAAGACCTGAAGAAATATTAAAGTTGTAAAAAGGTTTGATCAACCAGAATGAGATAAACTCTTCAGTCTGATGAGAAGTCTGGAAAAACAAGAGACTTAGTCTAAAAACTAGGAAATTAAGAGTGAAAGGGGAATTCAGGCACAGCTATTTCAATCAAAAAGTAATAAGCATGTGGAATAAATTATTGCTAGGTGAAGCTATTGAAGAAAATAACAGGAATGAATTTAAAAGACAGCTAGACATCTTTATGGAGAGAGCAGAAACATTTTTCCTACTTATATGCTTTGGGTTAGATCCAGTAAAGGACTTAGTGTTTAAAAAAGAACTTAGGAGGACTTTAACTGCTTAAATCCAGAACTACATCCAAAAAATCCCAACTGACTACTGTGGATGCTGGAAGCACCTGGGTTATATAGTGCCAAGCACGCTGAGACCGAGGGCAGGGTCTCCGTGTCCTCCGGGGCTGTGTTGGTCCTTGCAGCATGGTGCTGCCTCCCACCTCAGACCAGATTTGAGCCAGTGTCCCCCAGGGGCCTGATACAAAAACCATTTTCAAAGCATGCCTAATGCAAAGCAGGGGACCAGGTCTCACACAAAATACTGTAGCAGCTGTCACTTAACTTTAAAATTATGGGGGGATAGTGCTAGTCTGTGCCATCTTTAACATAGGACTTCAATAATAACATCATTGGATGTGGAGGACTGATGCTTTTCTACTGGGTGGGACTGGAATCTGAATGTCCCATGTGCCAGGAAAGGGTGAATCCCCTTTCCTGAGGGAGGTTGATTATGCAGAAGGGCATTTCAGACTCCCTAAACCAGAGAAAAAGTGAGAAGTTGCATGAGTACATCCTACTAGCTGGGCAGACGGGGAAAATCCCAGTGTCTGGTTGGTCTTTCCCAGGATTGTTCTTGTCTTTTGTATCACACAGTCTTTTTATTGTTACTGAATAGCAGTGATGGTTACAACATTTTTATTATTATTCTGGGACACTTCTACCGTGCCTGATAAAAGACTTTTATTGGACTTACAAGTTTTCAAAATATTCATTTCATCATCTGTTGAGGAGCTTGAAGCTGCCAGTGGAGGGCACCACTGGAAGACTGCAAGGCAGCTGTGGTCCACTATCTGGAAGACATGAGTTTACTGGGCAATGTAAGCCTCAGATCATAAATACATGCTGGGCTCTGACTAACATTTACAAGAGCCAAAGAGAGACTGCAGGCTTGATTTCAGAAACTTTTAGGACATTTCAAGCTGTCTGCAAGATGTCCCCTTCTTTCCCCCCTGCTCCCCACCCACCTAAATTACAATCACATGTTATCAGAGTGACTCTGAACCGGCTACGATGAAAAACCATCTTGTTTTTCATTTAGGCTGAGTCATGCACTGCTGAGCGGTTGGGATAGATTTTCCTACGGGTGCTGGGTTTGCATGCGCTGTGCATCCGAAGCAGAGCTGGAGGCAGATGGAGGCAAATGGAGGAAGGCAGGAGGGGCTGTATGCAGCTCTGCAGGGCTGCCCGGCCAGGACCGGGGGCCCCAGGGACACCCTCCTGCTGGGCAGCCCCAGGGAGGCAGCACCCTGGTTGTGTCACCTCAGGGCTTCCTCAGGACTTTCTGTAATTCAAATTGCACTGCGTAATCTCCGCAAGCCCGCATGCTTAAAGATCAGCATACAACTAGAGGTATTTTGCAGTAAGTCCCAGTGTTGAGGGAGTTAAAACTCTCTAAGGTTTACACTGAATTACACCACCCTTTGCTTTAATGCTAAAAAAAATCCACCTTGACAAGATTTGTACTGATAAGAAAGTGTCCTGCTAAATTTGTACTGATAAGCGCACTGCACTGATTTGCTGAATTAACTCTCTGCATGACCCAAACAAAACGTGCTCAGTGGTATAATTATATCGTGCTTGGATCTCTCTGATAAGGCTTTCTTCTATCCATGGAGTTCAGGGGGGCAAGTGAACACATTTAATGCTGGGGAAAACAGAGCAGGAGGGAATGTTGGAAGAGGGTTGGCATCTGGCTAAGAAGGTGACTGGGTCATCATCTGGAAGTAGGCCTGGGGATGGCTTGACTGAAGAAAAAGGCAGAGGCGGTTCAGGAACAAAGCGGCTCATCTTGCAAATCAGGTGGGCAAGCATTTTTGCCAAACTGCAAAACACAGCGGGCTGCTATTTTTAAAGCACAGAGGGTAGTTCTAATTTGGAGGAAAGGTGAGAAATGACTTCTGAAACATCCCTTTTCTTTTTTTCTTTTTTTCTTTTTTTCTTTTTTTTTTTTCTCTTAAAGAATTTGTTATGCTTCTGTATCTCAATTTCTGTTAAAGTGCAGCAAGTATGAAGGTCTGGGTTAAGTAGGGAATGCAGAGGCAAAACTCTGCTCATATCCAATCCTGGCTCTGAGACTGATTCAAGCTTTGACCTTGAGCACATCACTTAACCTCAAAGGAATAACTTGAGGATTCATTAGCTGGTCCTTGCGGAGTGCTTTGAAGATGAAAAGGGCTTTATAAGTGGCAAATACTATTATGTGTTCTGGGACCTGGAAATTTTCAATGTTTGTGTATATAATCATTTTTACAGAGGATTCGCTACATAAAAGAAACCGTAAATTTTGCTGGAAATTGCTGGAGTGCAGATAAGAACTGCCTTTTCCAACTGAGAGGATTTTTCATTGAAATCTTTCTCTCCCTCTCCGTAAAGCCTTTACAACATGAACCAGGGACAACCATTTCACTCAGCTGCCTCTCTGTGGGCTTGTTTTAAGGGGAGCAGTTGCATTGCTCACTGGTTGGGCAACAAGTGCAAGGGTGAGGGAGAAGATTTACGGGGAAGATGCTCCTGAGCTACACGGCATCGCAGCCCATGGTGTAGGCTCGTCTCCAGAAGGTTAGACAGGCTGTGTGAGTTGTATTCCGCAGAGACCCTGTGCAAGAGGAATGCAAATCGGCAGTCATCAAAGCTTCAGCACCCTGTTGACAGCACATATTAAAGTAAGGACGAGTATGGAAGCGTTGACTGTAAGGAGGTGGCTGGCTCCATAGGCTTCAAAGGAAGATTATGCATTAGCATCATATTAGGATTTCTCCTTTGAATCAGCTTTCAAAGAGGAAGGCAGCTGCACAGAGCTGTTCCATGCTGTATATTATAAGACGGATTTTGATACATTTATGAACAGGATTAGGTGGCACGATGCCTTCAACAAAATGAGATCGAACTCTTAATTCAGGAGGTGTCTCACCTTCTTAGATCCTGCCTTTCTCTACATCATTCAAATTTGTGATAGTGCTATTGACAGCAGCAGCATGAAGTTTGTGCACTGATAAAAGGAAATAATTGTCATGAAAGGGCTGCTTATTTAGGGGTATCCTAACCTGGATAGCTGGGCGAGAGCATGGTATCGATTACCTGGCTGAGCCTGCATCCTGCTGACAAGAAAGATTGCGATGCTCTCAGAGGCAGAACTTCCCTGCGCAGCTTTTAAAGATCTGTCAAAGCCAAATCTGCTTCTGGACCATGTACTCTTATCGAATTTATATTAGTGTTGATACAGCATACATGATGCCTGTAGGCTGTGAGTGCCCATTGGACATGAGCTTGCTGCTTCCATATCAATCAATTTCAGGCGTGTTTTCCCCTTAATCTGGGTGAAATTGGCTGACTCAAATCCTATAGTCTCCCCTTAATTGAATTGCTTATTGAAATCAATGGAGATTCTGACTAAGGACCACCTCCTCTGTCCTATTGCCTCTGCAATGGTCATACGCGTTTGTACACGTGAAATAAAGAAAGGCATAGTGTAAAGAAATGGAAATTACACAGGGATGTTTAAGCACACAAGAAACAAAAATAACTGAAACTGTGTATCTATGCTGGGTTTGGCTGGGATAGAGTTTATTTTCTTCATAGTAGCTAGTATGGGGCTGTGTATTGGATTTGTGCTGAAAACTGTTGATAATATAGAGATTATTTTGTTACTGCTGAGCAGTGCTTACAGAGAGTCAAGGACTTTTCTGCTCCTCACACCACCCCACCAGCGAGTAGGCTGGGGGTGCACACGGAGTCGGGTTGGAGGGGACACAGTGAGGACAGCTGACCCCAACTGATCCCAACTAACCAAAGGGATATTCCATACCATATGACATCATACTCAGCATATAAGGGGCTGGGGGAAGAGGAGGAAGGAGGGGACACATTCAGAGTGATGGTGCTTGTCTTCCCAAGTCACCATTACGTGTGACGGAGCCCTGCTTTCCTGGAGATGGCTGAACACCTGCCTGCCCACGGGAAGTGGGGAATGAATTCCTTGTCTTGCTTTGCTTGTGCACGCGGCTTTTGCTTTGCCTGTTAAAATGTCTTTATCTCAACCCACGAGTTTTCTCACTTTTACCTTTCCGATTTTCTCCCTCATCCTGCTGCTGGGGGAGTGAGTGAACAGCTGCGTGGTGCTCAGCTGCTGGCTGGGGTTAAACCACAACAATACCCTAAAGATGAGGGCATTGAACATTGCTTCTCAATGAGGGTTTTTTTCACTTTTTTTGCTTGGCTGACAGTAGCTGATTTGCTATGAGCTCAAGAAACATAGGGGGAAGAAAAGAGAGAATTTTTACATCCCAGAATAAAATGTTCCCAGGAACAGGTAAGCTTTTGTTTCTCACACAGGTGCAAGTCCCTTCTGCCTCCAGAGAACCCACACAGAGCCTGGAAACCAGGAGCTTCCAGTAAGCAGTTATTTTGGGATCATGCTGGAAATGCCATTAAGACAAAGTAGACATGCAGAGGTTTGAGGCTAAAGCAAACCTACATTGTTGGGCAAAATGGAAACAATATCTGGTAACTCCTCCTGAGATTCTCTGTTCCTTCTCATCTCACAATGTTTTCTCACTGGCCAGCACCAGAAAAAACATCCCGCTGCAAAGGCATCTTTTTCTGCTCCCCATATCGTCTGGAAGTAAAACACACATGTTTCATGCTAGGCACAATTACCGGCACTAGGATAAGTGTTTGGGCTCTGTACAACCATTTTCTCACCCCCACTCCCCAAATATCCAACAGGCTACCAAGTGCTCTGCTGAGGAATGCTCTCAACCTGCTCTTCATTCACGTGGCACCCAGCACAGTGGGACTCTGAACCTCTCCAAGGGATACATCTGACTGAGTATAAAGCATGGAGACTCATAACAGCAGTGAGGTTGTCTCAACTCACCTCTACACAATTGGGAATTTGTGGGAGAATCATATTGTGCACAGCAGGATCCGGGAGGAATCTGGCATCTGGCACAAGCAAACATTAATTACCTGATCTGGTTGGAGAGAGAACCGAAGCATGGAGAACATTTAATTATCTGCACTATCTTTAGCACGTCCAAAGTATTTTTGTACTTCCTATTACCTCTGTAGCAGACACTTCATTTTTCCACGTAAAAGATTTTAATTACATAAAATGCTCAATTAGAACTTTAATTTCCATTTCAGAAAATAAATACACCGTGCAAATCACTGACTTGCTCTTAATTTCTCTAACAGTCCTCTCAAACTTTTCAATAGATGCTCCCAGTTCTCTTCCCATTAACAATGTCTGTGGGGATCCCGAACACCAGACTTATTACTACCACTCTCTCCAGCTTTATTTAAAGGAGAAAAATCTGGATCCTATGCCAGACCTTCTTTCCCTCGGCTTGTCCCTCGAATATCTGTCCTGCAGACAGCCTGGAGGACAGCCAGACTACTGGTTGGAAAGGTCTGTGCTATAGGAACTGATTTTGGCAGTCAGCAGCTGGACATGTTGTAGTGAAGTTCGTATTAGAGCAAATCTAGTATAAAAGGAAAGCGCATTGCCACTGGCTTTGGACAAAGGTACTAAGGGTGGCATGAGCAAAATTTGGCTTTGTGGAGGCAGGGAAGTTAATTGGGAAAGGAGAGGGGTTGGTGAGGTAGAGAGCTGGGGGAGAGGTGATGGGTTTGGGGACACATGGAGGGAGGATGGGGCAGGAGGATCCCCACGGGGACTGCCAGTGCAGAGATGAGTGCAGGGGGGAGAGGAGGGCTCCCAGGGGCTTGAGGGTGTGAAACATGTTTGGAGGCTGTGGCTACAGCTCCTTCCTGTGGGGTGGGGAAGCCTCTCCCTTTTCCAGAGAGGGGACTGAAGCACAGGACAGGGTAAATGACTCAGTGAGAGGATCCAGCATCTACTGGCATATTTTTAAATAGAAAACTGTGGTTTGACCACACAGATGATGTCTTTCTTCAGCAGATCTGGAATTTTTATTTTCAAGACCATGCTCACTCTCCCAATCCTTAACACTTCAGACTGGAAATTTTCAATGGAAAAAACCATAGAAGCCCCCTCTTCCCTCATCTTCCCACACCACTTGTACTCTAGCTATAGTCACTCTAGAAATCTGTGGCTGTGCTACATGCCAGCTGAACACCCTCTTCCCATGGCTGTCCTTAGAGCTCTATCTCAGGCAGAAACCTACTCATGACATACGAATGTACTCCAGCAGAAGAAGGAATTGCTCCAGCACTTTATGCCTATCCACACAGCATCATGCATGAGCATACAGAGAAACCTGAATAAGCCTTGAATCATCTTGCAGAGGCTCTTGAAGGAATGCTGCCATTTTAGTAGCACCTTTGCCTTCCTCCAGCATCCCACCTCTCTGCAGAGCTGATTAGCCTGGGCAGAGGCTCATCTATAACATACTTTTGAGGTGCTAGAGCATGTCCAGAGAAGGGTAACAAAGCTGGTGAGGGGTCTGGAGCACAAGTCTTACGAAGAGCACCTGAGGGAACTGGGGTTGTTTAGTCTGGAGAAGAGGAGGCTGAGGGGAGACCTTATGGTTCTCCACAACTACCTGAAAGGAAGTTGTGGTGAGGTGGGTGTTGGTCTCTTCTCTCAAGCAACAAGTGATAGGACAAGAGGAAAAGGTCTCAAATTGTTCCAGGAGAGGTTTAGGTTGGGTACTAGGAAAATTTTTTTCACTGAAAGGGTGGTCAGGTATTGGAACAGGCTCCCCAGAGAGGTGGTGGAGTCACCATCCCTGGAGGTGTTCAAAAAGCGTGTAGACATGGCACTTAGGGACATGGTTTAGTAGACATGGTGGTGTGAGGTTGATGGTTGGACTTGATGATCCTAGAGGTCTTTTCCAACCTTAAATATTCTATGATTCTATTCTATTCTATACTGCCTGTAGCTGGCTTGTGGTGCAGGTATCTCTGCACAGCGCTGCACTGGGCCCCACAGATGTACTCTCCCTGCAGACAAAAATGTGATCTCAAGCTGCAGAGACTGGCAGCTTTGCATTGCTATAGGTGTCTGTGTCCAGCTGCCAAGGAGCAGCTCACAACAGCCAGGGACATTGATGGAGAAGATGCCAGAGGTGATGTGCAGCATCTGAACACGTGTTTGATGGGTTCAGCAAGGCCGGGGTGTAGCTTAATAGGTTCGGCAGCCATAACAGAATAGCTGAAAATAGAAACCTTTCTTTGTGAATGAATATATGGCATGTGTGGAACATTTCCAAGGAAACATATGAAAAGGAATGAATCCTACTCTAAGCTCTAGGCATTTTCATGACACCATGTGTTATAATATTGCAAGCCTCTTGCTCTTCAAATCAGAGAGCAGTAAGCATCAATCTGTTTGGGGATGAAATTATAAATAAGCAGATAACCAGAACATGAATAAATCCACGTGAAACCAACCTGCTTATCAGAGGAATCTGTGACAAGTGATACACTTTCACATGGATGATTGAAAATGGGAAAAAGAAAAATGAAACATGGAATTAAAGTACAAATGAATGAGAACTGGTGTGTGTGTGTGTGGGGAAAAGCCAATGAAATTTAAAATAACAAGATGTCAGGCAAGCTAGAGTTGACTGCAGTAGGATAAAACACTCCTTGATGCCTTCACAGGACTTACACCAGAGACTGACTTGGCCCTCTTATTTAATTACATGCTGATACACCATCATGAGACCTCATGGGAAATCTTGCAAGATCTTGTGACAGATATTAAATTAGCATTTGCCTTTGCCATAAATATAATCTGATCAAAAACATTTCATGTGTGCAAAGAAGCCAAGTTTGAAAAAGAATGACTCAGCCATAAGAAGAAATAGCATCTATAAAAACAGCCATTGTGGAAGAAAAGTGGCAAATGATCAGGTATTTTTTTCTTTGAATATGCAGCACAGAAGAGGTCAGATGCATGATTTCAGGTATAGACATATCCCCTACTCTACACACAGAGTCTGATCGAAATGTGGCTGTAGTTTCCATTATTCTAATGCAAGCTGTTATCCAAAGAAATGAGTGATGTTGCCTGGTCCTCTACAGCGAGCCAGTTGTTTCCACCTTCTCCCCTCCGCCTTCCCTAGGGTTTGCACAGCAGGAGCTGATCTAACTCAAAGCACATCTTCTCTCTCTCAGGTATTTTCAGAGTAGGACCCATTCCCACAGCTGACTCCCTGCAGGGATGCAGGAGAAAAGGCATCTCACATCCTTTTTTGGTGAAGCCAAGCTTCAGCACATGTCAGGATCCCATGGTGCTCCATCAGAGGAGTAAAAAGACTTTTACCTGGGGAACTGTAAGACAGAGAGAATGATTTAAGAGAAAAAATGTGAAATCAGGACAAATAGGAGCTTCCAGGAGTTTGTCCACTGCAGTTTATCCATTAGCGTCATGAAAGGTCCCTAGACCTGTCCTCTGCCAAGCTCCCTGCTCCTTCCTTGAAAACCTTGGCAAACCTTGGCAAACCTTGGCAAGGCAAGGCAAGGCAAGGCAAGGCAAGGCAAGGCAAGGCAAGGCAAGGCAAGGCAGGAGGGTGCACTCAAGGCTCTGTGGTTTTGGAGCTGCTGACAAGCACATCTACATCCAGCCCTGAGTCCTAAACAGATCCCCCCACCCTGCAAAGCCCTTCCCCTAGGAGAGGTAAAAAGGTCAGAGGGAGAGGGGTGTGTGCTCTATGGCAGTGCTACTGGTGAAGCCCATGATTAGAAGGGGAAGGACAGAAGGTATCACCCTTTAGATGCTTCTCTTTGGTCTTTCATTACCTGTGAGTTTAATATTGGACAAATGCTAAACACTCGAGTGTTTATCCAAACTAGACATTCAACCCTTTCAAGCTTTGCTCATCAATGGGGATAGAATGTTTACCAATGGGGATATAACATTTACTTAGTTTCATCAAGACCGAACACAGAAAATAAATAAAGGTTCTGGTGAGTTTCTGTTACAGTCTGGCAAGCTCCTGGTAGGAGGGGAGGCAAGTTTTTCACAGAGTGAGCAGTGAACCAGAGGAACACTGATTTTTTCTGATGCAACATATAGCTATATAAATATATTCATTCTTATTGGAACTGCTTGTAAACAGAGGAAAAGCAAACAGGGAAAAACTGGACTGTTAAAGGACAGTGACCTTGGAAAATAAATGGTAAATGTTTTTGCAATAGAAAAGAAAGGAATAGATACTAGCAAGACTATCACAGAAGTAGTTTCATACTCCAGCATGAAGCTCTCTCAATCAAGCCGGTTTTTGGTTTGTTTTTTTTTTTTCCCTATTTCACATGTTCTTGTGATGCTACTTCTCATGCTGCAGTCATTATGAAGCATGTTCAATTAGACTTCCTAAAGACAGTGATTACATTTCCTTTCTGGGTGGTACCAGAAGCTATGCCCTATGAGAAATAAGTTTCTTCCGACCTCCTACAGTACGTGGCCCTCACATTGCTTCCAGATGGAACAAGAAGCGAGGACTCCAAAGGGGAGCACTGGGTTAAAGTTTGGAAGAAAGCTAAGTGTTCTTTTCTCTCCACACTTAAAGCAACCATACAGATTTTTCTCCAGGATTTAGTTCTCCGTAAAACAGAAAGTTGCCTGTAATCCACTTTTCCCATAAACTAGAGAAGAGGGATCAGAAATCTGGGATGGTTGCTGTGTCTGGTAAAAGACGTGCTTTACAGCAGCTCAGTAGCTCAAATGAAAGGTAAATAAGGTGTGTTTTTTTTAATCGCACGTATGCTGCCTCAGTGGTATAAATCACTGCACAGGGGCTGACTGCCCTGATTTGGAATTCTGCAGGCAAGACCCTCAGCTGCGAGTCCAGAATATCTGATGGGATGGAGAAAACATCTTTCCCTTAAATTATCTTAATATCTGCATATTCCTTGAATTAATGCTGAGATTTGGCACATTTTAGAGAAACCTCTGGGTTTCTCTAAATGCCAGTCAGTTTTGTATGCTCCCAGAGGTCATGCCAGCTGGAGGTTCTCTGAGGCTTTGGGACATCCAGGTCATGCTTCTTCTCTCCTACGTGGGATTTCAGAAGGGCACAGTTCAAAGCTCCCACGCTTTATACACCACCTGGAAATCACTCTGCCACGGCTTTGCTTTCAATATGCAAGTCTCATGTGACCTCTTCTAGAGTGAAGGACAGCACAAGGACAGCCAAAGGGCGGCCAGATTCCTGACATTTGTCCTCCAAGTTTACAGTGTTATTTTCTCTGTTACGTGATGTTTGAGGTCTGGCCCAGGTGACATTTCAGATACATACCTTATCTGCTTGAAAAGGGGAGACAAATTCAATTTCAGTAGTTTGTGCCAATCTTTTGAGCTGTGCTGCATGGTTTATCTCCTGGGGATGCTGGGAAAGCCATGTTGGGCTACTAAGGGAGGGGATCCTCCAAGGGAAGGTGAACCAAGGAAAGGTTTTCTCTGAGAGAAATGAAAACTTAGAGAATATCTTGAAGTTTGTAGGCATGACCAGGTACACAAGAAAGCAATGACCATTGCCTCCTCTAGATCTCAGGCCACGGTGATGGGACAGCAAAACACCTCTGCTGGGGAAGAGAAGATGTCTTTGTGAAGAGATCTGAGTTGGCCTGATCACAGTGGGTACGACATGTCCCCCTTTCCTTACCATGGGTCTGCACGATTGCCACGTGCCTGTGCTGCAGCATCTACCCAGCCACCACCGCACCCATCAGCCAAGCCCTCAGCCCAGGGCACAAAGTGTCCCTGAGACACACGTTTAGGATGCTAGACACCAAAAATGCAGACTCAGAGAGGAAGGAGTCAGTGAAAAGTGCATTAATGTGATATTTTGTGGCACTCTCAGGTGTTTTCTTGGCAGAGAGCATGAGGAAACATCTGTCAGGTAAGATGGTGTTCAGGGAACTTTTGCTATTCATGGAAAAAAAAAATCAGACAAACATTTTAGTAGTCTTTTAACACAGTCTTTTGTACTTCTTTTCTGTGTTGTGCCTTTGAAATGAATTTTCCTGACACAGTTCTCATTGCCATGATTTGTATACTCACTTACGGCTTTGCCATCTGCAAACAATTTTGCTATCCAACGCTTTCTACACCTTTTCACCACATGTATTCTTATTATATAAGCACTAAATTGCTCTATCCTTTTAAGGCCTTGACCTGTTATTAATAGTTTTGTTTTATAAGTGCAGTTTAAAAATCAGGACATTCTTTGGGCACTTACTCACCACACAGGCTCAAGACTCTACGCAGGAGAAACACCAATGTGTTTAAAAGAGCAATTTTCTTTAACAAAACATACAGAGTGATCTTTCAGAATTTCTACTTTGAAAAGGGTTTGCTTTGAAATCCCAAATACTTACTAAGAGGGGACTGGTGTCTGTTACACTGATTTGAAGTTTTGCAAGAAGTATTTTTAGCAAATAAGAGAAGTGGCATTTTACTATGTGGTTCAAATTCAGGATAGAATGACACAAAGATAATTAGAATTTTAGATCTGATTTTAAGCCCTTTTTAGTGAAGGAAAATTAAGAAGCTGACAAAGCAATTTCTAGGTCAGTAAGCCATTGCAAATTGTGTATGTGAGCATTAGCACTGCTGACAGAGTACAACCTGTATATCCTTGTCTCATGCCATGTGTCAGATTAGGGCTGCACCCTCTCTGCTGGGTGCATGTTAAGGGTTAACCAGTAAGGGCAAAAATCTATTGAGGCTAATTGAAAAAGCAGCAAGAAGATTAATGACCAATGACATCCATCAAAAGAGAGAATACACTGTTGAATAATTAAATTAAGAGTCTCCATAATGCCATTAATTATAAAATGTATTGAACAAATTCCACTTTGAAAAATTGCTTTGGCAAATGGCACAACTACTTTTTGTAATAATAAATGCTACAGAAACAGTATGTTCCAGAAACATTGCTATCAAACATAGCAATACACACACTGGAGGAGTTTCACTCTGATCCAGAGGAGCTCCCAGAGGTCAGTGTGCCATTAAAACCCTGTGAGTGAAATTGTAGCCCCATTGCAGTAATAGGAATTTTAACACTGACTTCAGTGGAAACACGCTTTCCCCCATATATTTGGAGAGGTAATTGAGCCTAACATGATGAATAGACCATCTGTACAGTCATGAATCTTAGCCACAGAAAACATTCAGAACTAATAGAGGAGGAAGATGTAGGACCTCTTTGAACCAGGCTCCAAAGAGCTGGTATTTCACTGTCCCATGTAATAAGAGAGGACTTGTGATATCTAGAAAAAATAGGTATGTTTAATAAAGAAAGTTGAAAAATACTCCATTCTGCTTAGAAAGATTCAAAACACTGGTGAAAAAAGGGCTTGATTCTATCCTAATAAGGTGTTTTTAAAATACACGTGTGTGCCTGTGTAGTTTGGCATGAATTATTGCACTTCTTTTCCCAAGTAAATTCCAGATCTGGAAAAGAATCCCCATGTTTTACAATTCTGAATCAACAGATGATTTGTCAACTACATAAAGGTGATTCAATAAAATCTCAAGATGCAGATATCTGTACTTTTTTCTTCTGTCATTAACTTCTTAATTTTATTTTGTTAATTATAAGCATAGGATTTAAATATTTACTTTGTTTTATGATAGTATTTTTCCCCCTATGAGGTGCTTATATTTCTGTAGGTATTACTTTAGAATGGAATTTGGCTTGTGCCCATTTTTGGGAGGAACTTGTAATAGGGCAATATTATTTTTCAGCCATGTTAAATATTAATCCAACCAGCACATAGTTTATATTATCCCAAAATAGAGCTTCCTGAAGGGAACTACTACAGTTTCTTCCGAGAGCATGGGTTTTTCCCAACTTCCCCAATAAGGAAGAAAATTTCATGTGGGCATATTTTTCTAAAGCTGCCCATACTCATAATCTTTTCTTTTCCTTGCCTTGTGTCTTTGTCCTGAATAGTTACTGAGTAATCGAATAATATTGTTACTGTTTATTTTTATGTTCCTCTATGCATGCAGATGAGCTGGTTGTAGTTAAGAAAAGATGTCTGCTGCTCTTTCATGGCAAGACCCTTCGTGCTGTTGCGGTGGAGCGATGGGCTCTCAGCTGCATCTCTGGAGGAAAGCAAGATGAGTACCCAAGTGGCTGCTGGAGGAGAGACCTCCAGAGCAGGGGTAGCACAGAGGCGGCCGTGGGCTTTATGAACCCCACAGCAAGGAGAGGATTATCTCAGACTGCAGTTGGAGAGCATCTGCTAGGGAAAGCAGCTGTAGAAGGCAAAAAAAAAAGGTAAAATGCTGGCTGGACTTCACTGAATACTGCAGTAAGAAGCACTAAGGGGAGCACAGAATGGCAGCAAAATGTCAAAGATCTAGAAACATCCCAAACGTGGCTGAAGGACCCTTCAGGTACGGGAGGAGAGGGTCTGGATCTTGGAAGCAGCAGGAGGAACAAGAGGACCCGACACGTCCTTCTGCAACTGGGAAAGAGACCCAATGCCGTCTTCACCATCCAGGTGGGGAAGGGGTGTCACCAGGCAGTGCTGGCTCTGCGCGGGGCCAAGCCAAGTGCTGGGGCCGGTCATGCCACCATCACCCATGCACTTCTGTGTGGTGCTGCTGTGTGCCTTCTGCTGGCAGCCCCTGATCAAGTGATCGCTACGGGGTCATCTCAAAGCAGGGAGTGCAGCTGTATCAAACGTGCGTACCTTGTCTCCTGGCTTGCGTCAGGCGGTGGCAGAGTTGGGTGCTGTAGCGTTGGCACTGCCTGGGAGCAATGCTGGGGACGGGGCTCAGCGGCTGCTCCATCCCCTTCTGCTGCCAAACCTCCCGTCCATCAAACCACAGCTGTGCGCGGTGTTGCACTGTACTGTGGGGAGCTCTAAATATTTTCTTCCTTGTGGCTTCTGCCTCGCACGTGCCCCACGAAAAACAAAGTAAAATTGCCATAAACCCCATCCTGCCATAAGGCATTCCTCTTACCTAGTAGGGTCCACCTGTCCTGCTGGAGAAGGTGGTTACAATCGGCTTAGTAGCCCTGAAGTGGATAATATTAAAGAGATATAGTACCCTGTAGTTTTGCAACCTTATTTTTTGGTAGATTAAATCTGAACTTTGTCAGTTGCAGTGTATTTTTCTGCAAAGCTGCTATGTTTGCACAGGGAGCTAGTAATTTAGAGAGTGGAATAGATGTTTAGCAGTGCAGGGAAACACGCACATAACTGACACCTGTTTTATACAAACCTCACGCTCTGTATACAGGCAAAATTACAAGGGAGGCATTTGTTGAGATCTTTGTTTTTATTACATAAACACTCTTGACAGGAGAAAAACCTGCCTTGATAGGCTGATTTGGAAATATTTTTAAATATCCTGCAGGCATATAAATTTTGGAAACTCTACAGCAAATAGCAGCTTCTGTATTAAACATACAGGAATCGCTCTGTTTAAAAAACATGAAGGCTGCGATACAAATCAGCATGTGTCAGGAAGTTAAAAGTCAGGACGGTTCTAAAGCTTCCAGCTTCCAGCTTAGGTCTTGGTTGCTCAACACAACGCAGAGCACAGCCCTCATGACGTCAAAGACGGTCACCCAACAATGGATTTCCCCTCGGTGTTTCTTTCAACTATTAAAATTTGTGCCACAACTTCACAGCTATATAAGCAGCTGTTTCTGTGTTTATGTCTGTAAAATTTATCCTAATGTTTAAGTGGAGGTAATATTTGGTTGTAATATGTATGGATGTATGTTATAGGAAGTTGGTCAAGTCTTGCAGTAGCCAACTCAGCCTCTTTCAACTTTTTGTAAGCAGATGCTTGAATGCCCCATCGAGCTGCTGTGGCTGAAGTCCTACTGTAAATACTGTTTTCTCACTGGAGAATATTGCTAGTCACCGCTAAGATTTTACTTGGCAGTAAAATTATCATCTGAATTACAATCCAATGTCATTATATCATCTGCAACATCTGTAGTCAGGATAAATTTGGCATTTCAAGGTTGGGAGGAGGGAGAAAGCATCTTCAGTAACACAGCAGTGCCGGGCCTTGGAAAGAGCCGCAGGGGTTGCTTCCAAACACAATGCTGCTTTCAAATGCTTATTGTGTGGTGGGGAATGGCCTCTGGAAACTATTATTTTAGAAGCAACACCACAAAAGATCACTGCTTTGCAGAAACTTAGGACAGTCAACTGTAATTGCAGGATCTGCAGAGGAGCACAAATAGCAAATCATAATGATAATGCTGTGAGCAAGGGAGCAATGGTTTCAGATCACGCACTGCAAGCAGACAAGGC
The DNA here is from genome assembly GCA_013400195.1 of Aramus guarauna. Taxonomy (NCBI): domain Eukaryota; kingdom Metazoa; phylum Chordata; class Aves; order Gruiformes; family Aramidae; genus Aramus; species Aramus guarauna. The sequence continues at coordinate 559,287 of VXBL01002128.1, read as the reverse complement.
TTAAAAGGTCCTTCAGGACACAACCGGGATCACCTGGGCAGGAGGATAATTGTAGAAGAGGCTGTGCCTGTATTAGACAAAATCAAAAAGCCCCAGTTGATTTATCTTTTGGTCTTCTGCTCCTGCACAGGCAGCTTGCTCCCGTCCTACTGTTGAATCAAAGGATGTAACTAAGAGCCTGGTCCTGTTCCTTTGGATTTGTTGCTGCAGCAAGATTTCTTCCTCCTGCAGTCAGAGATAAGATTTTATTTTTGCTTGAGGCTCTTCGATCATAAGGCTGACTTTGTGCTCATCGTTCTGTGTCATTCATGCCTGTTGCTCACTCCATCCTAATAAATAACAGGGAAGAGAGAGTGACTTGTAAGCCTAAACCCGCCCCTGTGACCATTTCTGGTTAGTGATTGCCATTAAGGTATATTGACCTTCTCCCTTGACTAGATGAAAACAATTATTATCATGCTCTTTACTTCATTTTCCTGATGTCTATTTTGAGTGGCAACTGCAATATATATTTTATAAGGCTCACTTCATTTCTGACCACTATTAGCAAAAGCAGAATAGCAGAGCATGTACAGAGAATAGGGGGGGAGGAATGAGCTGTCAAGGAGTGAAGATGAGAGACTGTCCCCAATCCTCAGCCATGCTGCTGTCAAGGAAGAGCCTGATACACTGCAGATTTTTTTCAGGAATTCATCTATAACCCTTGGGGTAGAACATCCCTTCAAGCAGCTTGAGTCACCTAATCCTCTTGTGTTATGCTCTTAGTTTTCCAGGCATACCAGAATTAAAAGCGTATTTTATACATATTTTCTACTGAGCCCAGTTTTTTTCCTTATGATGCTGCTTGGAAGACCCAAACCTTCCAAAGCTGAGACAGCCAGCAAAACATGCCTACAGAGGTGCAAGGATGTTATGGCATGAAGCGAGAAAATGAGGCTTTGGCATAATAGATAGGGGGGAAAATGAAGATGTTCCTTTCAATTAAGCATGTTCTTCAAAGACTATTTAATGATTTGCTGCTAGGTAAAATAGCTTAATTATTTCTGACGCTTGTTAACAGCTGCAGAAGTGGATGAATGGTGAACACTCTGCTTTCTCAACAATGACCGGGTAAAAAGAAGGTAAGAAACAATGATAGCTCCATCCTTTGGAAATACATATTTTAGCTGAAACATCAGGCTCTGGAGAAATTTTCAAATAAAGTCAGATAAATTGTATTGTACTGAGGCTCTTTCCTGCTGATGTAAGTACTTCTTCATGAAGACTTTTTTGAGAGATTTCGTATTTGTTGCATATTCTTAGATGACCCTTTGAAATCCATTTCCTCCATGCACGTACCAAGATGCAAATGTGAGAGTACAGTTTTACATGCATATAAAATTGAGCAGTATATGTAGGAAATACTGCACACTCAAAAGTATGTTGAGCTAATAACTTCAGAGTTATTTACAGCAACATTTTTTTTTGATTGTCACTCCATAAATCTTGAGAGCATTTGCCAATGGAGAACAAGCAGGAAGCAGAGGAGCAGCATACTTTTCTCTTTGAGGTGCTTTGAGGTGCTGTTTTCTGGCTGGATATTGGCAAATTCTGGGGTCAGGACAATGCTAGCACAAAGCTGGGGCAGGGAAAAGGCTCCCCTCAGCCTCTTTGATCTGTGTCTGTGCCAAAGGGGCCAGGGCAGGAGGTACCAGTGGGGGCAAGCATGAGTGAGGGTCTCCAGGGTCAACAACAGCACGATCTCCAGTAAAGTGTATTTTTTTGCTAGCTCAGTAAGTTTTCATGATCACTTATGCTGGAATTTTCACTATTATCATGGATTTTTCATTAATAGTCCTTTTTTTTTCCTGTAGCCATTTATTTTAATGGCAGAAGTATTTTTCCCCAGTGCCAGAAGGTAACCTACTCATAGAGATAGGACGACAGGATCTGTATTAAGACAGTTTTTGAACAGCCCCCACTTCACAGCAATAATCTTCACTCCTGAGCTCTAATCACTCCTAAAACTCACCTGCACTTTCACTACTGCCTGTTTTGCTGGTGGACCTGGGTTAGGAGCTGAGCTCCTTGGGCTGTCCCTGCCGAGACCCGAGCAGCAGGAGGTCCTGAACACCTCAGGGTTGAATGTCCATCAGCTGCAGAGGCAGCCTGCAAGAGCTAAGCTCCAAAATCAGTTAAGTCATTAAGTGAAGCTCTTGAATCTGGGCCTATGGATCTCAGCTCTTGTCTTTGCCAGGAGATGGACCATGATACTCCAAAATGCTGGCATCTCAGACTGTGCCAAAGCTGAGACAGAGTCTGTTATTTCAGGTTCAGTGCTTAATATATAGCTATTCTGCTGCGGAGAGCTGAGATTATGGTTTTTTCATAGTCTCATGCTTTGATGTGCTTCATGTCCATTCAAGGTTTGGTCAGTGTGGTGTTGGGGTTCTGCGAGGTGCTGCTTGTAGGTATGCCCTAAAGAAGTATTCCTCTTCCCTTTGCACATATCTTTTTGAGCCTTCTTCTTTTCCACCTGTAAGATAGAGCCATCAAAAATCCAACTTTACCATTTAATTGTATTCAGCTTGCAAGGCATCTGTTCATTCACAGCAGCAGTCAGTGAAGACCAGTAAAAAAGCTGGTGGATCTGGATCAGGCCCCTCCAGGTGCCTGGGATGTCAGAGGTAGGCAAGCACCTACTGAGTCCTTTCTGGAGGTGTGCTGAAGAGCCTGGAGGAGGCAGGATGTGTTTCAGGGTGGCTTTTGTTTCTATTCTCTGGGATTTGCAGCCCCTGTGGACTCCCCTAGCTCTTCCCAGGACAGAAGACTCACTTCAGTGACATTGCAGAAGAGGACACAAAACTGATAACATCAACAGCAGTGTGGAGGATCGAGCAAGCTGTTCCAGCACAAGCAACCTCACTGCAAATATATACTCTCTTTGGAGGCTCCTGCTCCAGCAGACAGCTGCCATGACTCTTCAGGAGCTCACCTTAGGAGTGCAAAGACCATAAGGAGTAGCACTGCTTTGTTTCCAAAGTCCCTTGCCCAGTGCATCTATGATGGTGGTATTCTGCGGCATGTGCAGTATGGGATGCCTTCACCTTACTCCTTAAATGATGGGAGCTGGAGACAGAAGGCTGTGTTACCAAAGACCTGCTCAGTCTGATGAGGTGCATAATCAAGAGCATCTGGAACCCCATGTTCAGTGTGTCATTTCAAACAGAAGTTAATACACTGTAGGAAAATGTCACAGAAAACTCCTCCCTTGAAGAAACAGACACATGAATGATCCCCCTCCCCCCTCTTCTTAGGACCAGGTCCAGAGTCAAAACCCCAGTTCTCTGCCCTAGGGAGGATCACAGATCTCTGTCATGGCTCCTCCGCGCACTCTTGATTTTCTTCCATGAGCATGTCTTCCCCCGGTAGCCTTCCTTCCACAGGTTCCCAGTACTCCTGCAGGCATCTTTCCTCTGCTGCTCCAGCATCCTCTTTCCAGGCATCAGCTTTGGGTATATTCTCCGGACATGGGATTTTTTTGTGGAAGTAGCGAGCCCATCTGTGCGCTTTGGATATTTCTGTCCCTTGCCTGGTGGCTCTAAGGTGTGAACTGGCACTGCTGACCATGCCAGCACTGGGACCGGCGGGCCTTACTAAGCCTAAACCTTTGCTCATGTTCCTTATTTTGCAATGTCAGACCACAGTTTCAGCTGTGTCTGAGCACAAAATGCCTCTTCTACAATAGCAGTCCCGACGGTCACAGATTATGCTGCAAAGTGGCAGCACGCTGAGCAGAAAAGGAAAGTACAGCCACGGCTATGGACACGGTACCTTACTGCTTTCACGTTTTTTCTGCCTGCCTTCTGAGTCACAGCACTCTGTTTAAATGGAAATAAAAAGCACTAACAGGAGTCAAGCCGGCAAAGGCAAGACAGCTGTGGCACAGCGCACTGTGCTCGGCATTGCCTCACGCATCAACAAAAGAACGAGGCGAGCTCCAGCTGCAGATGCTTCACTCTTATCAATGAAGTGCAAAGCAAGGAGTGCTTTATTTAATTTTCCAGATGCAGGGATGAATTGGCATTTAGCAAAGCGCTTTGCCCGGTTAGATGGAGTACTCTGGAGGTGGAGAGTATGGCAGAGGAATAAATACAGAACATCAAGTTGTTTTTCTTAACAGGGTCACTTTTCTGACCACAACCACATGGACTCCTTTACGGGTGACTGTCAGCTTCGCAAGGCAACCGCATTCCTCTCTCCCACACTCTCCCTTTGCCTTGTCCCTCCTGCTAAGCATCTGGTGCAGACAGCAAACCATAAACCATCCTGTGCCTGCTGGAATTTGGATGCTTCAGCTTAGTGACTGGTGCAGAAAATGGAATGAGCACCTTGTAGCTCAGAGGCATTCGGGGTCAGCAAGCTGCCGACTCGCTGCCTTTGGAAAGCAGAAGGGTGCAGTCGCCTGGTGGGGAAGAGCAGAAGTAATTGCAGGAAGTCAACTAATTCAAGCAAAATGAAGCTAATCATTAATGGTGGGGTACCCAGCCATTCTTCTGCAGTGCTGAACAATTACTTCTAAGTCGTGTTTAAAGGCTAACATGTAACATGAGCGTGGCTGAGTAGCTGGAGCAGAAAGCGACTCACTGGGTGAGCTGATTTCCATTCCCTCCCCTGCCCCTTCAGCTGGAGCAAGTCTCCACTTTTCAGGCTGCTGGGACAGTGTCATTGGTTACAGATAAATATATTGCTACTAAAAGCAGAAAGCCAAAGGATCGAATCCAGCTGGGCTTTCTGCTCACTAGATATTATTGCAGTTCAACTCCTTTGTGCCCATCTTTGTTCTGGAGACAGAGAGACCCAGAGACCTGGCTCTAAACAGGGACATGACCACCCAGATCACAGTTGCAGTCAATCTCTATTCCTGTTAGGAGTGATAAAGATGCAGAAAAGAGAGTACACCTGACAGGTGGGAGATCCAGAGGATGATCTAGCTCGGCCCCACAACTTTGCAATTCTGCTTTAGATTCTACTTCACATCTTCAAGTAAAGTGTTGCAGACGCAGTCCTGTGTGGGTTGCTGCTGGATGGGAGAGATGTTTCCTTCTGACTAATGCCCATTTAAATGGCCAGGGATAGTGTTAAGAAGAAGAGGTTGGTGAAAGAAGAGAGCAAAGAACAAAACAGCCCTGGGCATAGCGGGTTCTCAGTGCAGGGCAGTGAACAGCAGGGAGAAACAGGAATGCAAAGAGGGATAAGGTTTGGACGCTTACGCAAAGACAAAAACTTTGTATCTCCTCTGAGTGTCCCAACATCCCACATGCTACTGTAAGCAGCTCAGCTCCACATACGTGTTTGTACACAGGTTTCAGTTGCCAGGAAGCAAAATAGTAATTCTTTGGGCTTTAATGGGTTTTCAGTCTTCTTTCATAAGGAAAATCAAATCCTAAAATTAAATCTTCCCTTGCCACTTAAAACTGCAATTTTTAAGTTTCATTAGCAAGCACCTGGCACTCATACAACAAATATGCTGAAAGAGACTGATATTTAAGTCATGAACAGGTACGACATGACAGTGCCTTTCTGCCGGGTGCCTTGCTTATACAACCATGCAAATACTTCCTGGAGAATAAATTACCCAGCCAATTTCCTCTGTTTTCCTGTTTGTAAATTGCTTCTGAGTAGCTCCTGTTTCTCTTGAATGTGCTTTTAGTAAATACATCAGGCTATGGACAAGCAGCTTATTGTGACTGTTCAGTGTTTAAGAGTCAAGTTGGTTTCATTCATTTTAATTTTATACAAAAGCTATTTCTATTTTCTGGATGGATGGAAGTCCCACAGAGCCTGGTTTCTGGTGTGAACACTTATTCTTAGAAGTCATTGCATTTGTGTGTGACTGTTTCATAGCTTTCATTTAAAATTATTTCATCTATAAAATAATTCTGTCTCAGGGAGCTTAGTGACCCCAGCTTAAAGGCTGTGCAAGCTCCTGTAATCAGGAGATGCAACTCCCCAGGGCATTAAGGAATGGCTGTTTACTGCCAAATGTGTACGCTGATCTTCACATTTGGGCTGTTTACCCCCAAATGTGAGTTGGGACCACTTTGATGCCCAGTTTAGCTCCCAGAAGCCTCAGTCCAAAACATGACTGACACCAGGTTGGGCCAGATCGAAGGCTGGGACACAGGTCACACATCTCGGTGTGCGGAGAGAGGGCAGGGAGGGGGTGATTCCCATGGAGATGGCTAACCCAGACCTTTCCCATTCGCAGATGATCCAGGTCCATGGAGAACCTTTGCTGTGCTATTTGGAAAGGATCATGCAAAGCAGCCACTGTTTGCAGGAAGATCTGACCCACACAGGCTCATAGCAGAGCCTCGCCTGTATTTCTGTGTTTTACGGGATAGATCCACAGGGCATATCCTCAGCTGTCCCACGCAGAGTTTGTTTTCTCTTCCTTACCTTTCTAAGCAGACAAAGTAATGGCTCCAGCTGCCCTCAGGTGCCTGTGGACACTCTGTTCTCACAGAAGATCCTGGACAGGGCTCCTTCAGGCAGACCTATGGCTGAATATGAAGACCACGAATGCTCCCTTTAAAATGCATCACGTGTGATGTAGGTGCCCTTTTGCCAAACAGCTCTTCATCCTCCACAAACATCAGACAGGCATCGCAGTACAAGAAGAGCTCGTACTGTACTCCTGCTAATTAGGAGATGCTGCAGATGCGAGTGCTCCTGTGGTTGCCTTTGCTGACCTGGTTCATTGACACACAGAGCACATTTAACATCACAGACCACAGCTACCCCAGCAAGCGGTGCCAGCTCCTTATACGCTGGCGTGCGTTATCCGGTGTGCACCTACTCCCTTGTGGGGGTCACTCATGACAGCGCTGCAATATGGAGTTTGGGACTTTAAACCAGAGACATAGGGTAGGGCATGATTTTCAATTTGCTTATATGAGAGGAGGTGTAACTATAGCAGTTGGATATAAATCCATCTGCAGCTTCAGATTTTTACCAAAGGCACCCAGTGGTTTTGGTTCTTTTTTTCAATAAGCATCTGAATGTTGAAATTTTTGATCTTTCACATAGCTGTTTGAAAGCATTTTTTTTATTATTATTGAAAAATACACAAGTACTAGCTATTTGTAATCCAGTCATTCCCGAAAGTTGTTAAACACAGTAACCAATGTTCAAGAATATTTTAACGAGAATATAAGACCACTATTCCATTGAATAAAAACTGAAGATGGACTTTATTGCTATTCATTAAGCCACTCAGCCGCATTCTACAAACACTTGTGTTTACCAGAATGCTCGTAAAAAGAAAAAATGTTGTAAACATTCAAGTGAATGTGGATTTATACAAAAATTTTTGCTCTCAGAATATTAAAGTAGCTGCCTTAAAATGTCTCTCTTGATTTGGGAGGGATCTGGTGAGAGAATAGAAATACAGTATAACACTAATCATTAGTGGTAAAAAAAAAAAAAACCTGAATAACTCCATTGCTTTTGGTGTGCTTATTCTGGATTTATAGAGATATGCCAAAACCAGATCCGAGCTTTTATTTTTACAGGCCTTTATTTTTTTACCTAAAATGGCTTTTAGAGGAAATATTTTGAATCAAGTTCTGTCGTGTTTGTTTGTTCTGTGCTGTATAAAACTGTTAAGAATGATTTAATCTGTGCATGATTGTGGGACTGAAGATAATGTAATAATAAGACTTACTAAAATCACATCAGAGAAAATAACACTATATTGTGATGTCAGGAAAATGTTACTTTATATCTGAAAATGTCTAATTTTCAGTGAAGCTTGCCAGGAGACTAGCAGGTATAGACTGCTGTGGTATGTGGACTTTCTTTATCTGCAGCATCAGCACACATCCCTGCACTTTTTCCGTGGGACCTTGGGGCATCCTACAGCCCCTGGCCTCTGGGTCACCCTACTTTCACCTTACTGTGATCCTTTCCAGACTGGGTTAACTGTCTGGAAACCTTATATCATCCAGGTGCTGTAGCTGCAGGACATCTCAGCTGACTTCCTCAAAAGATGGAGACATATTTTGTAGCCTCTAAGGTATGAAACTGAGACAGTAAAATCTCTGCAAGTCATAGTTCTTGCAGTAGCAAAAAGATCTACCCAAGACAGCAAGGACCCACAGGAACAATTGCACTCTTTGTGTGGTATCTAGTAATCTTTGTGGCAAGCAATCAGCAGTCCAAAAAACTCTGGGAGAACAAACTCGAGCTGCCAGTGACTGACCTGGATTGGACAGGGCTCCCTCAACTGACCCAAACTCCTGGGGAACAGCAGGAGAGCCCTTGGAAATGGGGATGCAGAGCAGGAATCCTTAGGAGGAAGATATCTCCATTTCCTTAGGGAAACATGGACCAAGCATTTCCAGAACAATAAGCATCTGAAACATTTGTTCCACAGGGAATTTAGAAATTTCTCGGGACATTTTTTCCTGATTTGGAATAAAGTTGTTTTCTTTCTGGCAGAGTTTCCTCTTAAATGTGGGTATCTGAGTTTGAATCAAAATATTCCTTTGACAAACAATTCTAAAAGACAATATCCACCCCCTCTTCTTTCCCCCAGATTTCCTTACTTTTGTCTATGACCACAGATAAAATGGTTAATGTTTTATGTCTCTGCTCCACTACTAATTTTGCTGTATGTCTTTGTGATGATGGTGTGTCACAATGCAAAGAAGGGATTATGTGGCAGATTCAGAGATTTTGACATGAGAGACCTTCAACTGAGCCTGATGGCAGCGAGCAGGTTTCTTCCAGATTATGGATTCCAGCCTCCTCCATGAGAACTGAGAGCATTTCACCATGAAGAGTACAGAATTTCCACAAGTGTTGAATTTGCTTAATTTTATAGGCCAGGATGTTCGTCTGCAGGTTGAGGTATAACACTTAACCTAGACCCCTTTTCTGAATAGCAAAGAGGAGCTGTGGCAGGAAATCTGGAAGGATTTTCTTGTTCAAACACTGGGAGCAGAGGGATTGCTCAAATCAGTCCTCTTTTGACAGCTGCAGCATGTGTCTAGGCTGTTGCTGGTCAGCTGTACCATCTTGTCCTTGAGGATGCCAAATCCAGAGCTTGCCTTCTACATTTCAGGTGTGTAGACCATCAAGGAAGATGCTGAAGGAATGAATTCACTGATCCTGAAGACAAGGAGCTGGATTAATTCACTGAACTTACTTTTCCATCTGGCCACCTGAAGAACAACCTGGCTTGAGTTGGACCTACATTATCTACCTGTATTTCCTGCACCCATCATTGACCTTGCTGTTGAAAGACAATAACTACTGTGATTCAGTAGCCACAGCAAGAAAAAGCTACAAAACAGGACTCTGCGAGAATTCCTTTCTGCAAGATACAGACTTTCAATCCCTGTATCAAAGCATTTGCAATTCTCATTTCAAAGTCATGGAAATAATAACTAATATTGAGTAAGAATAATGAATATATTTAATCAAAAGTTAGAAAATGTGGTGAATAGCAACTGGCAATGACATTCCTGATTACTTGACTGTGCCAGAACAGGCAGTTCACAAAACAGCTACCACTCCAGAGATTTCACATTCTCAAGTGAAAACTGTAGCAAAACCGAAATGGGTCAATGAATAGTACATTATTAAATTTATTTGGAATCAGACCACCATTCCTTAGTGGCCAGGACATGCAGACAGGATGTTAAGAAAAGAAACCTGCTCTTAACCTCAAGCTATTAAGAGTTGGTTGATGAACTGAATCATGAGGGCTGGTTGTGCTTCGGTGAGCTGAAAACAAAACCCCTTGTGTAAATATTCACTCAGATAAGAAATAAATTCACTATGGCTGCACTTCCGACATTTCCTCCCACTCACATGTGTGTTCTAGCCACTGTGCTTTAGTGACACCTAACATGAATATTAAACTTGAAAATAAGTGTCATCACACAGTCATCTTTGTAAAGGTATCATTCCATCTGACCAAAGATTTGGTGAAAGCTGATCAACAGGTATGGTATGTCATGCTATGGAAACTTCAGTAAATTTCATGCATAACAAGTTATGGAGAGTTTGTCTGGAAACAGTTCTCAGCAAATCAATCCTAACTGTGCTGTATCACCACCAGGTCCATGCACATGACCTCCATGGGCAAATCATACTGGAAAGTCTGAGCAAGGAGACCAGTGAAGCAGCAGAAGATGCTACTGATGAGATCTTCTGTTTTGCTGGTAGCCAGTTATTTCTGACAGAAATCCTGGTAGGACTAAAGCTTCTTGAAGTATTTGGCTACAGAGAGGGGAAGACGCTTCTCAGCATCTCTGGGAAGGTGCAGTCTGCGTGGAAGGAACCACAGAAATGGGTATAAGACTGTTCTCATAAATTAAAAACATTAACCTAAGCAGAGGTTTACATTCAGGCCATCTCAATACTTTTTGCATGCTAGCTAAACAATGTGTGAGAATGACCAACAGCACTGGGAAGAGGAGAGCACCCCATCCTGGGTCTAGTCAGCTATGCATTGCATATGCTAGGAGAATTAGTTTGGGATCAAGAGCTGTTGGTCTGCTCCTGCTACACATAGAGTGCTTTGATTTCCTAATTGGGTTAGGAAGGCCAGGATGTGGGGTTTTGTCTTTGAATTTCCCATCTATTCCTTTTTAACAGTATCTTGAACTACTCTTGCTTTCAATGGAAAAAGTAAGTTACTTGCCAAGTTAAGGAAACAAGGCTAAGAGTTTTAAAAAAACAACCACCACCTTCATATATATGTATTTCTACTAGTTATTTGTGTTACTGTAACATAGAAGGAGAGGGAAAAAAGGAATAAATGGCTGGTTTAATCTAGGCTCCCCACTTACATCATAGCAAGGTTAATCAAAGATCTCAGTAGGGATTCCTTCCACAGTCTGCTCATGTTACCATTTTAGGGTTACTCTGCAGGAGCTTTGCCGTGTTTTTCATCTTTACTCAGAGGCAGCAGGTTTTTGTCCCTATGTACAGTATCACTTAATAGATTGAGGATGTAAGGAATTTCCTGTCATGTAAACAGAATACTGTAGTGGAGACAGTAGATTTTTGCTTTTAATACATTTCCACTAAATTCTTCTCAATTCTTAGAGCATTTTGATTTCATTCACAATTTCCTGTCTGCTAATTCCTGATGGTGTCCTTTCCCATTTCATTATTTTCTCCTATTTCTTTCACTTTTCTTTTGACCCTTCATTCCCCCTTGACTTCTTTGTCTTTCACTTGTATGCCATGATTTTCTTCTGCCTCTAGTTCCTTTCATTCCACTCTCTTTTATTAGCTTTTGCCTCTATTTCTCTCTTCATGTCATCCTCTTCTATGCCCTCATATCCTTCACTTTCTAGCAAATTGCCACATCGGCATGAATTACTGGTGAAAGATTGGAGATATATATCCTTTGAGGATGGAGGAATTTATCAACAATCATGTCTATGCAGGAAAGCCAGTTTCTATTTCAGAAAAAAACCCTGAAATGTTAGGAGAGAGGGAATTATTTGAGGACTGCAGCTGGAAGTCAGCAGAAGAGTCAATGTGATAGGCTCTACTTTGGTTATACTGGAGGCTTGATGAGTGACCTTGACTAATTACCCAACCTTCGTGTGCCAGGATGAGCAATTTACCTACCTGTTAAAATTACCATAACAATATTTCTGTCTTAGGAGTGCTGCAAAGTTTAATTAAGCTTGGTAAGCACTAGAACATTCTTCATTTAGTATAATTACCATCATTATGCATTAACCCACCATGACATTTTTCAGGCAGTAGGTATCTTAACTACTCTATTCCAGACTTAAACATGACAGTATCCTTCAACCACATTTAGCCAATAATTAAATTGTTATGGAAAATATATTAATTGCATCTGGAATTACAGCGATTGGTTGAAATCTCTAAAAGACCTCTGAATATCACAAAAGCCCCAAACAAACATGAAGTCGCCCATTTCCTCTCATATCCCAGGCCCAAGCCCCCAGCTAAGTGCAGGCATCTGCCTTCACGGGCCCCCACCTGCCTTTCCTTAGCGTGGGACATGCCTTTTCAAGTGGCTTAGATGTAGGAGCCCCCCAGCACTGGCTGTGTAGCTGTTCTGTCAGTAAAATATATCCTTTGGCCTGATGGGACAGTGGGGAGAGTGGCAGCATTTTGAAATTAAGCTTGATTACAGCACCCTGTCTTATATAAGCACCTATTCACCGTAATTCAGTTATACACATCAGAGAGAGGAGTAGATTTTAACACAACTTTGCACAAGGGTTTTGCACAAATGAAATCAAGGTAATTCTTCTCATCAGAAGTGGATAAGCCTCTTCTGATTTATTTCTGATAAAAATGCAGGCTGACATTTTGTTCATAACTCTAAACCACTCCCTTTAAGATATTTCCAAGTCACTTCTTTTCACAGAGATCTGGATAACATCTCATTTCTGAGACTCTCAGCTGACATGGCTTTCATATGAATTCCTCCTCCCTGACAAGGGAAGCTAAAACCTACTTCTCCCATGCATCTCAAAGCGAAATTCAGTACCTTTTTGTCCGACTGTTTATCATTTCTTGCAAATACTCAAATCCATTTCCTTTGGAAAAGGTTTGTCTTTGTATGACAGGCATACAAATAGGTTTTATTATAGTACTCTATTCACTGGTGCAGCTTAGCCTGGAGATAAAAAGGAATCCATTTTCTAGATTTTCCCCAAATGTCAGCTCTACATTATTAGAGTTCTTAACTCAAGAAGAATGGGCAAAATGAAAAAAAAATATGAACCGATATATTGTATCTGACTTCATATTAGTGACCAGCAGCCCAAACTTCCCCCGCAGTGAATTGAATCAAAGTAGAATCAAGAGCATGAGATTAGGCAGAAAAGCACCGAGTCATATTAATTTCAATAATGGTAACTTAGACAGTGCAATATTTTAAATATTAATGGTGAACTCTGCTCACTGACTTAACCATACTGCTCTGTATGCCCTAAAGGTCAGAAAAAATGGATTTTATTTCCCTTTTTTTTTTTCTTGGCAGTCTTTGACAAATATATCTAGGCTTCTTTCTAAAAACAAATTCAAAACCAAAAAATTACCATATTATCACACTAGGACACTTCTGGCCCCGTAAAGCAAAGCAGGCTATCATGACAGTGAAGAATCAGCAGATAATAATCTCCAGGTTATTATCTTGCATATTTTTTTCTGCTGAGTCTTGAAGGAAACCAGTGCAGGAGCCTCTTCAGGTATGTTTGCTGTAACTGCTCTTTGCCACCTTGGCCATTACCTGTTATCGTGCAATTTGTTTTTGTCGGACTATTATTCAGGGCTGTACAATTAGGGCCGGATCCCAGGTGACGGCTGGTTCCACAGGTGGTAGCCATGGTGGCCCCTTCTGCTGACCAGTGGGTATTCCTGCCACGGGAAACTTATCCCCACTTTGCAAACTCCTCTTCGCAGTAGTTTGCCCACATCTAAAGACACTTCTGCAAGTTGTGCTGACTGGGAGGTATTCCAGCAGCATGATTTGTGGCACCCAGAGTGATTTAGATGTGTCAGCGACTGCAGAGGTTGTTCTGATTATCAGAGAAAGATAGAAGATGGGTAGAAAGCTTCACATAGTCTATCAAAGTCAAGGTAAATATGTTTAGAAACAGAGTAGCAAAAATAAAGCAAAAAACCACTCCATGGAGATTCATACTGCCTGCCTAGTCCCAGTGTCTCCTCTTCAAGAGCGGGACTGCTGAAGCAAGGAGTGGCTCAGTGCCTCAGTGAGGAGGCATCACGTAGTCCGTGGCCCCGCGAGCACGTTGGTCCAGGCGTGGGCTGGCTGGGCAGCTCACAAGCCCTGCTCTCAAAAGGAAGCCTAGCTCTTATCTTGTTAAACCACTGTATGCGTTGCTATGCTTTTGGCGCAAAGGAGATATAAAGTGACGCTGCCAAGCACCCCTTCTTTTCATCTCACTGCTGAACTCCAGAGAAATTGCCTTGAACTACAAGTGTAAGCTTAATTGATTGTAATTGACCTACAAGAAAGACACAAAACTCTTCTTATATTGATCAAATTGTGGTGAAGCAGATTAAGCAGCGTTACTCTGACTGGTTTGGGTACTGCCCGTCATGCTGCACTCACTCATTCATTGCTTCCTAAATTCACCTGCTGCCTGATTCAGACACTCTCAATGGCAGCCATGTATTACAAATCATATAAAATTATTTAAGAAATTAAAATTAAGTCAAGAGCTTCATCACAGGACAAGCATTAGCATGGCAATAGCATTTCATAAACGCCACTCATGAGCTGGAGGCACAATATGGGAATGTTCAGACTGCCTCAGTTTGCAGCCTGGTCCCTTTGCTACTGCTAGGATCTCTAGTAAAGACAATAAATCTGTGGTCTGATCCGATTTTGGAATAAATCTCTTTGGGTCAGCTAGAAGAGTTGCAAGAGTCAAACTAGGACAAAGTTGAGTACAAACCAAATAGAACGATCTTTTTTTTTTTTTACTGAAGTCTGCCTATTTTCATGTTTAGTGAGCCAGAAGCAGTTTTATCAAACACTCTATGTCTTGTGACACAGCATACACAGAAATTTACATTTAAAAAATACGTTTTAGTAGAGTTGGCTCTGTTGCTTCTGTTACTGTATCATTAGGGCAAGAGTAATTTTGATTTTGTTGTGAGCAAGCAACAGCATCTTACATACTCTTTAAGCCATTTGTGCCCTTTAGCTTCTCTTTCCTCTAAGGATCAAACAGGAATTAGGAAGGGCTGATCTCAGGGTCTCTCAAATCTAGGTGGAGGCCCATCCCACACAGGCACTCCCATGCTTTGGAAGATCCTGACGGCATGGTGGCCCTGGAAAGTGGGCAGGAGGTGCCTCCACATGCTCAGACAGACAGATAGATGGCTAAACAGGCTGAAAGAACCTGAGAACATCTCTCAGGCCTGCCCCCAAGGAACCTGAAAAGCAGGCAATCTGGGACTTCGGGTCATACTGATGATCTTTGTTTTCTTTAACGATACTGAAGCTGCTGAATAAGAGAGAGCTGCTGCTGATTTAGCTAGGCTAAGAGCAGCATTGCCTGCTGAAAAACTTTCTTTTACAAACATCACCATCTGAGTCTGAAAAATGGTAATGTTTCAGACACATGGCAATACTCTGGAAGAAGACTTTTATGCAAGCCTTTGAATATATACGTGTATATACACATGGAGATAAGGGACGCAGAGAAAGAGCTTTTAAATATATTCTCTGTCATTCTCACTCTTCTCTTTATAAAGTCTAATTTGTAAAGGATCATTGAACTCTAAGTCATTGCTATAACAAAGTTATGAAATTTTGATCTAGAAGAAGTGATCCATGAATATCTTCAAGACTAATTTGTGGCTTTGAAATTTTTACTGACCATTTAAAACCAGCTTAAACTCTTTTTTTCCCCTGAAAATCCCCAGAAAGTTTCACCATTTTTATCAGCTCTACTTCTAAGAAAAAGTAAATGTCTCCACTATTTATTCTTAATGCGGTGCTTCTGATCCAAACATAAACATATGGACTTAGATTCTGCAGTAAATGTAGAACTCCAGAAGTTAGGCATGATTTTGAAGGCTCAATGGATCCTCTTATGCATTTAATTCTGCCCTGAACTGTACAGGAAACCCAAGCACTAACCGTAATTGTGCATTACAGTAGCTAAAAGTGTCTAACTCCCTGTTGCGAATCCATCCAGCTAAGGACAGAAAAACTTCAAAAAAGCTCTTCATTGCATATGATAGAATCTATTTGCCTCATAATTGTACTGCTGGTTCTATAAAGAGACCCCCAGCAGTTCCTAATTGCATCCAGAAACCTCATTACATTATACCAATTGGATTTTTAATTAGAAATGCAGATGGTAACTCATTTATTACTGTTGTAAGATCCAACTGGGAAAGAAATCTCAATTCCATTTTGGATGCATTCACCTTTTGGATGCTGGAAAAGAATGAGGAATGAGAATGGTGTAACTGTGACTGATGTTACGCCTTCGAATAAAGATGCATTATTGCACTGAGGCTGAAGGTCACAAGAAGTAAAAGGAAGGAGAAGCATCTATGAAGCCAAGTTTAGAAAAATAGAACCCCACAAAGAGCTCTGCTGGGATAGCCAGCTGGGAAGTTGAGAAGTGGAAAGCTAGCCAAAATGATTTTGTGGAGTTATTAATATAACCTTCTCCATTCTTCTGAATGGAGAGAAGGAAGGTGAGCATCTCAACCTACTATTGAAATTCACTTGTGTCTATAAATAATCCTTTTCTCACTGTACAGAAAAGAAGACCGTAAATGTCCTGCCTTATGCTGACAGCGGTATACAGCCTGTTATTTCTATGTCACTGCGAGCTGACGTGTGCCGTGCCGATTCAGGTCCCGCTCCTGATCACGGCCATGGCAGGAACCAGCAGTCTCTTGATTACACAGCAGACGAGGTTACAGCCTTGCACCTTCAGGAACTGGCGACGACAAGTCAGATTGTCATTTTTCTCCGTTTGCCTTGTCCTTTTGGATTGTAAATTCTTCGGGAAAGTGGCTTGCACTTATATGTTTCCCCAGCCTGGAACAAAGCAGTCCTTGACTCAGAGCGAACAGACAGCAAGCTCAACCACTGCTGCCTAGCTCTTCCCTCTGAAGGTGTGAAGGCTGGCAGGGGGCTTAAGTGCCGTGTTTTTGCCCTGGTTTTTGTTCCGCTGAGGCTTCTCATTTCTTTCATTTTGTTTAGAATCATTTTGCTCTGTCTCTTCCACTCGTATGCCATCAGGAAAAAGAAAAGTGTTTCTCTTTCACTGTAACGAAATCACTTGAAAACAAAATACCATTAGCCGGTGAAGAGGCGAGCACTATCAACATGCCGGTTACTTTGTACAGTAGCTGAGCTGTTTCCTCTACAGACACATTTTTGTGTGTGTGCAAATCTCTGTCAAATGAACCTAATAAGATATCTTCTTGCCTGCAAATTCTGTGAGCACAGAGCTATTGTCTTGGATCAGAAAGGAGTAAGACAGCAACAAGGACATGGATTCTCTTTCAGAGTATTCTGTTCCCTGTCAGGAAAGTGCAACCTTGCCTCTTCTCACTTTATTTTTTTTTATTTTTATTTTTATTTTTATTTTTATTTTTATTTTTATTTTTTACAGTAATGCTACAATTTCTACTGAGACTTTTGGGGTAAAAAAAGATTAAATGCTTTTACCGTAATTTTTAATTGTGAGTTATTAGAATTACAGTTGTGCTTTCAGAAATACTTTTAATCCTTAATGAGTAAATCTCAGAGCCTGCTGCATATTCTTCTGGGTAAGTGAATGATTGCTGTGCTTTCTTTCTGCGAATCCAGAGAATTAAACATAGGCACCATATAAAAAACTAATCCTGCTGCAGCCAGAAAGAGAGCATTTTCTTTTCTCTCTGAGTAAGGCAGGAGCAGCAACAGCCTCACTGGCTTCCAGAGGGCTGTATCCTTTCATTCTTAGTCAGGCATCCTGTTTCATGTCAGGAAAAGTTGAAAGTGTCATATATAATTTAGGTCATTTGATGAATCCTGGTTTAAGATCCTGACTTTAGTTGCTTTAACATGAACAAATTTAAACCATCCAGGCTGCCTTTTTGCATCATGTTTTTCCTGGTTTCTTCCCCTAGTTAAAGAAATAATCTGCTTGGTGTAAAGTTTCACTCCAGCACAGGTATTTGAAGTTTACTGAAAGCAGCCCTATCGCTAACAATCCATTTTGCTGTTCTGTTAGAAAAGGATGGCTAAATAAAGCCAGATGATGAACTTCTGGAACGAAGTCCGTTAGCATGGCAGCCATGCTAAATTTTGACAGCTGTATTCACCATGCTATTTGTCAGTAGCACTTGAGGTGACTCAGATCAAGGAGACTCTCTCCTGTGCTCAGAGGTAATCAAGGTAGTATTGAAGAGGAGAGATTGCCATCCAGACCAGCTTCCCGGGGGGAAGAATAGGAGGTGAATGAAAAGCAGGAAGAAAGAAAATAGTAGCAAGTGGAAGATTGCTTTTGCTTTTTTTTTTTTGCCTTTTTTTTTTTTTTAATGCAACTTTTACATGATTCAGTGCACAGCGAGGACAGGGTGCAGCGGGCTGAGCAGGGCTGTGCAGAGAAGCAGGCTCTCACCTGTAGGATCCCCACTCCTCTTTGCAGAAGTGGCCAGGCAGTGAGCAACTCGGGGGAGCCCCAGAAATGACTGCTGTAGGGTGTGGAAAGCTGAATGCTGCCTTGGAGAACTGGGTTCTGTACCTGTCCCTGCTACAGCATTCTGCTTATGGGCTTATGGATTGCATTTTTGGATAGCCAGTATAAAACTCCAGGAGCTATAATGATAAAAGCAACATAAAATTATTCTGCATTTTAAGAAACTTGCTTTAGAATCCTAACAAATGCTAAATTGCATTTTTCTAAAGCTTCTCCTAATTTGTAACTTGATAAATGAGCATGCTTACACGTCTCTGCTATGTGAAAGAAACAAAGTAAGTGGGAACTATGCACCTTGGACCTAGAGGCTGCAGTAGCAAGTTAAGAAGAAAGTCAAGGAGTGTGGATAAGTGAGCATTTTTACAGATTTGTCATGCCAGTTGCCTTGATTTCCCAAAAGATCACCAGTACAAAATATGCCATTCCTCCACGTGCTTGCCCAGGTAAACATCGAAGTGTCACAAATACCATCCTGTGTCAGTGAAGTTGATCTGTCATCTAATATCTTTTTTTCTCTGAAAAGCTGTAAAAGCAACAAAATATTAAGCATAGAAATTGTGATTGAGTACAATCTATGAGCGTTAGCATGTTGCTTTGGGATGGTTTATTAGGATAATTTTGGAGATGTAACAAATTGTGGTACAGTTTAAAAGCTCACTGATGCAGCATGACTTGATCTACTGACAACTGGGGGAAGGGGCTTAGCCCGGTTGCTACGGTACTGTCTCAACTACAAAAATCAGAACAAAGTGAATGGATATCCTTTTGGGGTACCTACCTCCACATACAGGAGGAAGATAATTGCAGGTAGGCAACTACATATGGTCGTCTTCCCTACAAGTTTCAACATCGGAACAGGATTATTTTTAACTTTGGAGGAAAGGATCACCATGGAAACATAATGAAGTATGAGAGTGATCTGACTGATTGACAATGTTACAGCAAAGGAAGATTGACATGAAAGGCAGAGATAAAATTCGTGCTGTTCTAAGGCACAGTTCCTCTAGCAGCTGAATCATCAGGTCTCGTTTTCCAGACACTAATATTACAAGAGATTTTCTTGTCCTTATTCAAGAGGAACGCATTGCCGAGGTCACATTTTCTCTCTGACATGTTGTCAGTCTCAGGGATGGAAACAACACTGAGGACCTTTCTATTTAGGCACCAAAAGGTCGAGCTGAAAGAAAAGATTTATGTTTCTATTAAGCGCCATGCTGCTGTAAGTCTGTTTGGGCTTCTCAGTACTAAAGCTAGAAGAAGCTTTGCCCACATTTCTTTGCGGAAAAACAAGAGGTACTTGTAACCTTAAAATGCTTTGCAAATTCATTCTCATTTTATCAATTTTGTCAGTGTATGGGAAGGCCAGGAATGGAAAAAGTCCTGGCAGAATAGTTATTTCAGCCTCTCATTTGGAAATTAACTTTTGTTTTGGAACGTCAAACCATTTTGGTTTTGCTTATAAAATACTCACAGCATTGAAAGAAAGCATTCTCAATCATAGTGAATAAAATATTTCATTCCATCTGAAAAGATATTTTTTACGTCTTTGTTCACATTAAAAAACCCCAACAACCTTTGAGTATTTTAAATTTAGGCTGATCTGACTGTCTTGAACTGACAATGTAGAGAAAAAAATCAACTATTTCCGTTTCTTGAATTCATCATTTCAAGTGCAAACATTCATTTTCTACCCTTGCTACAAGGTAAATTTAAAAATCTTATGTAAGAATATTCTTCTAATCTCACATGCGAGTTGTAACTTCAGAAGATGCCTTCATTTCTAGGAACAACGGAAGAGGGGACTAATGCTGTTAACTCAGTCTATGATCTGAAATCTTGCAAAGAAGGTTGGGTTTGCCTGTTTGCTCTGTGCTGCCTGCTCAGCCGCGGCTCACTTTGTCCCATGGCTCCCTCTAGCTTATGCCCTTCTGTTCAGTGACCGACTCCCTCATTCGCTGGCACTTAAAAAAAGTCTATTGAACATATTTTTTGTGTGTGTGTTTCCTTTTCTATTTATTTATTGACGTATTTTTACTCAGTCTACTCATTATTCTGGAGGATTTTTCAGCTCCAAATCCCAAAGCTCTTGATACATGCTAAGTCTTTAAATTGGCCAAGAGCCACAGTTGGCATAGGCAGAAATAAAGTTCAGGAACCCAGTTTTCAGTCCTCACTCTATGATTTTAGGCCAAAGTGTCTGATGTAAAGTGGTCACAGGACAGCAAGATAATCATTGTTAAGGCAGTTCAAGTATGACAGTGATGCAGATGTTAAAATAAGCCCTAACCACAACGACCCTTCATGGCCGTTTCTGTTTTTCACTTTATCACCAAGCAAAGACTAAACTCCAATTACCTCATTGAAAAGCCCATAGGGAGCCAAGTCTGATGTTATAGCAACTGTGGACATTTGATGCTTTATTGCTGTGGTATGGAGACCTATGGGATAGTGCACATTCTTCCTGTAGCAGCGCCTTCATCTCATTCTTGGTGCCGAGTCCATCGTTGCGTGACTAACAGTGGATTGCCTTGTAGGGGAAAAGCTCGTGGCTGTTTTGTGTCTGATCTATGTCCGTTCTGTCAGGAAAGCCAGCCAGAGTGCACCCTATGGACTTTGCAATGCAGCCTCTTGGGAGCACAAGCGGCTTTTCTGCCCTCTTAGCGACTGCTGTACAAAGAAAGAACCTGGAGTGGGAATCCTGGAGTAAGTCTCCGCCATGGTGCAATGGGAGCACAGCAGGAGGAGCTGCAGGGCTTCTGCAAGGTGCTCACAGGACAATGGGAAAAGGGGAGAAGAAAAAAAAATAGGGGAAAGATCAAGAGAAAAATAACTGTATAGACAAAAAGCATCCTATGGGAAATACTTATTTACAGAAACAGGGGGAGAAGATTGCTCTCAACCAGTAGTGACTACTCTGATAACACACATGGAGCAGCTTTGGGTGGGAAAGTCTTGTGGGTATGTCACAACACATGGGTCTC
The DNA here is from genome assembly GCA_013400195.1 of Aramus guarauna. Classification (NCBI taxonomy): domain Eukaryota; kingdom Metazoa; phylum Chordata; class Aves; order Gruiformes; family Aramidae; genus Aramus; species Aramus guarauna. The sequence continues at coordinate 538,070 of VXBL01002128.1, read as the reverse complement.
ATCTCTCTTCTTTCCCAGACTTTCTACAAGCAAGTATTTTAGGAACAGATCTTAAAATGCATTTAGGTACCTATCACCCAAGAACTTGATGTTTAAATGCACTTAAAGATCTGAGCTTTCGAGACAGACATTTAAAGCCTTTCTGGCACCCAAAGACTTTCAAGAGTACCAAGTTACTTAGTTGCCATTGAAATCAATAGGAGTTCTTGGCTTTTATCCTTAAAATGAGGAAAATAATAGTTTAATGAACACGGTTGCTAGGGTAGCTAGAGATACTGAGTTCGCCTTTTTTGTATAGAAGCAGGCACACTCGGTTACATTTCTGTCCTGTTAATGCTCTCTGCCCTGTTAATAGCTGGCAGGTTTTCCTTTGCCCTCGGGGGCTGCTGAGCGTATTGCTGGGGTGGAGGGTGCCAGGCACCTTCTCCTCCACCTCCATCAGCTCCGAGGGGGCAGATGTGCAGCACAGCAGCAACCAGGCAGTAATGGGTACCCGAGGTTATGTCAGAAAACAGTAATGCCCCAGTTCATTCGTGTTTATGAGATACATTGGGAACTAACATTATAACAACGTTCAGAGACTTGGCATTGCATTAGCTTTTTTTT
>VXBL01002128.1:494015-537431 GCA_013400195.1 Aramus guarauna | reverse complement strand
TTTTTTTTTTTTTTGTTCTTGATGCCTGGAGTCACTCCTATTGATGCATAGATTAAAAGTAATTTTATGGACTGATGGTTATTGAAAAGTCTCTGGGAGACATTTGGTGAGTTGATTAAAGAGGGGTTGTGAAGGGTATTTCCCAGATGTGTCCTCTGGGCATGAAATTTCCTTGCATTCTCAGTGGTAAAATGTCATGGAGAGATTTCTTGTTACAGCCGTGCTGTGGCCCAGTAGGCTGGCATCTTCTCATATTTTGAACACTGGTGCTGCAGCTTGGTGAATTAAGATCTCACATAAAATGCCTCTAACTGATATTTATGAACAACAGTGTTTTACAGACTTACAGGAGAAGAGGAAAATTATTAGTATGAATTTTGTTTGGAACTTGCTAATTTATATAGATAAGCCTGGGTCTTTAAGCAGCTTGCCTGCTGCTGGAATGAAAGAAGAAATGTGCATTAGAGCTGCTAACACTCATTGATAATCCAAATCACAATTCTTCCTCAGGGAATATTTTCAGCCTGTAAACAGAAAATCTACTGCAAATGCCACACTGATGTTAGCTCAGTACTGCACTGATTCATTCAGTAGAGTACTGCAGAAATTAAATGGCTATTATATTATGAATTAATTAAATATCCTATAGTGTGGTTTTTATGATTATGATGGGTAATAGTAATTACACAACTACACTGTGTGCTTAGGTATAAAATGCTGTGTACTTGTTTTATTTTTCTTGCCTGTCTGTGCTTCAAAATCCTAATCTTTTTAATGAAAATATCTACTAACTTCTCTAATGTTAAAGGAGCAATGGTTTTAAACTGAAAGAGGGGACATTTAGATTAGATATCACGAAGAAATTCTTCCCTGTGAGGGTGGTGAGACACTGGCCCAGGTTGCCCAGAGAAGCTGTGGCTGCCCCCTCCCTGGCAGTGTTCAAGGCCAGGCTGGATGGGGCTTTGGGCAACCTGGTCTAGTGGAGGGTGTCCCTGCCCATGGCAGGGGGGTTGGAACTAGATGATCTTTAAAGGTCCCTTCCAACCCAAACCATTCTATGATTCTATGACTATAATGGATGGTGTTTCATGTTTAATAGAAATAACAGGAAAAGCAAAAGAGCACAGAGCTAAGAGCTAACTGAGAAAGCAAAAGTGGAGCATGTGGAAGCCAGCACTAGCACTGGGGCAATATTCTTAGCAGAATATACATGACACAAGGTGATGCAAAAAGGGTTTGAATGTTTTCTTTTACCACTGACATAAGAATATTTAATTGACAATGAATAAAAAGTGTGTAACTACCTAGATTGTCATTTTATGAATCAGAAATCAACAGAGGGAATGGCTGCTGATTGTCAGGCAGTTTCATCCTGTATTAACGTACCTAGTTATACATAGTTATACAAATGAAATCTCAGAGCTGAAAAGTTGGATGAAACACCCAAATACCTCATGCACTGAGCAGCAATCACTTTTTCTCGATACGAGTATAATGATTTTAGCTAGATTCTTCCCTTAAGCTGATGTAAGAGGAGAAATTAGCTCATAGGCCTGTACCTGAATTGACAATGCTGTGGCTTCAAACAATGTGTCCTGGGAGAAGAAGAAGTATTGCAAAATTCCTTTCCCTCCACTCCCACACTGCTTCCACTGGGAGAGAATTAAGGTTGAAAGTCCAGTGATCTAGCACACCATCCAGACAGTCTGGTACTAGCTTTACAGATATTCTCCACATTTGGTCAACCATTTGCTTAACATGGCACTTGCCAGCAAAAGATGACAAAGAACTCTGATGGACCATCATGTTCTCTGAGCTATTTTTATGGCCCACTGGTCACCTAATTTGGAAAATCTTCTATGGAGGGGCAGAGAAAGCCATGTTCTTGGTGTGACTCGTGCTCCTTCTGCAGCAGGAGAGAAACAATTATGCAGGGATGTATTAAGTGTACCAAACTACAACTCCTGGTTGTTCCTCCAGAATCTCTCCATTCTGACTACAATTTTCCCTCACCTTTTTATTCATACCTATCCCACCAAGACCTCACTGTGTTGCGTGGTCTCTTTATCATCCTCCTTTTGGCCCTGGCCAAACTGCTCTTTCTCCGAGTGTTTGTGGGAGATCCCAGTGAATTAGTTAGAAATAGGTCCTCATCCTGCTGCATCACTGGGCAGAGCTTCTTGGGAACCTTCTGGGAATGGTTGGCATCGTTAGGACTACTCTGCTTGCTGTCCCAATTTCTATGTTTGTGACCCTCAGATCCTCTGCTTCCCCCCTCTTTTACATTCATTATTCATTCTTAGAATAATTTAGTGTTTTTCCTGGTCTCTTTTTCTCTAACCTCTCCCTTCTGAAGAAAAGCTTAGATTTTGGTAGGGACACGCAATGTTTAACTTTAAAAGGAAAAACCAGCAGAAACACAGTTCATAAGCAAATGCTTTCATAAGAGTAAGAGCAGAGCAAACATATATGATACCTTTCAACTAATACTCTCCTCATTGGCAGCAATTTTCAGCTCAGGGGATTTTTCTAACTTGTTTTTATTTATATAGACCCAGCTAGTCTCTCTATCTTTCAAATATTTGTGAAGTCTTCCCTTGCACGTATAGAGACTTCTTGCATCCACAACATCCCTAGGAAGGAGTTCTACAGATCTGCTTCTGCATGATGTGTGAACAGTCAGGTCCTATTGCTTGCTCTGAACCTGGGTCCAATAAGCTGCTTTTCCCCCATGGTCATTTGGTAAACCTTAAACATATTTTCCCTGTAAGTAGTCATTTCTTCATACTGAAGTTTCAACAAAGTCATTTGTTGTTTTTATGGGAGTTGTCCATACCTTTGATTGCATTTGTAACCATCCTCTTGCCCTTTCCAGTTCTTCTAAATCCCTTCTTTTGACATGAATGTTTAATTTGTGTTTTCTCAACTACCATAAAGCACTGAACTGATGTTTTCATGGAACTGTCAATCATAACACCAAAACATAGCTGCTCCTGAAAAGCATTAGTCAGTCCTTACATGAAGCTAAAATTGTTTTCTTCCCCACACAAATCACATTACATGTATGCATGTTGAGTTTCATCTGGCATTTCATTGCCCAGTTCCCTTGGGTTGTAGTCTTTCTGCAGCTCACTAGGCTGTGCTCATCCTTAATATCTTAAATAACTGTTCATCATTGGCAACCTTTGTCACTTTGCTGTTAACCCCCTTTTCCAAATCATGTATGAACAAGTGGAACAGCACAGAGTCCAGTACAGACCCCTCCACTGGTGACTTTCCTCTGTCACAAGAGCTGGCCATTTATTGCTCCCTTCTGTCTCCTTTGCTTTGTTTTAGCAAATTATTTTCTAAACTGGAGAGGGACTTTTTACAAGGGTATGAAGTGATAGGATAATGGTTTTAAACTGAAGGAGGGTAGATTTAGATTAGGTATTAGGAAGAAATTCTTACTTTGAGGGTGATGAGACATTGGAATAGGTTGTCCAGAGAGGTTGTAGATGCCCCCTCCCTGGAAATGTTCAAGGCCAGGTTGGATGGGGTTCTGAGCAACCTGGTCTAGTGGAGGGTGTCCCTGCCCATGGCAGGGGGGTCAGAACTAGATGATCTTTAAAGTCCCTTCCAACACAAACCATTCCATGATTCTATGATTTATCCATTCTATGACCTTTCAATTTATGCAAATGACCACAAAGTAGAGAAAAGGACTAGTGGGGTTAAGTAAAAAAATATGCAGCTCTTGAGGAAAAATACATGAGGAAGAGCTGGCAATGTGTACTCAGAGCCCAAAAAGCCAACCATATCCTGGGCTGCATAAAAAGAACCATGGCTAGCAGGTTGAGGGAGGTGATTCTGTCCCTCTGCTCCACTCTGGTGAGACTCCACCTGGAGTACTGCATCCAGCTCTGGGGCCGCCAGTACAAGAAAGACATGGACCTGTTGGAGTGAGTCCAGAGGAGGGCCACAGATGGAACATCTCTCCTATGAAGACAGGCTGAGACAGTTGGAGTTGTTCAGCCTAAAGAAGAGAAGGCTCTGGGGAGACCTTATTGCGGCCTTTCAATACCTAGAAGAGGGCTTATAAGAAAGATGAGGACAGACGTTTTAATAGGGCCTGTAGTGATAGGACAAAGGGTAGTGATTTTAAATTAAAAGAGGGTAGATTCAAACTGGAGGTATAGAAGAATTTTTTTTTATGATGATGGTGATGAAACACTGGCATAGGTTGCCCAGAGAGGTGGTAGATGCCCCCTCCCTGGAAATGTTCAAGGCCAGGTTGGATGGGGTTCTGAGCAACCTGGTCTAGTGGAGGGTGTCCCTGCCCATGGCAGGGGGGTCAGAACTAGATGATCTTTAAAGTCCCTTCCAACACAAACCATTCCATGATTCTATGATTTATCCATTCTATGACCTTTCAATTTATGCAAATGACCACAAAGTAGAGAAAAGGACTAGTGGGGTTAAGTAAAAAAATATGCAGCTCTTGAGGAAAAATACATGAGGAAGAGCTGGCAATGTGTACTCAGAGCCCAAAAAGCCAACCATATCCTGGGCTGCATAAAAAGAAGCATGGCTAGCAGGTTGAGGGAGGTGATTCTGTCCCTCTGCTCCACTCTGGTGAGACTCCANAGATGCCCCCTCCCTGGAAACATTCAAGGTCTGGTTGGATGGGGCTCTGAGCAACATAATCTAGTTTAAGATGTTCCTGACCATGGCAGGGGGGTTGGACTAGAAGACTTGTAAACGTCCCTTCCAACCCAAACCATTCTGTGATTCTATGATTCTGTGATAAGAAAGAAGGGCCAAGAAAGAAGCAAGCTGTTTAGAATGGCTTTGAAAATTGCTGTGTGTCTTCTTCCACTTGACTACTTGAACATATAAAACAAAAAATACCTTCCTTTGTCTAAACTGCTTGTATCTAATCCAGTTCAATTGGGAATAAAATGTTACTGTTCTGAGAATGTGGAGAGAAATTGAGTACAACAGAGGACACATTCTTTTCTTTGAAGATTGTCTTCATCAACCCTTATTTAGAAAAAAAAAAAAAGGAAAATAAACAAGTAGACTAGAAAAATCTCTATGTATTAAAGAAACAAGTACTTCTTATTCTCAAGAGGTTCTTCGAATATTAAAATCTCTTCTCCCAAGAGACATGAGGAGACATTAATTTCCAAGACTGACACTGACTCAGAGCAAGCAGCTAATACACAATAAAATGGGAAAAGACATATTTGTCAGCTTCCCAGAAGCTGACATCTAGGACAGGGTTTCTAAATCATAGTCCACAGACCCTGAAATTCAAGCAGCAATTAAAGTTATTAAAGACATAGTAGAAAAATTAGCAGACCAAAACAAGCATATTGCACTGCTGAAATAAATGTCTTTTTTCTTTTTTTTTTTTTTTTACTCTAGGATTGTAGAAAAGCTCTTCTTGACTTTAAGTTACTGCTACAGAAATGAACTTGAATGAGCTAGAGACAGTCCAAATATGACAACTATATAAGTGTAGCAAATTCAATTCAAATACCTTCAGAACAGTGAAAAAAAAAAAAAAATCTAAAAAGTGTCCAAAAATGATAGGTAGAAAGAGAAGTGTTTGCAATACTTGTGGGATGGTGAGTATGGCACTTTCGCAGAGGTAAAATGATCCCCTGCGACTGACTGGCTGTGCCAATACAGTCAAGCCTATAGCGATTACGTGTCCAGGTTTTCATGAGCATCTAAGTATATTCATCCTTCCTTTCTTTTCTGAATGAGATGTAATGGATAGTTCTGGCTGAGGTTTTTTTCAGATCCTCCAGCTGGGTCCATCAAGGCTATTGGAGTTGTGGCTATTAGGGACCTCCACCTGTTCTTCACTTCTCACTGAGATAAGGAGCTGTGACATCTGTTATGGAGAACTGCAACTCACACTCCAAGTCAAAGACTAAGGATGTACAACCAAGCTTAGTGAAATAAATTTATGCTTTCATGACTCATTATAAATCTGTAGTCTAGCAGCTCTCCCACCCAAGCCCGGTGAACTCACAGACTGACTAAATAACAGTCCGCTCTCTGTTAGCAACAGATACACACAGCTACTTCAGGTAAGCATTTCTGAATCATTGTTACCTCATGTGGTCAATGTGGAGGTGAGAATAAAGTAAGTATTTATTGCTCAAAATCTCCATAGTCCAAAGTTAAAGAAATTCAAGTCACAGAAATTCAATAAAAAGTGTATATAGAGACTTGCACTCATGGATTTATCCATAAAGAATAACTACTTCCCAAGCTTGATGTCTACATTAATAATGTCTTTGTATGCTGTCTAAACTTGTAACATGCCAGAAGTTTTGTAGAATGTGTATACAATCAATTATTTACATATTTAATGTGAGCGTATTACTACTGCCAAAGGGTTGTGAGCTTCCAGGCTTCCACGTAGTACTATGAAGTAATTTTTGTGTCTGCTTTAAGGAGGAGCCAATAGCATCTCAAAAAATTCACCTACCACCAGGATAAGCAAGACTAAAAGAGTTTCCATAAGTTTCCACAGTGGGTCTGGATGAAATCATCAGAAACATTTATAGCTGAATCCTAAAATCTGACTCCTGAAAGTGTCAAGAATGAAGGCAGGAGAGAAAACAGGATTCACAAGGTGGCAGGGCTTCCTAAGAAGGCATGGCCCCATCCTGGTGGACAGGATACCAGGTAAGGTTTACATTTCAAATCAAGTGTAGCCCTAAGGGTATGCAGATGTTGCTATCAACACTGAAAGCCTGCCTACATGCCACAACAGGCCAAAATCTTCGGATCCTAGGCAAGAGATGATGAGTAAATAGTATTTGGTATAACTAAATGATGTTGTTCTCTGCATCTGTGACTATTGTTTCCAATCTAAAATCTGGTCTTAGGTCTAGCTAACACAGCTTATCTTTGCTTTGCTAGTCAGCTTTTCTAGTGCTGAAAGCAAGATGAACAACAACAAAAAAATGCACTGCCTCCCTGGAGGCAGTGCACTCAAAGATGTGTGCATACGCAGCCTCACTAACCCATATCCAGAGAAATTCTGAGGAGAGAGGTGGAGCACTGAGAGTGCTTCCTGCCAGACTGCACTGCCAAGTGCTGAGCTGTGGAAAGGAAGAAAGCAGTGATCATTATACAAGGCAGAGATGCTGATGGATACTCCATGACTCAAGGGTATTTCTGATCGCAGACTAGCCCAAAATCTGAAAGTTACCCTAAATCAACAAAATTGGAAATCCCTCTCATATCATTGAATGCAGAGCTTGCAAGGCAGTCATGAGAAGTCTCTTAGAGGTGCTTCTGGGAAGCAGTATTAAAAAACACTGAAAGAAACTGGTGCTGAGCCAAGAAAAATAATTTCTTTACATCATAGAAACATAATCCAAAGCACGCTGTGAAAGAAATTCTCTCTGTCTAGAAGGAAGTAACATAACATTAAGTTATGTAGTAGAATAGCATTATTATAGACAAAATAGCAAAGCTGATTTTTGAAAGTTTGAGTTGAAAGAAGCAACAACCCCCTCCCATTTGTTTGCTTTTAAAATCAGAAATAGATTTTACAGAATCTAATGGCATCAAAGAACTACTTAGCAGTAGGAAATCTTGTCTTATCTAGCTGCAAAGAGGCACATCTTACAACAGAATATGGATATTCTAGACATGCACATGTTAATGAACAGATATGCAGACTCAGAAACTCCAGATATGGTTTTGCAATTTAATCTTGCTGACTTGGAATGGTTCAAAGAAAGAAAAAGTTTTCTCTCATAACCACTGCTTTGTATTTGCACAGAATAAACAGGTGCAATATTGACATGACAAACTAGAAAGCAGGTGTTTTAATTAAAGCAACCATAGGAAGGATCATTTGCAACGTCTCAACAACCACAATTAACTGATCTCTGTGTCTCAGTGTTAATGGAGCTCATTTAGGAGGAAAAAGGACATTTAGAAAATGCTGCAAGTCAATAGTTTTCTATCTCCTGGCTTGTAGGGTTACTGCAGAATATTCATTCTGCCTCCAACATAGCTTAAGTCAACATTAGAAAGTCCCCTGCACTGTAGCTATAGAGTTAATTGCTTTCATTCACATTCAGTAGTTATTTATTATGCAAAGATACGAACATTAAGAAGACCTGGCTGTGGCAGTTAGGTAGTGTTTAAGCTTTGTGGAGGCTCCCTACACACAGATGAAATTCACCCTCAAGATGTGGGTCCATGGAGGCATTCTACCCCATGCCACGATGCAGTCCACAAACCAGTGTGATCTTCACAGCGTGTGGGTCTGGAAGGTCCTTCAATGATGGTCCTGCGTTGGGCTGTCAGGGCTCTCTCCAGAGGCTGTGGCAAAAGGAGGAGAGGATAGTCTAGTCCTACGGACCTCACAGAAGGACTGCTGCTGCTCCTTACCACGCCAAGCATGGCTAACGGTGGTGTGCAGAGACGGACTTCTGCCTGTCAGGAAACAAGCAAGCAAGCAAGCTGTTCTAGAAAGACCTAAATCCAAAAAGAAAAATGATCGTTTTTCTGATGCTTTGTTTCAAAGACTGAGAGTTTCCCCAACTGCATTTTTGCTCAAGTATTCACTGTTTCTGTTGGTCCCAATCCAAGCTGTAGTAAACAGACTTCCATGCCACAAAACCACCATCAAAAAGACAATTCAACTGAAAAATCCCAGTATGGACAAGGTCTGAATTACCACAAAGACAGAAATAATAACACATTCTGAACATTGCATTTCTATTAAATAACTAATTCTGATGATACCTTGTGAAAGAGAAATGATCACGGAAAGAGACCCTGTAAGATTTAAAAGCTATCCACAATGAGAATCGAGACTATGAGTTCAGATTACTGAATGGGGATGCTTTGCCTAGAGATGCTGTGGTGGTTCAGCCATGAGCTCTCCTACCACCCCACCTCTTAGGGACTCTCATCTCTGATGCAGGGAAAGGTCAGCTCTCGGTGAAGCAGCAGATGAACTCTGGTTGTTTACTATATGATGTGTTAATATCAACTGACATTCAATTTTTATTTTACTTAATATCTCAGGGTAACAGTGGTAGCAATCCAGCAAGTACTACATGAGTTGGAGATTCATCCAGGGAGTGAGGTGGGACAGGTAGCTGTGGACACCACCACCATAGCTGCACCAAAGTCAGTCACCCTTGTTGCAAAGCAAACTCTGTGAGCCAGGCTTTCGTAGCTGGCATTATCACTCACCGGGTGGGAACGGCTACTAAGGAAAGTTATCATATGCCATCTTAGTGCTCCTTGTGGGCTGAGGGGAGTCATTGCTTGGAAGGTTATTCCTGAGCTAACCATCAGGGTTTCAGCCTTCCCTGAGCTGCAGTAGGAGGCCAACCAGGAACAGGAGTCTCATCATCTCCACGCCAAGTTCTGCAGTCCTCTTTTGTGAATTAAAGCTTCTAGTAATCAAGTAGCGTGCTGCAGCCATTTAGGATCTCATTTTTATGACATGGTTGTCACCTGCAGTTCCCATGGGTTTCAGCTATCCCTGAGGCTGATTAAATATTCTTCCTACAAGAAGTGGTGTTTCAACTAAGTTAAAATCTTTGGAGATGGAACCCTTTTCTTTTTTTAAAAAACCTATTATTTCTGTTAGAAAAGCAGTAACATTCAGCTGTAAGCCTTTTTATCCAGGTATTTGATTTTTTCACAAAAACTCAAAGCTCTCTGTGGGGTAAGGTCTCTGCATTTTATTACCAGATCTGATTATCTGATGCCTGCCTTCTCTGGAAATGTAGTATATTCTTTAAACCCTTTTGTCCCATAAGTATTTCTGTTGCACTTTAAATTATCTTCCTTTTGACTGCTTTTTACTATAGGAGTTCTCAGCGCTGTGACGGTCGTCTCGTTGTTCTCATTCCAGTGCTGAGATCCGTGCCAGAAACTTCCATAACAAGAACTTTTTATGTAGCTCAAACATTTGTTACCCTCTGAATCCCACTTCTCTGCTTTTGGCAAGCCAGTGCTGCCTCATTGTCCCTTTCAACCAGACACATGTGCAAGGCTCTCCCTCCTAATAGAATGGTTGCCTCCTGGATTACTTCGTCCTCCCAAATCAAATGGTGTGATTTCCCTCATGCTTTTCCTTCATGGGTATTTATTAACATTCAGCAGCATGTGAAATGACATACAAACCAGAAACAAGCTCACTCTCAGTATAAGGCTGTAATCTTGTAGACATGTCTGTATTTATCCTTTGGTAACAGGTTTGTGTCTTGAATTGAATGAGACCACCTGTATAAGAGTCTGAAAGATTCCAGCCTAAATAAAGGAAATAAATATTCAGATTATTTGCAGCAGAATGACAACATGATCATCTGCTTAAGTCGACTCTTTTGCCTTCCGTGTTTCTTCCTTCCCCATCTGCCACCATCTCGTTATGCCTGCTCTGACATTAGGGCTTTCTCCCCATGCTTACGAGTTCTGTGGGACTTCTCGTATGAGTTATTCCAGTGTGCCTGCAGGACAGGGGGATACGCTTTCATCAGCTTGGAGGCACCTTTTCTTTTTTTGTCCTCTAATATGCTTGAGAAGTTTCTGAACATTGTAAAAATACTGATGAAGAGACAAGACCAGGACACAGGCCATACAAGCTCCACATATTTTCAAACCAAATATGCATAAATGCTGTATGATCTAGAGGAAAACACATTAAGGATATGCATAAGTGATACTTTTTTAATGTGTCTGTTTCTTTATTCTCTCTGTCACATGGAGCTCTCACAATGCTGCCCAGGAAGGTGAAATACGATCTTATTTATTCCACATTAATACTGGAGAAATTTAATATGAAATGGCAGATCTGAGGGATACACCAGTGAGTGCTTATATGATCAAGCTGCACCTTACGGAGCCAACTTGCTTAGCCTTTAGGTGTTTTCTTTGCTTCATCTGCATATCTGACACTATTAGAAAACACTTCTTTGTTTAAGAATTGTGCATTACATGACAATGCCCAGCTGGGAAACACCAGGCAATGTATATTGCTAATCCCATCCAGTAGATAATCAACGACATGCAGAAAAATGAGACAGGGAAACAGAGAGTGTTGTTTTCATGTGTGTGTGTGCACACATGTTTGTCCATCATTGTACCTCTGACTAGACCTCAGAACATCAAATAAATAATAATACCCAAAAGGTGAATTATTAAACACACTATCTTCATGTGCACCATTGTTTTTGAGTGTATGAAGAATGCAGATCAAGCCTCCTCTCACTGAGAGAGGAAGAGCTCAAAGCAAGGTTTTCCCATCTTTAAGAGGGCAAATGACGACAATCTGTGAGAAAATGTTTTTTTTAAAGCACCCTTGACACAGCTGTCCTTGTCACAGTGTTTCTTTTATCCACAACTTGCCTGCATGTAAAGCAAAACATCTGCTTATGTTTCATCACTAATGACACCTATAACTATTGGCAATTACTCTTTTTCCAGTTCATTGCTGTTTGGCATTTATTTTAAAGGTGGCAACCTTAGAAAAGACAAAAATGACTGATTTTTTGAGCAGGCTCCAAATGTCACATTGTGAAAGATGTTGTTTTATCATCAGCATATGGCATCTGTCTGGGCTCCTTAAAGAAGTCTCTAGCTGGAAAAGAAATGTTCTCTAAGCAGGATCTTTGTGTCTCCAGCTTTTAGGCAGCCTTGACTGAAACACCATTCTGAACATTATTTACCTTCAACTTAATTTGATCCTCAGGAATTTACACATAGTTTAAAGTTTCAGAATAAATTCCTCAACTAACTCCTCATTAAATTTACTTGAAGGGTTCTTTTATGATTAAAACAAGCTGGTTCCCAGAAGACTGTATCTGCATAAATGTACACATTAGTCTTTAAGACTACCCACATCCTGGTACTGTGGTTGCCTGTGCTTTTTAATGAAGAGTGAACCCCACAGTATATTTGCTGTGCCAGGACTCATGATATTTCCAGTCTGCTGCCAGATAAGGAATTTATTTGAGCCTTTATTAGGGCCTTCTTATTTTGTATTTTATGTTTTGTTAAAAAGCAAATTTTTTTTCTCAAGAAATTATAGTTGATAAAAAACCAGGGGCAGAAGAGTAGCCGAACTGTGCAGTGACGGATGCTATGGCAACTACAGCAGGTATGAAAAATGCTTTCAAGCAGAGTATTTAAGTCAGAAAAATTATAACAAGAGAAAGCTAATTAGCAATTTAAGCAGACACCTTTGACTCCAGAAGTGAAGGGCTCTGGAATGCCAGCAGCTGATATTGTTACAGCTTATTTGAAAGTGTTTTAATTTGTTGTGGGTTGTTTCACTGTAATTCAAGGAATACAAATTTAAATTCGTGCTAGCTTTTTGCTTGTTTCTGCCAGGGTAAATCCAGGCTTCTGCAGCAAAAGGTCTGCCAGGAAAAGAGGCTGTGGCAATGGAAAGAAGCAACCAGCCAGCTATGGCCACACCATCACTGGTGAGCCAACTAATGAGTAAAGGTGGCACTGCTATCAGGGAAGAGCCATGGACAGGAAAGTTGAGGAAATGGTGCCTTTAACGGGTTCGTCTAGCAAACGTAGCCCAAAGATTTTTTAACTTAAAAATACACGTCTAGCTGCGGAAAGTCCGACTTAGTGTAGCAGCATAGCTCATTCACCTTTCATGTTTTCTCCAAGCACAAGTGACCAGGTTAAACTGGGAAAGTACTCCTGAGTCCTCCTTATATGATTTGGCTTCTTGTGGTTTCTTCAGAAGCTATTTGCTTGCTTCTGGAGACACATATACTTTCTATATACCTTCTATGGGCACATATATGGTTGCATCTTTAGATTTCTTCATTACTTGATTTTTCAAGGGCAGCTATCCTGAGCTGATATCCAACTTAGTCTCCTTCCAAATAATACAAATCTTCTTTCATCGCCTTTAAAGAATATGGGAATATATGAATTGAACACCATTATTTTAATGGTGTGATTGAGCTACTGGAGACACTCTCCAGCAGGGTTTCCTTAGCATGATGACATACTCCATTCTCACTGCTGTTCAAGGTATAGCTTGCAAAGACTGCTTAGCAATTTGCAGGATCAGCCTGCTTTGGCATTTGAGAAGCTGAAGATTTTTTATAGATGATGGAAACAGCCTTGTATTGAATTTGCATGGCAAGGTTTTGGTAGTGGGGGGGGCTACAGGGGTGACTTCTGTGAGAAGTTGCTAGAAGCTTCCCCCATGACCGATAGAGCCGATACCAGCTGGCTACAAGATGGACCCACTGCTGGCCAAGGTTGAGCCCATCCATGACAGTGGTAGTGCCTCTGTGAGAACATATTTAAGAAGGAAAAAAAACCCCAAACCTAGCAGAAGCTTTTGCAGCCAGAGAGAGGAGTTAGAAGATGTAAGAAACTTTGCAGACACCAAAGTCAGTGAAGAAGGAAGGGGAGGAGGTGTTCCAGGTGTCAGAGCAGAGGTTCTCCTGCAGCCTGTGGAGAAGACNCTCCTGAGGAGGAAGGAGCGGCAGAGACAACGTGTGATGAACTGACCACAACCCCCATTCCCTGTCCCCCTGTGCCTCTGGGGGGAGGAGGTAGAGAAATGGGGAGTGAAGTTGAGCCCGGGAAGAAGGGAGGGGTGGGGGAAGGTTTTTTAAGATTTTGTTTTATTTCTCATTGCTCAACTCTGATTTGATTGATAATAAATTAAATTAATTTTCCTAAGTTGAGTCTGTTTTGCCTGTGGTGTTAACTGGTGAGTGATCTCTCCCTGTCCTTATCTCGACCCACGAGCCTTTCATTATACTTTTTCTTCCCTGTCCAGCTGAGGATGGACAGTGACAGAGAGGCTTTGGGGGGCACCTGGCATCTAGCCAGGGCCAACCCACCACAGGCCTGAAACCAAAGGGCTAGTCAGAGACATATGAGAAACTTACAGCTCCACTTCCCAATGATGTCACATGATGAGAGACTGGGATGCTCCTTATAACAGAAAACCTCAGAAAAGATGAGAAATGTTGCTGCCAATCCTGTCTCTTTCCTTGAACATGCCAGGATGCAGGATGCAATGCCATGGGAATGCGAGGAGCCAGCCAGGGTCCAGCTCTCTCTCTCTGATAAATCCTCTGGGATCCTGCCGTGAGGGGAAGCCTGGGGCAGAGCCACTCAGGCAGCTCTGGGCAGCACTGGGTCCAGCACGGCTCACTCTCGAGTCCAGGCTGCTCAGCCCGAGCTGGCTTCAGTGTCTGCAACACACTCACCAGCACTTACAAGAGTAAGCATGATGAGATACATACTGCTGTCCTAACTATCCCTATGGCTTTGCATGGCAAGGAGCCAGCCAAGGTATCTCTGTATCCCTGGCATGTGTCATCTACAGGTTAGACAATGCATGGCAAAGGGACAGTTGATTGCTGAAGGGATGCTATCCTCTAGCTTGAGCTGTCTGCCTCTACAACGAAATAGGAGGAATCAATTAGCAAATCCTGGAATGTCTTCGTACCTTTGCTATAAGGCTCTAAGACCACTTTTATTATTCCTAGATTACAGTGAATTGGTTCTTAGTGGTCCTGTAGTCTTACAGTAATCACATCCCATAACATGCAGCAGTACAGCACAGAGCAGATCAGCCTTACACAGAGAGTTTGCTGTGCTAGCTGAAATATTTGCTTGTTCACGTCAAAGTCACAAGGAACTGTTCTATAGTCAGCAACTCAACAACAACAAATCACAAGAGCGTTTTTGCAGAATCTATGTAACTGCATCAAATTTGGCCTAATATAAAAGACCATGGAACAGAGACAGGCTTCTATATACATCACAAGCCCCTATAAATTAGATGTTGACCTTTTGCTTCCACAACTTCAGAGACTATTTTCTTTAAAGTAGCCTCAGCGGCTACTTTCTTTCTAAAGAAAATAAATGTTGTTTTAGTTCTGCTCCTGGGGGGCTGCACACTGCGGAGGTGGTAACAGCTAGTTCAGGTGACACTGAATGAAGCTGAAGAATTAAAATGCCCTCTCTGGTAAGAAAATGTAGGTGATAGATGAAAACACATTTCTTGATCATGTTCTGCACAAAAAGTACATGAGTTCGGTAAATTGATCCTGGTTTATTGAAACAGCAGCTTGGTTTTTCGGGGAAAATAGCTTAAAAACAGCCTCTCAATTTGGGTCTGCAGTGACTCAGGAGCATGGAACGAAGGCCAGCTGGAGAGCCTTTGCTTTTCTCTTGCCTCATTGCTGTTTTACCACTGCAGCCGCACAGAGCAAGGCTGTCCCATGGTGCTATGAAAATGCTGGTTGATAGTCATGGTTTGCTCAGGTACAGTCCTCAAGATCTGACTTCTTTTGTAGTTCAGGCTGGAGCAGAAGACCCTAGGTATATTGCACCGGCACTCAGAAGAACAGGAAAACATGTATGGGCTGACAGATAACCATACAGATAGATGCTTCCAGCCAGGAAAGACAAGAGACTGAACGCAGCCAGAAGCATACATGGGAGGTCAGACCCAAGATGACAGACATCAACAATGGTGGTTAGGGACAGCATTAGCCAAATTCAGCTTGCAGAGTGGATGGGGGGGGGCATACAGCAGCAGAAAGCTGCATCCCAGCGTTTCGTCCTTCTCCCCACATGCTGAGGTTGGTGATGACAAGGAGATACTACCCTAGAGTACCTGTCAACCTATTACCGTGCTCCAGTACTTAAGGGGACTGAAAAGATTAGTTACTCCCAAGAGCAGTGAGGCCAGAAAAACACAGTGGTGCACCTTTTTAGCCAGGTGCCCCCTTCCTTCCCCATGAAAACATGACATGTAGGACAGCATAGTCTCTTACAGGCCATGGTGACAGTTAACTCCTCCATACCCTGGGGTTCACATCTCTTGATTGCTACCCACTGTTATTGAATCCGTCTGTCACACCATAACATTGTACTGGAAAGAGTGGCAAACAGCCAAGGAACTTTTCCAGAACTGTAACACAAGATATTCAGCAGTTCCAGTAAGAACCTCCTAACCCTCATCTAACTGACGTATGAAACCAATGAAAAAAATGTAGGGCTCAAAATAAACCCGAAATGTGAAGCTGCAATTTGTTTGGGTTTGTTTTTATCAGTTCACTATGCTGATCCACTCTTAATTTGTTTTGTTTGGGTTTTTTTTCCATGGAGCAGCAGAGGCTTTATGAGTGTCTGTCTGAGACACCTCTTGGGGAAAGGCAAAACTTTTGCCTCCAACCTTGCTGAAACTGAACCTGAAGTTTGCTTTAGGGTGCTTTCCTCAGCATCGGCCAAGGGTCATGAAAATCTGGCCAACAATTCTGCTGGCTGTATTTCTGTGCTCTCAGGTTTACGCCTACTCTGGTCCATGGAGCGTGATGTCATGGGCCAGTGGCAGTGACCTAGCTTGGAGCCAGAGGCGTGATAGTTGTGTTAACAAATTGGTACCAGTGTAATGCCACACTGATATGTCTCTCCTGCTTTCAGCACCCAAAAAATTACCTTTTCATGGCTTTGTGCTATGCTATGTAGATATAACAGCTTGCTTGATCTGGACATATTCTTCTTTTCCAGCGAATGTTCCTCACTTTCTTTCTCTACTTTTCTTAGGTTGTTGGGGTTTTTTCTTTCCCAGAGGACTTAAAGCTAAAATTCCTCATATGCAGATGGGAGAGCTTTAGTCGTGCAATAAATAACACAGTTCTCCATTCCTTACTCAAGTCAGGTGTCTTGTAACAACTGCGGGAATGCTGCGTGTGCACTGACTGTTGGACTGGGCCCACCACTCCTGCGTTACAAAAGGGTCTATTCTGTAGGGTTTACTGGCTGCTACCTGCTGCTCTGCAGCCAACAGAAGAAGTGGAAAACACAAGGCCAAGCTCCATTCCTGGTGGAACCCCAGTAGATTTATGTAAAATGCAGTTGGCTCATAGGATATTGTAAAATCCGTGAAATGAACGGCTGTTTTTGTCTGCAGAAACACTTCAGCAATGATGATAGTTTGTTATTTAACTGCTGCTACTGCCATCTAAAGAAACATAAGCACCACAATTTCTTTAGACTGTACAGTATGGGGGGCTTTTAACTTCTTTTGAAAAACCTTCTATGGATCAGTCTACTTAATGCACAGTAGTTAGCTGCTCAGTATTTGGTTTCCAAATCTTAATAACTTTAAATTACGTCTATCATTTGATTAAAATACTGAATTATTTTCTTGAAGGGAGAGATAATATCTTTGCAGGACAAAAAAAACCCAAACCAAAACAAAAAAAGTCTTGTTTTTAAATTTTAGTATTGGTAAATCACTCGGATGAAAATACTGTTGATATCAAAACAATGCCACAGTGGTCCTCTAGCATGTCAGCTTTCCATGTTCCTGTGCCTCAAGAACTGTCTGTGTGTCATTTTTGTCATTAATTAGTCAAAAATGCCTTTATTTCTAGGCTTTATAAAGTTTCTTAAGGAAAAAAAATCTTTCTCAAAGGAACAGTTAATTTGATCTTTTATCTTAAGCCAATGTTTTTCATTTAGTTTTCTAAGCAAATAAAAGGTCAATTAACACTTATAAAATAATGAAACAGTCTCCATGTGTCTTCCTTGAAATCTCTAAGGTTTCAGTGAATGTGATTACGTAGGAACATTGCTAATTTAATTTGCAGTTCTCTATTACCCTATTTGAAATGTTCCTTAAGATACATCTTTAATTCCCATGTTTGGGAAATAATATTCTATTTTATCACTAAAGCATAACACAAGAAGATTATCACACAAAGTGCAGTCATAATTAAGTTCTAGCTACAAACTGGTCGATGCACAGATGGATTTCTTGTTTTCCAGTCAATATAAAAATGGAATATTATTCCAATTTTATTATCAATCAGAATTCCATTACCAGCTACTTCAAGAAATACTATTTGTTAATTAAAAATAAATGTTACCCTTGAAAGCAGAAACTAATTCTGATTTTCTCTATTTTTCTCCCCAAAATCTCAGTATTCAAAATTAAATGTTCCTTGAAAGAAGAGCCACATGCTCCTTTAGTGATGTCCACACCTGTTACAGACAGACTTCCTCAGGTGCCTTTGCCACTTGCATTGCAGTTGATTCAAATCTTGATTGATGAAGGCTGGAAGGAAAATAACCTACCTACCAAGAAAAAAACATCTTGTGCTTATATGTTAATATTCTTATATATTCTTTAAAGAACTTCTCCATCTGTCAGAGACAGGATGCCTAGCTTTGGACTAATCAGTTCTTTATATTTATACTCATAGGTGATGCATTATCCTAGTGCCAATAATCTAGTGCCAATAGCAGGTAATCATCGACTGTTTCACCTTCCCGTGCAGGGCTGACTGCTTTGGTGGTATTACTCAAGAGAATCTCTCCAAAGTTCCTCCAGTTTTATGTCTGTGTGCTGTTCCTGCTTTGACATATTAAATCTCTGACATCACTGGGGTTTCTATCCAAGACAATGGTCTTGTTGAAAACAGAGCTCTGGAATTTAGATTTGGATTGTGCATGGTTCACTGGAACACTTCAACTGTTGCAGAAATAGTTTATGTAAACAACAAGCAAGTGCTGTAAACGAGAAACTGGAATCAAATCAATATTGTAGAAGGAATTTAGGAAGGTTCATCAAGCTGTCTGTCAGCAGTCTCATTCTCCTTAATTCTTTTATTGAAACCAGCTTTTAGTAATTTATTATATGAGATCATTTAGGCTGAAACACAATCCGCATTCATCCTGTGGCCAGAGAGTCTCCAGGAGTAGCAGAAATGGTACAATTCCAGTTTGGAGAGGGAGGAGCTGAAGAACAGTAAGGTAGCACAGAGAAATCCACAGCTTCCTTTTGAATCTTATAGACGTGTCACATGAAGGCATTTTCTGCAAGCATGTGCTCTGACTATGCTGTAAGTCAGTATACAGCTGCCATTTGGGTAGGAGGGGAATGGTTTAATCTTAGAAGTTTCCCCCCCGAAGCTCTTTACTCTTTCTTCTTGAGATAAGATGGATTTCATCCTTAGATGATGACTAGCACCTTATGTACTCATTCTCTGCCATCTGGGAATATAAATCCTTTCACACTGGCATTTGAGTAGCTTTTCAGTGCTTTACTTCTTTGAGCACTTAAGAACTAATCCCATCCTCAATACGCAGTTTTGTGCGCTGGATTATCTATGGCAGTGGGAGAGGAAGAACTTCTCTCCTGGCAGGCTGGATCACCCTGTTGGCTGGTTTTACTCCCTGGTAGGAAGGTGAAGCAGACATTTCTGGCAGCTTTGGCCTCTAATAGATCTGCTATTCCCGTTACCCTGAAGCAACTATGCTCTGGGCTTGAATCAAAAGGATACTTGCCCCCAGCACACATCCCAAGAATGACCAGACTGTCAAATACCAGCTGGGTTTCTAATGCTGCCACCTCTCCAAATGTGGCTTCTGGGTGGTGGCATTGGGCTATTTGCCATGAATACTGACTAGCAAGCATCAAATGCTCCAGGAAACAAGTACGGAGTTTTAAAACAGTTGTACACTGGCTGGAGCTAACTGCTCTAGGAGGCTTTGGGCAGTCAGAGAAATAAAGAGAACATGCGGAGATGGGCCTGAAGACATTTTGGGTGTAGTTGGTGACAAATCAGATATTGTGACACTCATTTTAGATCAAATACATTTTTGCTGGCTTCTGGTCTTCTGCTCCAGGTCCCATGGAGACAGACTGAGAACTGCCAGGAACTGGGGTCAGTTGGGGTCAGGAGGTGGTGGCAAAAAGGAAAGGGATGCTTTTGAGATGGGGACACAAAGCAGGAGCTAGAAATTATAACATTCAGAAGACTAGTGGGTTACCCCATTTAGTCCAACAGAGAGAGGAGAAAGAGAAGGAAAAACTGGCAAACTTCAGGCAGGAAATTAAGACACTGTCCACTGCTTCTCTTGAAACCAGTTTGTACGGGAGAACATGATCCCCAGAGGCCAAGGAAGCTGCATGGTGGTGTGGGGAGGTGCAGGGCTGGTCTAATAGATGTTAACTCCCAGCTAATGATTACTGACTCTCAAGCACAAATACAGGCTGGGCGGAGAATATATTGAGAGCAGCCCTGAGGAGAAGGACTTGGGGATGTTGGTGGACAAGAAGCTCAACATGAGCTGGTAACGGGNGCTGTGGCTGCCCCCTCCCTGGAAGTGTTCAAGGCCAGGCTGGATGGGGCTTTGGGCAACCTGGTCTAGTGGAGGGTGTTCCAGCCCATGGCAGGGGGGTCGGAACTGGATGAAGTTTAAGGTGCCTTCCAACCCAAACCATTCTATGATTCTATGATAATCTGGGAACCACTTTTTCCCAGGAACAAGAACAGGCAAGGCAGCTCACAGCCATGCTCCCCCACCCTCCCAGCTGGGTCGAGCACTGCCTTAGCACAGCTGGCAACCAAGCCCTTAATCTTGTCTCTCTGGATAAATGGAAGATAGCCATGTATCATTCTTCCCTTGTTGACTTTTACTTCTGGCACCATTTGTTTCCATTTCATCTTAAGGTCAGTATGAATTGTCTTGGGCAAAAATGACTTAATAATAAAATTAACAAAGTGAAAGAATTTTAAAGTAATACTATAAACACATCTTTTGGCAACCAGTCCAGCAAGAGAGGTCTTAGATCAGATTATTCTGTAGTTACTTTTTATAAATACACCTAAACCATTCCTCAGCAGAAACTTTCATATAGCGCAGGCACTCAGCAGTCCCTTGTAGGCTGCAGATTCATATCTTTCAAAAAACTCAGCAAGGTTTGCTGCATGCAAATCTCCAGTCTAAAGACTGTGATATAACTGATTGCTTTAATATCATTTACTAGCAGAATGTTCCATGGAACATTGTGCCCTGAGATAGCATCTGAAAGTGGTTGTCTGGGAGAAGTGTAGGAGGACCAGGACTCAAGACTACAGCAGCTGAAAAAATGGGACCCCAAAGTCATAATAAAAATGATTCCCTGTGATAGGAAGTTCTGTTTATACTTTGAAACTGAGAGTAAGAGAAGAAAAATAGTATTTGGTATCTAACCAATTGGAACAGGTGGGGCATTTTACACTCCAGTTGGAGAAAGCAAGTATGTGAATCATTCTGCAAGAGAGCAGCATGAGGCAACTAATAGAAAAGAAAAATAGTTCATGGGAAGAAGAAAATACCATCCCTCTAAAAAAAAAATTATTCCTTAGGAGTACATGGGTTTCCTAGCCAGAGACATGGCAAATCACAACACAGGCCATGAAGTAACCAGCCAGCCCACAGCATCATAGGGAGATGAAGGCAAAAAAGAATGGGCAACACATGTCTTGAAGCAAAAGAGCATGGCAGCACTTCAGTCAAGGCTAAGTAAGAATTGTGCCTGGAAGGGATTAATGAATGGACAATATAGGAAATTATTTTCCAAAGCTTTGCACATTGAGCAGAATCTTATGTCTGTACTAAAATGTGCAAAAAAGTGTTCTTTTACACAGATGACTACCTGAGGAGCAAAGCCCAAGACAGTCAGGTCTTTCATCCTGATAGTTGCAGACAGGAACAGAAGAGATCTGATAATTTTCTACTAATGTCATGATACAAACTGTGTCTTCCACAGAAAAAGATTAAGTCCATTCTGTCAATTAACTTCTAACCTTCTTGTAATAAGCAGTGAAAGACTATTTTAACTAAGTCCAGCAGTAAATCAAAGACTTGTGTATACAGAGCAAAATTGCTTCTTTCCTTCTTACAGTTACAAAAGACCATCTGACTCCAATGATAATCAGCCACTCCACATGATCCCCATTAGCTCAGTCCATGGAACACCTGAACAAAAGCCAAAGGAACTTGGACGTGTTCCTCATTCCGCCTTTTTGTTATTTTTATTTTTTTTTCATCTAAACATCTGTTTTCCCATGTTGACATATGAGCTCATAACTTGCAGAACAAAGACAACCCGGGCCTTTATGTAGCAGCATGTTTATGTAGGTAGCATTGGGCTCTCTGACATTTTGTAGGTATCAGTCCTACCCTTAAGCCCATTGCCCAAATTCACTGCCACTTTGTGAGGAATGAGCAAGAGGTGCTGAACACTTCTTACATGGAATAAGATTTTCAAAACATAACCAGAAGTTATGACATAATTTAATGAGGGATACTGGTTAAATATAGCTTTATAAGGAAAAC
The DNA here is from genome assembly GCA_013400195.1 of Aramus guarauna. Lineage (NCBI taxonomy): Eukaryota > Metazoa > Chordata > Aves > Gruiformes > Aramidae > Aramus > Aramus guarauna. Next base: position 515,276 of record VXBL01002128.1, on the reverse strand, counting down.
ATGATCATGATTACTTCACAAATAGCAATGCTATGACCGCTGTCACAGATCATGTCTATTTAGCTGCACAACACCATAGCATTTTCAAAACAAATGGAGCACATGTGCACTATTCTGAGGCTCTTACATTTCAGGGTCACAATTCTGTAAAAGTGTGCACTTTTCACAGATCATGGGGATCTCTTGCAGTATCCATTGCTAAGTATGTGTGTGTGACATCTCAAAGGACCAGGGCCTCGTTCTCCCATCACTTCAACACAGAGCAATCCCATTGCATTTAAATATCATTTCAACATGTCTTCCATCTGGAAATCTATGAAAAATTTAAGTTCTTGCAGATCAAATAAGTGAATTTAGAAACAAGATGAAAGGTAAAAAAGTTAGAGATGACAAAATGGAATACAAAGTGGAGTTGCTTTGGACTGTAATGTGGTTTGTGCTAGTTCTGCTGATGTTGGCTCTTCTCTTTGTTTACACTATGAATGCTGTGCACCAGAATGCACTTCCTCCCCTGTACATATATCCCAAGTTTAAATGAAGGTGGATTCAATGTTAGGCATTGAGGTATTTAAAAAGGTTTAACACTTTACAGTATTAAAGTTTTTCTTGCACTAATGCAATTGATATTATCTTTCAATTAGAGTTTACATAAAAACAAGTATCTTAATTTCATTACTTTGTTCTCAATTACATAAGGAGAAGCTGGAGTATTGAGATCAAGAAAGTGAAAGGCAGAGAGGGACAAGAAGATGATAAATAGCACAGGAGTTGTGGGAGGATCTTGGAAATGAATGAGAGTATGAGTATCATCAGTAGTTTAATAAGGCAAAGCAGCAATAGTATGGATGTATAGATTGGTGACCACCTGGGCAACTTAATTAATATGGAAATACTGAATACTAAATGCACTTCTGTGTATTCCTCCAGCAATGTAACCAGAGCTACAGGCATCAGGAGCGCGGCATCTGGCTCCAAAGGTGCAGCAGGCTGCTGTCAGAGACCAAGAGAGGGTACCAGCTCCAGCACCAGCTCCAGGGAGCTGGGGGGTTACACTATGACTCCTCTAGACACTGGTGGCACAGAAGTGGAGAGGACCCTGGTGCTCCGAGGAGCTCTGTAATCATCAGAAGTCCACAGGGAGTGGCAAATGTAGTTTCAGTAGACTTTGGGTTTATTCAGGTTTCTTTGTTTTGTGTTTCTTCAGGCACAAATTGTTTTATCTCTCCTGAGCTCATTTTAGGGATCCTGTATCATCATGGATTTCTGGAGATGTCCATTTCCATCATGTTTATTGAATGAAGGTTAAAAATGTAGTTATAATTACTAGAGTTTCAGCCATAAAAATCACCCATAACTTCAATTATTAGTCACCACCACCCAGTCAGCTGCAGGAATGATCTCACATGTCTTTCCCACCTAGGAGGAGAGTTCAAATGCCAGTTTTAGCTGACTCTGGTCTCGCGACAAGCACAGACATTAAAAGGAAGGGATTCTTAAATCAGATCTACATACAGCAGATGCAAGAGAATGTAGTTTGTTTCTATTTTTGTCAAGATGTGTAGCATCTGAGATGAAAGTTGTGTAGTCTATATGGTACACACTGAGAAGAAGCATTCACGCTGTGCAGTTTGAGGGGAAGGCTGGGCAGGATGGGGAGTTAAGGTCGCTGCGTACAGGACAAATGGGCTCCCCTAGCAGGTCACAGACCATGCTGTAGCTTCTCCACAGGTTCAGCATCTGTGCAGCACATCTGGCCAGCTGATGCTGAAGAGGGCAAGGACACTCCCCTCTCATACCTCCCAAATACCTGGAGCTGTGGTTTTTGTACCTTCTCTTGCTCTGGCACTGGCACTGGCACTGCACTGACAATCTCTGCGACCTCATAACGAAGCAGGTTGAGGAGCTAAACCAACACCCAACTATTTTAATTTTCCAGTGCTGGTTTTCTGCTAAATTGGCTTCCTGGTCCCACTCCCTGTGAGAGGGCAAGGGACATCCCACTGCAGGGGTGCTGAGTCTCTGCATCCCTTGGGGTGACCTCAGGCCACCAGGCTATGCAGACACCTGCAGTGCTCTGGGACCTGCTTCTCCAGCCTCTCACTCTGCATACAGACCAGTGCACCCACCGGCACATCTCAAGGGCAGGAGGACTAGCATCAACCTAGAGAAAACTAGACAAAACTATATGGTGACTGAGGGTAGCTCATGCCCACCAGCAACTCCTCCTGCATCAGAAGCCCTGGAGTGTCCTCAGTCCACACCACACCTCATCAGCATGCTACAGGTCACAGATTTTGGGTGCTGTGCAGCTGCTTAGCCTTTCTGCAGATTTTGTTAGTTCTTGCTTCCAGTCTCCCTCCTCTATTTGTGCTTTTCAGGCAGTAAAAGGAAACATCTTGGTTTCCAAGATGCAGAGGGATATGGAAATAGGAAGAGGCCAAAGTTCTCTCCTAGATAATCTGGCAAGGTCAGGAAGGATTTCCCAGCAGCAGTGTCTGGATTTTCTGCTGTGACAGAAATGTGGAGATTTGATGGGACAAGTGAAGATGAAAGCCACCTTTATGAAGATTCAGGACAAAAAATATATATTTGGGCTCATTACATAAGCATTTTCACCCTATGATGAGTTGTGCTTGATGATCTTAAGGTCTTTTCCAACCAAAATGATTCTATGATTCTATAAGCTGAGTAATGCTGCTGTTGTGCTTGTGACCCCGGATCCTTCTGAAAGATCTCTCTCTTAACTGCACAGGGTACTGAGAGGACTCTTTGTTATAAAATTTTGCAGAGAGAAAGAGTGATGGCAGGAACAGCTCACCAGGGGTAAATGTTGTGCGCCCAGACACTTAAGAGATCTTGAATCATGTATACACAGCTATCGAAACTTATGCATCTGGTTGTAGCAGGCCCTGCAGAAAAACAGCTAGATGCTGTCCCTGCTCTAAGAGACTTACAACCCAATTTGGGAGAAGACCAAATGGAAAGGGAGAAAAAAAAAACATTAAATAATAAGAGCAAATATTTATACAGCAACTACAAGCAGCTAAAGTCTTAAAGATTCAAACAAGATTAAACATTAAGAAGAAACACTTCATGAATATATGGACAATCTGGGAAAGATTGCTTGGAGAGAAATAGTGTTTCATGCAGCTCCATGGTTCTGCAGATTTGTATCACTCCCAGCTGTCCCACAGGTTTCATATCTGAGATCCTCCTTCAAAGAGAGTGTAAAAGAGAAGAGTAGCTTCTTGCAAATCAATTCAGACAAGATAAAGGGGCACCTTTGAGGGGCACGTGGCAAGCAGGCAGCCATGGCAGAGTTGATTGCTGAAGGAAGAGCAGTGTTACAAGAAACTTAGTTATGAAGTGCTTTCACAGAAAATTTACATGCAGTGAAACTCAACAAAAACAAGTTTTACAAATCTGTTTTCATGCTCTGCATTTATATTTAGGGATGATTTAAGCATCTAGGTCAATTATAGCAGTTGCAGTAAAAATTCATTCACATAGTTTGGTTCCAACTGTTGTATTTTGATTTATAAAACACCCCACCATAATGAATGAGAAGTACCCGTTTATGTTCTTCAAATAACCCTCTGTACTGTGAACTCTGAGTGCTTCACAGTTATACTCACAGCCCTGTTGATTAAGAAAATGCTGTCACCCTTGGTACCGTGAGAAAGCGAGTTACTGATAGAGATAGATCTTTAAAGTTCTCAGGTACGTGTCTCCCATGGGAGCTCCCAATGAAAGGGAATGTGGGTGTCTGACGATCAAAGTGCTTTGCAGCGTGGCTGAGAAAATGGAGCTTGCCTCCTCGTACCCTCAGGTATTGTAACCAGAGTAGCAGCCTTCCTGCTAGCACTCAACTGGATTCAAATTGCATTGTTCACACTATCTGTTAAGTCGTAAGAGGTTCAGGCTGCTCTTTCTCCATCCTTCCTTGCTTCCGTATACATCCAACCTGGGAAATGTTGCACATTATGTTCCAGCAATGCAGGGATATAGGAATTTTGTGCTTTGGAGATACCATGTCAAAATAAAGTCCAGGACATCACCAAATTCCAACTTAATTTTATATATCAGATGATATAAACAATTTTATGTAACTAATCAGTAATGCTGATTATAATCCTACAGAGTGAAACTGCCAGCAGTGCTAAATCAGATTTAAACCTCAATAGTTCCTCTTACTTACAGCTATTTTTCTGTATATTCCCTCATGCTTTTGTCGATATAGATGTGTAGAGGTGAAATGATACATGTGCTACATACACCGCTATTTATGTCACATCTGGGTTATGTGGTTTGATTCCAGAAGAAAGAAAAAATACATCTGCTAAGGTCAAGATTCTAAGGAGAGGATTGTTGATTCATTTGATGCATAAAAACGTTTATGTTTCAGTCTCCCAGTACCTACAGCAATGAACAGGGCCGAAGGAAAGATAAGCAGAAGCGTTTAGCCAGCCAGACTTTATCTTTTTCCCCACTTTCATCTTCCTCTCCCTGCAGATACCTGAAAGGAAAAGAGCACACAATGGTTAGCTCTTAACAAACCAGACTAAAATCCAAGCAAATCTTCTGATCCTTATCAGGGCAATAACACAGCAGCACAGTATGTTTAGAAGAAGGAATGAAAATATTTTGCAAACAAGTATACTTGCTCCTGAGACACCCATTTATGGCCAAGTGTCATTTGTTTTGTATTCCTGATAGAAATTGTATCAAACAAGAAATTGTATCATTCAAGAAGACCTACAGTGCATTCACTGCCACTTAGGTCCCCCATCTGACTGCACGGGTAATTTAGAAATACTAAATTCTGAATACTAAATTCTTCCTATTCATGTTTGAAGTCTAACAGTCCAATGTTACATACTGATGTAGGTGCTACTAAACACTTCATGCTGTATTTCACACTGGCATGAAAGCTAGACTTTGAGAAGTGCTACATTTTTCTCCTGCACACACTTATCCCTGTTAGTTATGAAGTAGGAGACAAGAAGACTTGCTAGAGAACAATTTGAATACTTAACCTTTGGCATAAACCTCATAGGAAATTCCCTTAATTAAGAAACAAATTCTGAAACTCTTATTCAGATTAAACTGCCTTCAACATAAATAGTTGGTGTGTCACTCAAGTTTATGCTGGATAACCAATGGAAAAAAATGGTCTTACAATCTCTTTGTGATAACTTCTGCTGTACAGAATGGCTTCAATATTAAGGGTGGGTAAAACTCTAACCCACATAGTAATGATATCAACAGTAATAATAGTAATGATATCAATAAAACATCATCTGGCATTATCTAGTTTTGCCAAGATACTTGCTATCATGATAAAGAAATTAAAGACCTGTTTACTTCTAGGTGTTCATAGAGCATTTGAATTTATATTCACAAAACCATACTAAGCAGCTATGTAACACTTCCCGTTAAGAGTGAAGATGCTGCCTGTCCTGGCACAAGCTGATCATTCTCTAAAGAGTGTTTCACTGAAGAAAACATCAGAAACAGGGCTGAAGAAAATTTAAAATAAAATACTGGAAAGAAATGGCCTCCTAGAGTACCATATAACCAAAAGAACCCAGCCAGCTAGAAAACAAAACACCAACTCCCAAGCAAAAAAACTCATTAGTTTCCTTTGCATACCATTTTTAGGGTACCAAGAAAGAATAGTTTTTGTCTTCTCAGCTGAATGGCTAATGAATAAAAGTCTAGATGCTATAACATCTCCCATGTGGGATCTTGGGAGCTTTGATACAGAAAGTGCCAAAGGAGAATTAGTATGGAAAGCAAATTTGGTATAATTCACATAGAAAATGTTCTTTCATACTGCAGCTCAGATCTGGAAAATAATTCAAGGTCTGCAAGACAGGTCACTGAATTGTGACTGTTAGCAAATATCAAGCTAATTCCTACTATTTTGTTTGCCTTGTCTTTCCCCAGTTGGAATATTTTTCTTAAGCAGAGGACAAATAATAATAGAATGAAGCACACAGCAGTGGAATTAGAGGTTTCCATCCGCTAGTGTATTTCATGCTTCTTATACCATGAGATGAACTTTACTGTAACTTCTCTTGACTCTGTGAACTTATATAAAGGATAGAGGGAACTAATGAGTACAGAAGGATGAATAGCAGTAAAAATAGACCCAATTTCAAGATTTACTGTGAAGCATAGCAGGGTTTTAAAGTTGTTATATATTAGCCAGTCTTGTATGAGTTGCTCCTGTTAAAAAATGCCCAATTGTCTTCTGGTCTGAAAGAATCCTGACTCATTAATTCACATTATCAGTGGCATTTCATGTGATTCAGGAAATATTAGTACTCAAACGCCATAAACACATGCCCAAATGAAAACAGTTCCCCTTATTTTTGAACAGCTAAATCACTTATCATTACTTCACTTAAATAAAGACTTTAGTAAAGCAAGCATAACAAAAAGAGAAGAATACATCTAGGACTTCTGTACTAATTAAATATATAAGACATAAGGCAAGCTTTGATCATGCTACCCAAGACCTTTTTGAAACACATGTATCTTGAGGATTCAGGTTTTAGCTCCTGCTTTTTTTGATGTTGCAGGTCCCGCAGCAGCCGTACCGCTGTGAATGACAGGGTTACATTGGATAAGCCATATCTGCCATCTGCTGGAAGGATAATTTCTAGCGCTGATGAGGTTCGCGTTACTTGGTCAGGTGGCCAAATACAGAAAAACTGTATAGCATTCTAGAAGAAGTTGAGAAATTGAAATTTAATCTGCAACATAATAAAGACCTCCGCATGCTTTTTTACTTACTAGTGGAGAAATTAGTCTTAGAAGAGAAATGATCTACAGAGTGACATAATGGATGAGGACTAGAGACTTAATGCAAGTCCTAATCCACTTTTCTGTATGGTATCCCACACTGCTCTCATTTTAGCTCATAAACCCCACTAAAACCAGTTTTGTATGCAGACCATTTCTACAGAACAATCTTCTTCTGTCCACTCTGCAATTATTTCCCAGAAACACAGAATACAGTAATACTGCACTTTTGAACAGAAAAGGGTTTCAGTCTTCTTATTTTACATGAGAAGTAAAGCATTTAAGTCAACCTTGATGATAAAACATTTTAAAAAGGGACTCAAATCCAGTGTTGCTGTAACGGTGTTATTAATATAGATGGCTGCTCTTACACACATATATGTTGCATACAGGTAAACTTTCACCTTAAATATCTCTGGGATTTTGACAGAACACTATTTGGCTGTATTTCATAATGCATTTGAAGTATTCCATTAGGCTTCAAATTCATATTTCCATGACATGAATGAATGGAGTGAAATGTTGTAATCACTTCTGAGCTAAAAGAAATTGCACACTGCCTTTGCTGCTTTTTGGTGAGCAGTAGTACGCTACCTGATTTGGTTAATACATTAGTGTGTTTGTAGTCGGACTGGTAGCGCTGTAATGATCATTATCTATCCATTCCGAACCCTCAGCCCTGTTATCAGCTGCATATAATTTTGCCACACATGAATTCCTCAGTCTGGAATTTTCCATGCTGGATGTTTGCCTCCGGACAATTTTCTAGAAAACTTCAGTCAAAAGCTTTCAGCTGTTTCTGAAAACACAAATAAGAAAAAAAATACATTGTTTTGACCATGTTAAAAAATTCTGGCAGGCTGTTCTTTAAATAGCTTTAGTACATTCATCCTTTGGTACAGGGACTTCCCGTTTGCAAGCTGGGTGGCCTATTTATCAAAGATGAACTTCTTGCTATCCTCATGAAATTTTACCAAAGTTTGGCCACATTGTAGACCTTGGAGCCTGTGCATAACAGATGTTTTCAGTAGAGACTCCAGTTTTGAATTAATCTCTCCCAGAGTCCATCCACCTAAGCAGGCTCCAGCCTCAGGCTGTGCATGACTTTCCCCATGTTTCTGGCTCTTAGTTGTTGTCGTTGCTGGATGAAGTCTGGGCGTATGAGTTGAGAGAAAGGGTGCACTTTCAACAGCCACAATGTCGGCTCTTGGTAGTACGGGAGAGAGAAAAGGGAAGCTGCTCAGGACAGGAATGCTGCGATGAGTGTCACAGTACGGTACGGTATGGTATGGTAGCTACAGAACGAGAAAGGAAAGCTGGAATGGGCTGCCAAGGTGCTGAGAGCAGTGAGATCTGAGAGGAGAGAAAAGGCTGGGGTGGGTAGGTTAGGATCCAGTTGGAGCGGGGATTGAGATGAAGATCTAGAGGAGTCTGACAGTGAACATATAGGTTGGTAGGAAGGAGGTATGAAAGGGAGATGGGCTTAATAAGTGATCAGATATGGTAGAAATGGTGGGAAATGTCTAGGAAAAGACACTAGAACAAGAAGGTGAGATCAAATGTCAAATCTAAAGGAGGAGATTGGAAATCATTGTGAAAGGGGAAGCTGAGGAAGAAAGACTAGATGAGGAGTTAGGAGAGAAGAAAAGGTATGGATAAGGCAAGCATGGAAACGTGAGCTGAGGAATGCCACGTAGCAAGTCAAGGAGATAGAGTGGGAGTAGAGCTGGGATTTAGTGAGATAGAGTGGGAGTAGAGCTGGGATTTAGTTGGATCAGAGATTAGTACTGGTTTGAGAAGTCTGTCTGAGTATTCCCAGGCATCATTTCTTTCAAGATTCCTTGAGCAATCTGGGACACATCTCAGTGGACTATGTCTAAGGCATAGCTTGTAGGCTGGGCATCCCCAAATTATGTCATTACGTACTATCTTTTCCTCTTGTTTCATTCACTGATCTGCTCTGATGATGCATTTACTACTAGCGTAGTAACGGAAACCTGTTGTTTGCTGGCCAAGATGTGCTGTGAACAGAGGTGGCTGAAGTCTTTCATTTCAGTACACATACCACCTATAAAAGACAGTATGTTTTTACTTGGGTTTATCACTTCCCTCAGAAAGGTTGTGCATGTGTGCATATGCATGCATTTCTCTTAGGTTATCTTTTCTTCCCAGAGTGAGAGGGAGCTATGAAGGAGGAGACACAGTGATCTATCTCCTCAACCTGTTGCAGAGCTGCCTCCCTCCTTCTTTTCATGATGTTTCAGAAATGAACCTCAAGTATTTTCATGCTGCTTCAGGTATGAAGAGAGCTGAAAAGCATAAGCTCATATTCAGAGAGTCAGTATGTCATGAACCACAGGTTGGAGAGGCCAAGATGCGTGGGCAGAGCTGTGGGCAGCTGGCAATGAGCACCAACGATTGACTGGAAGTTGCTGTATGTCTTGCTCTGGGTCACGTGAAGATCCCACTGCGTCCCTGGCCATGGACTAATTCTGTTGAGAAACCTAATCTCAAGAATTCCCCACCAGTTTACTCATAATTTTTGAAGACCAGATTGGTCTCAGGGGCACTCTACTGAAAGACAGTTACTAATCCATTATTTCTGAATTTTCATAATCATGGTTAGAAAATAAGTTATTTTATGACTTCAGCAGTAAACCGGATGCTGTTTCCTCATGCATCTGAGGAGCAGGGGGAGGAAATAACAAACAGAAGCTTTGCCCTTATCCACTGAAGACTGCAGTGAAAATGTCCATTTCCATGAGAGCAAGAGAAAATATAAAATACATGTGAGATGAGAAGAAATGTAGTCATGTGTAGAACATTATGGATGAGTGGATTTAGAATAGGTACTCACTGCTCCCTGAAAAGCTGCATACAAAATCTCTAACATCCTGTAAAACTGTGTGTTTTGCTAACAAGCAAGGGAAAAAAAAAAAAAAAAAAAAAAAAGGATTCCAATATTTCAATATTTAGCATATTCCATGTGTATCTGCAGTATAATTTTAAGAGAGCCTTACTAAAGCTTCCACAACTGATTTTTAGTCTCTTTAGACTGAATTTAGAACAAATATGAAAGAACAACCCATGTTATTCAGTGACAGACAAGGAAGTCTTTTAAACTAAGTGGGTGATGTGTGTACTTAAAGGCTTCCATTGCTCTCTGGTGGCAAAGGTTCCCAGGCACCAAACCTTTCCTGAGTGGTCAAAACCAGAGTTTTTTCAACCTCCCCAAAATTCTAAGCTATTTTCTTTCATCTTTCTCAGTCCGCCCTTGCCTGTTCCTGTCTTGGGTTCATGTGAGTGCAAAGAGAGTCCTGTGGTATTGCTGCCTAGTGCCCAGAAAAAGCTGTGCTGCGCAATAGCTGCTCTGTCTTATGTGCTGCAGCTAATTAGTGTCAGGAGGGACAAAATCAGCAAGAAAAAAAAAAGACATCTTGAAAATATTGGGGTTTTTTGGTGGTTTTTTTTTTTAGATTCATAAAAGGATTTCACTCTGCTGGGCTGGTATGAGGAAGATCGAATCCAAATCACGTAAATACACTTCAAATGTGAGGTGATGTATTTTTAATCCCCATGCACAAAATTTGTCCCTCCCCCTCTTAGCTGGCAACACTGAGGCAGAGCTAAAAAAAAAATCTTTTGAGACTCACTTGGAACTTGCTGCCGCCTTTCTGTAGCCCAGTTTCTGGATGTTTGAGCTTCAATTCACAGGCACATGCCAATACAAAGCCCCATATTGAGCTCAGTGGGATCATTTGTGACACTTCTCTTCTTGACGTGATTTCATGGTTTTGGCAAGTCTTTATGCCTCTCCATTATGAAGGATTTCAATTCCTTGGTCTCTGGGTCGTTCATCTTTGTTTTAAACTCCTCCCACTCTTTATCATAAAGCCAAATTTCCAAAGCTGCAGAAGTGCTGAAGTTGGGAGAGAGGTACAAAAGGGACAAAGGCATGGCAAAAAATTCTGGAAGAGGGTACCAAGTACCTATGTGGAGGACTGACCACATGTGCACAGGATTCAAGCTTTCTGCACGCTCTGCCTGTGACCAAGGATAACATGAGCAAGAATTATATGTTCAATAAATATTTTTGAACCAAGTAGGGGGGATAGGAGATACCTACCAAGATTCATCATAAAGAAAGTAAGGTCTCAGGGACAGGAATTGTTTTTTTGTTCTGTTTGTACACTACACATCTCAGTGGGTTCCTCAAGGGAACTCACTGCATGATACAAATAGTATACAGGTGAAGAACTTGGATGATCCAAGGAGGATCCAATGATCCTTGGAGGATCCAATGATCCCAGGATTAACAAGCAGTTAAATCGTAGCCCACTTTTTGTTCCTTTTTTACTTCTGCATCTGCAAGGAGTGTTCAGCCACACCTAATGTTCAAGACATGCAAGCCTAACGTGAATTTTATCTAAAGACAGGCTGAACAGAAAAGACTAGATGTTTTCAACACCATCAGAATTGTTAATACTGAGTAAAAAGGCAGAAGTGTGATCAGCATGCTCCTCAGAGAGCAGAAAGTAGTGTGAAGTCCTGCTATTCTTTGTGGTGGCTCCTGGCTGAGAGGATTAATGCAAGGCATGGAGAACTATGCTTGTCCAACACTTTGGTCTTGGCAGTTTAACCCAGACACTGCTTGCCTGGTTTTTCTACTTGACATCACAGTGCAAAGCTTTCTAGGTGATCTGCATCATTTTTCAGTGCTGGATAAAGCTGTTGACAGTCTTACAGCAGACAAAATTCATTAAATGGGTGCAAGTTTGGAAATCCTGTTTTCTAATGCTTTACTGCAGTGTCTTAACAACCACATCCAGTGTTCCTAGTCAGTGACTTCTTGTTAAAATGTCACATAACTGATTAGGATTCCTGATAGTACAAGGAAAGAAGCCATTTTTAGTGTCATTATTACTATTAATGCAGCTCTCACTTTTCCTTTGTACCTTAGTGTACTGCAAGCAGTTGCTACTATGGCTGCAGGCAGCATGGGACCAGATGAAAGGTTTCTTTTTAAGTCATACCAAACAATTTCCCAACACTGTAAGTCTCTGATTACCCTTCATTCTCCTGATCTGCCCTTCTCCAGCACCAAAGCATCTGCTCTTTCCTGATAATTAAACTACTCTAGTTCTCCCCTCCTTTAGGAGAAGACAGTTCCAAAAGCTGATTTGATTTCTGCTGTAATTTATTGAGGCTTGGATAGTTATCAGCCTAGACAGACAATTTAACCAGGCTGGAGATGTGGCAGGTGCTCCCTACCAGCCACGGCAGATACAAGATCTCTAAGGAAGAGCCAAAAGTGGAGTCCACTAAGTCAAATTCTCTTTATTTCAGGATGTTGTCCTTTTCTAACACATGTAACAGTGGAGCCTCTTTCATACTTTTGCCAGCCAGATTGATCCACTTCAGTGTTTGGGTCCTTACAGCAGTAACTAAAAGCAATGTTGCAGAGGTAACCCAAGGGACATCATGAAGGGGACACCAGTGTACCCGACCCCACAAACAAATGATGATGATACATCAAAAAAGGTATTGTTTTGAGCTGAACAGTTTGCACAGACAGGAGAAAAGCAAGATGTGACATACACATAAAGTAACTGGAATTAAGGCTAGCAAACATTTTAACTATATTATGTTTTGGTTCTTGTTTCTTGATCAGTTATGTGTTATAGTGGCATGTGTTTAATGAAAAAAAAAAAAACAGAGAACGAGTTACAGGGACTGTGAAATTAGGAGAGGGCAAGAGCACAGGCATAATCTGGAATGAAAAACGTGGCAGAATCCAGGGGTACTGGAAGGGTTAGGAGGAAGGTAAGTCAGAGGGCAGGTAGAGGAGGTTGCAGAAACTGCAGTAAAAGAAACAGGGCCAACAAGAAGGGAAAAACACCTAACGTCCACTCTGGAGCACACAGTATGTCATTTGTGCCCTGCTGAATAAATGAATCATCTATTGGCCTTTTTGAAAATCTCTCTTTGTTACTGTTTGAACACTACTGCAAGAAATGCAGTATTGCAGAAGGATTTATCCCAGAGAACTTTGGGAAAAATGGTCACCATAAATAGAAAATACTTTAAGATTATCCAGGCATCAGCATTAGGAATTGCATGTAACTGTTGGAGGCACTTTGGCATCTGCATAATTGTATCACCTTGGATTTTAATAGGAGTCTACTGTCTTATAAAGATTTTTAAGCATCTGTTATTTCTTCCCTAATGCACACAGACTGCTAATAGCCTGAGAATATTTTCTTATTATTGTTCAGTATAATTCCCCAAAGAATATCCCACACTTCATGAGAGGATTTAAGCGTACGATTTTAATACAGGAAATAGAATGTCTATTTTAGACACAGTAAAAATTGAGCAGCAATTGTTGAATAGTCTCCATAAACAACACGTAATAAACCCAAGTATCATAAAAGCTAACTTAGGTTAGAGGACTGGTTTGGAGGGTTTTTTCCTACTTCAAAGGGACTTTACAAATAAGGGGACTTGCAGAATTTTCTTCAAGTTGAAAGCCAAAGGCCAGTAAGACGTGCTGATAGCCCAGAGACAGCACAGCTGGAGGCAGAAAGCTGGGATGCTGCTCAGAAATTCAGTGTTCAGTCTGCAGTGTTTGCATCATACTGCTTCATGATCATGGACATGCTTTGAAAAATATGTGGAATTCAACACCTGTGGCTTTTTAGGTCTTTGGTTTTTTAATTAAATGCTTGGGCTTGTTCACCTTTTGGAAGCTATAAAATGCTTCTTAAACATACAGAAGAACCAATGAATAGTGAATATAGCAAAATGGAACTAAAGGAAAGTGTTGATTAATTGGAGTCAAACTGTTGACTAGCAGTGTTAGCTAGAAGACTGGGTGGAGAATCCATATAGGTTGAAACAGTTCAACTTCTTTGCACTAAAATATTTCTGTTCAGAAGTGCCAAAAGCTTTAAAACACAAATTTTTATATCAAAAGAACATTTTCCCATTTTAAAAATAGCCTAAGTTAAAACAAGAAAAAGACTAAGCAGAAGACATAACTTTAAATGAAACAGGAAAAAAAGGCAGGATTCATATTTTGATTGGCCAAAATTCTTTCTGCCTTTTCAAAAAGGAATTTTCGCCATTGTCTTGGTTTAGCTTTCAGCCCAAAATATCTGTTTACTTCCCAGCTTTCTTTTTATTTACTTTCTGATTTTCAGGCTCTACGGTGTATTTTTTCAGTGTAAAATTCACTGTTTTCTCTGAATTTTTTTAATGCTTAGAAGGCTGGAGCATATGACATAGAAGGAAAGTTGGCTTTGGTTAGCCTTGAGAAGAAAAGGCTAAGAGGAAATTAATTGCTGTTTTCAGCTAACTAAAGAAGAATCATCAAGAAAATAGGGCCAGACTCTTTTGTGCCCAGCAAAAAGACAAGAGGCAATGGCTGCAAGCTGCATCAGAGGAAATTCCAATTGGATATAAAGATAATATTTTTCGGAACAAGAGCATGGCCAAGCACCGAAACTTGAAACTAGAGAACCTGAAAAATCTCCATTCTCAGAGACCTTCAAAACCTGACTGGACAAGGCTGAGCACCCTGACCAAACTTCAAAGTTAGCTCTGCTTTGTGCAGGGGAAGGGAATAGATGGGTCACTCCAACCTAATCCACTCTGTAATTCTGAATGTGAATGTTTTACATAGCAGTGCTCTGGTTTCTATCAAAACCACACATGGAATGATTAAGTAACAACAACATGATTCCCAAAAAGCATTGGTCTGGCAGCTAATGCACCAAACGTCATAGAAATCTAGGTGGCCTTTCATGTTCTCCTTTAAACTTTCAGGTTGAGCTTGGCTAATGTCTAGGAAGAAATTTTCAAAAGTGAACACTTCTTTTCTCTACCTATGTTAGACATTTTAGATAGGTCTACTTATATAAATACAAGAGGACAAAAGTAAATTTGAATCATTTACTCTGAGCATTCACAGTCCTTAAGCATTAGTTTGCATCCTGGGTTTGTTTTGGACCACTCCAGCTAACCTTCCAACTAAAATTCAGGCACTGTGCTCAGGATAGTTTACTGGAAGCGCTGTTGACAAGATTTGGCTTTGTCTGACCTACGGAGTCCTCATGTGTTGAAATGTCTTCACAGACCCTTACGGTGCAGAGCAGAGCATACACCCCTCAATTTCATTCTATGAAAACCTCACTCTGGCTAGCAGCAACACAGCCCTCACATTGTTTCAAACAATTTGACCTAAAAAAACCCTGCAAAAAATAGCAGCTATCTCTTGGGGTCATAGGAACATCACATGGTGCCCAAATGAAACCCAGAGGCACAATTTATTTGGTACAGACACAGCTCACCAGCTATAGGAGAGTCTTGAGCAGCGTATGTGTGAGCCAGCCTGTGCCACCCCAGGGCTAGGAACTGAAACAATCCCTGGGATTATTTTCTTGGGCACTATAGACACACATACTATCGACACTGCGATCTTTCAGGGAGTCAGATTTCAGTAAGTTTTTAAATGAGGCTGAGGTTTTTACTCTGTATAGCAATAATTTCAATCTGAAGTAGATTTTAAAATCAGGAAAATTTTTTTTTCCTATTTGATTTTCTAAAAAGTCTAATCTGTATGAAAATTCTCACATTAAGAATAACTAAGAATGCCAAATGAAGTACCCAAAAGTTGGGAAATGCCATCTCTAGCATTGACAGTGCAGACTGAATTCACATATGTTATATGTATTATTCATAGTTTCATGACTGCCTGGTGGTGGTTTTATTTTCTTCTCCTTCCACAGGACTACACAGCTTTCCATCGACTAAAAAAGGGACTGAAAAACTATGGTATCCTAGCTCAGGCAAGGGTTTGGGGATTCTGGGTTTCCAAGAGTATGGCTGCCCAGAACAGGTCTTCTCTGTGGTAGACCTCACAGCCAAGGGTGCTCAGGCTTCACAGCACCCTGCTGTATGAGCCATCAGGAGAACAGGACCAGATTAGGCTTCCTGTGGGAGCCACGGGCGTGCTGCATCAAAATCTCACTGACTGAAACACAGACGTTTCCCTCCGTGACTGGCATTTCCCTGAACTGGATTTTTCTGATAACATTTGGTATTTTGGAATATTGCCACCTACCTCGAGGTCAGAATGACAGAAACCAGCCCAAGTCTGTAACAAAATTATTTTGAGTAGAACATATAGGAACAACTAAAAGAGCTTGATTACATCTACACTGATGTCCCTGCTGCTTCTGTCACTAGTTAGCTCAGGTACTGACAGCACAGGAGAGTCAGCAACGTAGACTGCAGTGCAAAAGGCTGAGCCTGCACACTTGGATTCTGTAGTTGTATTGCTAATAAATGCACCACGTGGTTTCAAGTTAACTTGGTGCCATCTGTACGAACAGCAACCACCTCTTGATTAGAATGCTGTATTAGGAAAACTGTCTTGCCTATAAACTAAAGCTGTGAAATCTCTCCAAAGATAAGCGACAGAAGAAATGTTACAGGAGATATTTAATGTACACTTGAAAAAAAAAAAAAAAGAAAACAAAAACCAAAAACCAGAAAACAATTTTGTATAACCAGTGAGATGAGCTAACAGGCCTATAATTCCGTGTTTGCCTTCTGTTAATTCGAAGGATTTTTTTCTCAGCTACGTAGCAAGTCTTTGCATATTTATTTTTCTCAGTGCTTAGGGCTGATAGAAATTTGAATGTGAACAGTCTGCCAAAGTGTTCTTCACCTCCCAAGACACTCGTGAGCTCTATCAGTCATAACGACAATTTAGCGTTGATGACTAAGCACTATTTATGTCAAAGGTTTAATGAGAACAGACGTATCCTTCATACAGGGAATTAAGTTTATTATTTTTGTCAGAATGTTTCTATATTGGAATGATATAGTTATGCACAAGAATGTGAACTATAATGAAAAATAAAGTAAAATTAAGAAAGACTTTGAAGAACACAGTACTCCTTAACAGTGAATTTTGATTTAGGGTTCTGGGTCAGCTCAAAAAGCTGATCATTTCAACAGGAAAAATAAATAAGGTCAACGTCCAAGTTCAAAGAGGGACATGGATTACTCATCTAACTGAACTGTCCTCTTCCTCTCCCCTTAGTTGGGAAATAAATCCTTCCTGAAGCACTGCATCAGAAAAACTGAAATTGTTCAAAGACTTGCTGAAACCATTCACTACTTTGAGAACAGGTCACTGAGCGTTAGCCCAGGTACCACAGCCATAGCCCAGGTGAACAAGTTCTCAGGGGACAATTTTTTTTGCAACCTACACCTTCCTTCAGCAACCCCCTTCAAGTCTCTCTCCCAGCCCAAAACCTATGTGTTGGTGGAGACTTAGCCCCAAATACCCCAGGCATTGTGTTGGATGAGACTTAAAATATCCTAGCCAGGATGCCGATAAATATGTTCTCATGTCAGCTGAAGCTCAGCACAAGATCTCAGCCATGGCCCAGGTGGAAAAGATCTTGGGAGAGAATTCTTTTGACACTCCACTCTTCCCTTTGGCAACCCCTTTCCAGACCACTAAACTGGAGCTCCCACTCTTTGTGTCTCTTCTAACCCTTACCCCAAACCTAGGTGTCAGGTGAGCTCTAGCCCAATATTCCCAGACAATTATTTTTGTCCCCTGTGTCTTCCTTTGGCAATCCATTTCCAAACCCAGTCCAAATGGACCTCTAGGCTTTCTCTCTTCTCCCAAACTTGAACATAACCAGATACCTAACCATAGGTTTGGGCTGAGACTTAGCCCAAAGCCCCTAATGATCAACCAGATGAGAAACTTCTCAAAGGATCATTCTTTTTGCAGCCCCTTTCTTGTCCTACTCCAAACAGGGATCCAAGCTTTGCCTGTTCCCTGTCCCTCAGCCTAACTGTAGCCCCAGCTCTAACACCTGATATCAACAGACACTAGCCCAAGACCCCAAGCCACAGTCATGATGATCAAGTTCTCAGAAGATAATTCCTTTGGCAACCCTTTCTCAGGTTGACTCAAAGTGGAGCTCTAGGCTTTGCCTTGTTAAAACTCTTAGTCTGAATGCAAAGGATGGGTTGAGCCTTAGCTCCAGACCCTGAGCTAGCACCCAGATTAAAAAGATCTCAGGGAAGAATTATTTTTGCAGCCTGTTCCTTTTCTGCCCCACACCAACTGTAGATCTAGGCCTCATCTCTCTCCCAACCATGTATGTAACATTAACTCTAACCCCAGACATAAGCTGAGCCTCCCCCAATATGCCCAGCCATGACTTGGATGAAAAAATGTCTCAAAGAATTCTTTTCATGTCCTACCCCTCCTTGGCCACCCTTGGTACCTCTGCTCCAAGTACATCTCTAGGCATGATCAATCTTCTGCTCCTAATCCAATCCGTACCTCTAACCCCAGTCCCCAGCCTGGGCTGAGTCTTAGCCCAAGGCACTCAGCCATGAACCAGATGAGTAATTTCGCAAGGAAAACTGTCTGCAGACTACTCACCCCTTTCCTGGCTATTTATTAATGCTGCCAAGGATGGTGATTGTTGGATCAGGGATTTTTGTTGCTTTTCCCTCCTTCAGGATAAATAATGAGTATTTTCAATGAATTGTGTACTGACTTCACCTTAAAGCAATTTGGTCTTGGTCTATGTGAGATAGTATAATTGCATATTGTTCAAGATTTTTTTCAACTTCCTGACACAACAGAAACCTTCAATGTGTTTTGTTGGGATTCTGCTTATTTAAATGCTGAGAGACTTAATTTGCTTCTGCTGTATCCATCTGACTTCTAATATAAAGAGTATTTAGAGCTGCAAGACACATGGCTTCAATACTGTTTGAGATAATTGTAAAACCTGCATGGAACAGGTATTTTGAGATCTATAAAACAACATTTCCTTTCCCTCATGCCATACCAAGTGGCAGGTGCTGAGTTTTAAATATGGCTGTGGAAAGGTATTATATAGGAGATGTCTAATAGCAGTTGTGGCAAAACAAGGAATGTTCGCAGGGACAAAGATTACATTTTTGAAAAAAATAAAATTAAGCTTTGTCGTCATTCTTTCTGGGTTTGTCATTACTTTCTCTTCGTGATGTGTCATTCAAACTTCTGCTGTGACCCTTGCGAGAATGACATGAGAAAGATGTTTTATATTCAGCACTGTCAGAAAGAGTCCTTGGGGTAGCTTTGATCAAATCTATTAAGGCATTTGAAGATTAACACTAGACTAATATCAGTATAAAAATTAGTATGAAAGAGAACATTTGCTTTATTTGATGAGTACCGTCAGAGTAGTATGTTTGTTCCTGCCATTTTTAATGAGTCACTCGAACTTTCTTCAAAATATTTCAATTTGCTACAAACTGTCTGCCTGCTTATGGCTGTACCTCATTAGCTCAGAATAAAAAGATATTTGTTTCAGACTAACTTGCTTCACCTGCCAAATCAAACCGAAAGTGGCTATTTTCAAGTGAGGATCTGCTACCTTTTTTTCCCCCCTCATAGATCTGTTTCCTACGACTGCTCGGCCATTCACGATGCTGCCACTCGGTGGTGCCACGGTGCTGCATTTAAAAAGCTTCAGCGGGTCTTAAAAGTCAATCGCTTCTATTGTGGAATTCAACCCCATCAGGACCTTGCAGTGTTTTCTTTAAAATGAACGATATCTACTGTTCTATGGCCTCGGTTTAAAAAAAAAAAAANNNAAAAAA
This sequence comes from Aramus guarauna, assembly GCA_013400195.1. Taxonomy (NCBI): domain Eukaryota; kingdom Metazoa; phylum Chordata; class Aves; order Gruiformes; family Aramidae; genus Aramus; species Aramus guarauna. The sequence continues at coordinate 495,776 of VXBL01002128.1, read as the reverse complement.
AAAAAAACCAAACAAACACCAAACCCAAACTTTCACTGTATGATGCTTTCAAGTTTATTAGACATATTTTTCAGCTAATGCATTTAGAACTAAAACTAGGTGATCACTGTTCTGTCACTTCTGTCTGTAAAGGGCAATATCTTAAACAAAGAAACTACTTCTAGAATAATTTCTTTGGCACGTTAGGGTGGCTGAATTGTGCGACCAGTACAACGATAGTTAATATTTTCTGACAATGTGCATGGTCTATGGTAAAGCATAAAAGGCTTATAAAAACAGAAAGTATTACAACTTTGAATAAAAAACTTAGTCTTCTAAAAGTATATACATGCCCACCAGTAAAATGCTCTACCTGAGATTGTTGCTACCACTAGTTCCAGCAATATCCTTTGTTCCAACTGACGTCAATTAGAAAAGCAAGACTTGACTGCCTGGTGGTATCATTAAAAAAAAAAAGTTAGGACTTAGAAGCAATTTGGGAGTGCTTTACTAAAAAAATGTGAAAGCAATAAAAACATATAAATACTTCTATGTGAAAGATATATTGACTTTACAAAATAAAGCAAAGTTATGAGTGTATGAGAACAGTGTAAGCTATCACTGTGCTGTTTAAACAAATTTTATTTTACTACATCTTAAATTTCAAGTATCCCATGCAGATTTCAATGCACTAAACCCAGATATTTTTCTATCAGGCTATGAGGGAGGAACATGTTTTATAAGTAGAATTGCAAATGGAAAGAAGGGGACACAACATCACTTTCCAGCAACGCAACACTGGGGAATGCTATAGTCACTGTAAAGCCAGCTCTGAGGTTCTGACAGCTCAAATTCTGCAGAACTCTCGATGTTGTGAGACTCTGGATTTCTGAAAAATCAAGATGTGTTTGGGGTCCAATTTTTTAGGGTTCATTTTTAAAGTACGTGGAGAAATGCAGTTTTGGCGTTCCTAATGACAAAACAACTCCCACTGTGATGCAGAGCTGTGTTTTTCATAAAGCTGTTGCATTTCATGTATTAAGCCAATTTGTGGGAGTTAAGATCTTAGAAAATACAGCTCGTAAAAAGTACGTATGTCGTTGTCTTACCTTGTCTAGCATATTTAGAAATAACTAAAAGCACATCGATTATTTTGGGGGTCTTTTGCGACATTTTCAAACGCCTCCTCTGCAGAAGAGATGGCCTCTGAGGGGCCCTCATCCCGGCCTCGGAAGCCTGACAGGAAGAGGCATCTACCTGCAAGTCCCAGAGACCCCCGACGCGGCCCCAGGGCTGCTCCTGGCGCTACACGGGCGGTAACAGCACGCACACACCGGCAGTCGACGGACCCGCACTGGAGCTGGGCGGCACTCCGGGGCAACCGCAAACGAAAATAGAGCCGATTAGTGACCGTTGCCGTGGAAATGCACCCACGTTGCCGTGGGACTGGGAAGGCCTTGCCGGGGCAGGGACACAAGCGCTGAGGCCGTCCCTCACCCACTGCCTCAGCACCGTGCCGGGGGCGGCCGGCGCCGCGCAGCGCTGCACGTACTACATACAGCACGGGTGTGTTTCTGTGGGGGGTGCCCGCAGGGGAAGGAGCACGGCCTTGCCCTGGAAGGGGAACGCTTCCTTCCACGGAGAAACGGCGGGAGAGGCTGACAAGCTGCCACCCCGCGCCGCCATCCCCGGGCGCAGCCGTCCGTCCCGGCCCAGCGTGCAGCACCGCGGGGTCTCCCGCCCCGGCCGCAGGGGCCACGGGGGCCGCACCGCCGGGCGGCG
>VXBL01002128.1:464602-494004 GCA_013400195.1 Aramus guarauna | reverse complement strand
CCCGCCTGCCCCGCTCGCTGAGCTGCCACGTCGAGGTTGCTCTCCGCACCGCCCCCCGCCTTCCCCGCGGCCGGCACCGCCCTGGGCAGGGCAGGGCGGGGCGGGGCGGGGCGGAGGAGGAGGGCGAGGGCGAGGGCGCCAGCCGGCTGGCCGCTGAGGGGGCGGGAGGCGGAGGGCTCTGCTCCCGCCCTTCAGGCGTCACCCTGCGCCCCGCGCCCGGCAGTGATGGCGGCAGCGCGCTGCGGCAGCGCCGGGCGATCGGCGGGGCGGTGACGTGACGTTGCGCGCGAGGCGGAGGGCGGGGAGGAAGAGGAGGAGACCCGGGCGCCTCTGGGGCTGAGGCAGCCGCGTCCCGCCGAGGCTCCCGCTCGTGTCCCGTCCTTGCCCCCCCCCCACCCCACTCCCGGCGGCTACGGCCGGGGCAGGCGAGCGCGGCGCTCCTGAGGCCGCGATGCGTTCGGCCTGAGCGCTCCCTCGCCGCCCCGCCCGGTTTGGGCCTCTGCGGGGCCGGGGGCCGCGATGGCTGCGGGGAGCTGGCAGGAGACGGCGGGCCAGCAGGCCGAGGAGGCGGCGGCCCGGGTGCGGGACCTCCTGTCCGGCGGCCTGGGCCTGCTGCGCGCCGAGTTGGGCCTCGAGCTGGGCCTCGACCCGCAGGGCCTGCCCACCTGGCTCGCCCTGGTGGTCCCGGCCGCTCTGGGCCTGGGGCTGCTGGGGCTGCTGCTGGCCGTGGCCTGCGGAGGCGGGCTCCGTAAGAAGCCAGCGCGGAGCGCGGCGGAGAGGAAGGGCGACGAGGCGGCCGGCGCGGGCCTGACAGCCGGCGGGGGCCAGGGTAAGGCGGCGGGCCCGGGCCCCGGGCAGCTGCACCTGAAAGGCGACGAGCAGAAGAAGCGAAACAAGAAGAAGCTGCCGGAGAAAACGGCGCGGGTGAGGGGGACTGCGAGGACCGCGCCGCTCGGGAGGGAAGGGGTGAGGACACGGTGGGGCAGGGGAGGGGGGGGATGAAAGGCTCTTTGACAGCGGCAGGATGGGGACGGCGGCGGGGTTTGCCGCGGCGAGAGCCCAGCGGAAAGGGGAAGGGGAGGGGAAGGGGGAGGAAGGTCGCGACTAGCGAGCAGCCCCGAGCGCGGCTGCCTCTCCCCAGGCCTTGTCCCCGGTGCCCCCTGCTCGGTAGAACGCTTGCAGGTTGGTTAGGCGCCGGTGAGAAGGGGGAGAAACCCACCCCGACCCCAGGGTCTGGAGGCCATAAAGCTGCCCCGTACGATTCAGCTGGGTGATATGTGCCTGTGGAAGGAGTGGGAGGGGGGTCCTGACTGCTCTGGAGCCGACTCGTGTAGTCTAGGTTACTCGATTGCTTTGAAAACCTGGGGGAGCAGCATGCACACAGGGAAATTACGCATTTATAGTCCTGGATGGTGAGGAAAACGCTCGTTTTTAGAAGCTTTTTAATAGAAACAATTATATGAAAGCATTATTTATTTTTTATTATTATTAATCGAGTGCTTGCAGGGTTAGGAACTAGTAGTGGAGACCTTAGTATGGCTTAGCTTTTGAAGCCAGGAGTTGCAGTCCAAGCAGGTACAGGCTATTGGAAATAGCATTGTAAGCCCTGTAAATGCTGTGATGATTCAAACTTGAGTAAGGCTTTTTGCTCTGTCTTTTCAACAGAACGTGTTAACGTCAATCTTGTGGTGAGCTCGTCTCAGTAGGAATATGTCTGATTTAGTTGTTACAGTAAGGATCATCTCCTTTAATAAGGAAATCTGTGTCTTAGTAGCCCCTTAAAAACAGATCATTCCTCCCTTTTTTTTTTTAATCCTCAGTATGTGGTGTGGGAACCTTCCACCTTCAACAGTGTGCATGCACTTCATGAGAAAACTAGTAGAATGCAGGAATTATCAACTGTCTTTCTAAAGCTTCCAGTCATCATAGTTTTGGGACTTGAAGGGATTGCTTCTATAGCTTTTATATTGTTAGTATGTTTGTAATCCTATTTATGCCCAAATGGATTATAGGAATGAAAGTGCAGCAGATGTCCCCTGCCTGTTACAACTGTGTCTTTTAACTATATCTTGCTTTATAAAAATCTGAATTGTTTACCTAATGACCAGAAAAAGGAGACAAAATGGGTTTGTGCCTTTGTTTGAGTCTGTGGCAGTGTTAAGTCTTGAGAAGTTTGGTTTTCTTTTTTAATGAGAAGTTAAGGCTAGAATCTCTTAAAATTAAAAAAAAAAAAAAAAAAAAAGAGTCTGCATGCACCCCCAATCTGCCTTTGAGCAGTGAACTACTGAAGTTGATTCTGGAAGTTGCAGGAGACTGAACGCTGAGCACCAAGAAGAGGAAGCATTGTGATTCAGAATCTTTACAGTGTAGCTAGGTCTCCATTTTGGAGAAGGCCAAATACTTCAAGACTTAGTAGATCTGTTATGCCTTCTGGAAAAGAAAGACTAATCCTAGAAATAATTTAGATTTTGCATGGTTTGTTTTCTTTAAACTCCAGTGTAAAAACAAGGCATAAACTCTTGCAAGTCATCATTGAAGACACTAAAAAATGCCTGAACAGAAGATAGAACTAAGAGGCAGATACACTGTTAACTTGACAATTATCTGTAGTGCAGAGCTTCATAAAAGTTTGTTTTAGTTAGATTTTATATAAAATAGACATTTTTGTTGAATATAAATAGTTGTACTGTTTCAAGCTTCATTTATTCAGGCACAAAATAATGAAAGTTGAGGCTGTGTAAGAGTAAATATTTTCATAATCAAAAGAGTAAAATAGTTTTTCAGCTGTCAAGCTGTCATTCTGTATTCTTAAGATTTTTAAAGTTATATTTACAATACTCTGTATTCATTATTTCCATGCAGAGGTGAAAAAAAACCCCACCACCTTTTCCAAAAAGAAAATGTACAAACTGAATTAACTGTAGTGCAAATAGGTTTATGCCAGTGGCAAAGTTTAATAGGCCTGCCACATGCTCATTCTCCCAGTTAAGTGCAGAGATGCCTGTATTAGCATGTCCCAATATTTTCTGACTTTCACACAAAAAATTCTCAAAACAACATTGGAAATTTAAAGATGCAACAAAAATTCTTACTGATTGTTGCCTAGTCATTTTTGTTTTGTGGTTTTGTATGCTGTGATGCTAATACTGAGGTCTGTGAAGGGAAAAGAATAAGCCTATTACCAGTAGATTTACTACAGGGTTTGCTATGCCAGGGTCTATATTTCCATTGAGGGCATTTCAGAAAGCTTAGAACAACTGGTCTGCAGCATTCAAGAGCACACTACAGATGTCTAATTAAAAGCTGTAGGGTTACTTTAATACAGAATTACTGAGCTCATCGTATGGCAGGTGATGCGTAACTCTCATCAGTCAGGATCAGAATGTTCTTCACTGCACCCTTTCTGAGGAAGAGTATTATTGCTTTGTTTCTTGCACATGGCTTTATTCAGTTCCTATATAGATAGGGTACAACTTACCTGATATTTTTAGTTAAAATAAGTTTAGTTGAATAGCACTGCATTGACTGGATACAGTAGCAACTATAAGATTCTGCTTATTTACTTGCTATGGGCAGACTGAGGAAAAAAAATGAAGCCGAAATGGTATAGCGTTCTTTAACACATATAGTGTACAGAGTAATTTCTGGTTTTCTCCAGAAAGAGAGCAAGGTAGTAGTATCATGATATCCTTACTTTAGATTCTGTGCGGTAAACCTGAGGCCCCTTTCTTTTTAATTTTCTTTTGGCTCCTGGCAGGGGTTGAGCTTTTTGTCTCCTGTCACAGAGTTCTCTGGCCCCTGTTAAGAATGTTTTTTTCTTTTCAAAAAATCTCATGATCTTTAATTTTAATTCCTTTTGCTTCTGCATAATTGCTGTGCCCCTCTTCTCCTTTTTAAACCTTCAGCAGAAAAAGGTGAAACTGTTCTTACAAGGCTTCTGTACAATCTGCAGAACACCATAGAAACTTGAGAATAACCATCTTCTGTACTCTGCTACATCTTCAGAAAGCAATTCATACTGTCTATTTGTAGATGCAGAAAATACCAATTTGACTATGTACTTCCTATTGTTTGAAGTACACCTGGACAGTGAACACTACACATTTTAGTAAAAGCATTTGCATTCATTTCAGAAAGTTTCCTACTTGATCTGCTTGAAAGACCTTTTTGGGCTATGACTGTTTTATGTTTATTGCACTTAGAAATAGACTGCATAAAGAGCTTTTCATACTTTCAACTGATACTCACGTGTTGGTTTTGTGTACGTGTTAATTTTCAAGTTGCAGGAGAAGTAGGGCTGTAGGATTCTCCAGTGCTCAAAAAGAAATTTTCTTAGTTTCTTTCTTAAGAGAAGCTTAAAAAATAATATCTATAAACAAATTCTTTCATTGGCCAAAGGTATTCTAAGTACGCATATCTTTACAATGTGTAACTAAGGACTTTGACTAATATGGCCCTGTAAAACTCAAATGATAGCAATTACTGCCATTTGAAGTGAGAGTTATCCATTGTGCTGTACCATATTTAAAACCAACATTTTTCATTTTAACAATCTCAGCAAAACCTTTATTCTACTTTTGGATCATTTTAACGCCCTTAAATGAATGTGTGTGGAAAAGGTTTATTTAAATGTTGGGATTTTAAGGTCAGCAGGCAAGAAATGCATTCCGAAATCAGTAGTGTTATTGCCAACATTATTTCTGCCTTGTTGCATCTTCACTGTAGCTTTTAGGATGAGGAAGAAAAGATGGTAAATGATGAATTGCACAATTTGAATGAATTAATATTGTCAGTGGATGTTTAATATATTACCATAAAGTTTAAAACTTAGTCTTTTTGGCTGTAGTTTTCTTTTAAAAGAAAAATTTGTGAATACTATAGAAAAGCTTTTTTTCTTTCCTGCTTCTGTTACTATCTTTAGTATATCCAAAAATGGTCACATGAATTTTGGTTAAAATTCTATGATTCATCTGTGGGCAGAAAATAAATGTGGAAAGCTTCCAGTGAAAAGGAGACTCTTACAATTTGGGGCTACATTTCTCCCTGAATATCAAAAGTATGAGTCTTTAAACATATTTCTAATGGTTGTTGTTTACATGATCAGATGATCAGACAGCATTTTAGAGTCACGTGGATGAATTTTTCCAGAGGGTTCTTAATGGATATGAATTAGTTTATTACTTCAGAGAAACAGCTGAATTTTTTTTACATTAAAGGTTAAAACTTTTATTTATTGAATTTTTGAGAGGGATTAGGAAAGTGGTTTTCAATTTAAGGTATATATGTAACACCAAAGAAGCAAAGCAAGGTACAGAATTAAAAAAGGTAGTTGGCTTTAAACGTTTTTGATACAAGGCCAATACTAGATACATCAAATCTGTTATCTAACTCTACCAGTAAATAACTTAGAAACAGTGATTCTTTCTCCAACTTAAGATCTTGAATGTCATGGGTACTAACGTGGATTGAAAGACATCACACCACTAATAACATGGCTGGAGAAAATAGAGGGGTTCAAGAACTGATTTTTGTCAATGGGTTATTTTCAAGATCAAATACCAGGTCTTGGTATCCCTGTGGAATCTAGTACTGAGAGGTTTGTTGAGAGGAACTTTTGAGACGCGGATCTGTAAAATATTCTTCGTTTCCAGAATGCTGAGGGAAATGTACTGCATCTTAGATATGAAAAGTCTAGTTTAAAGCTGGTTGTTGCAGGAGAAGAGGGGTTAGGTGACCTGATCTTTCAATTTCTATTAATAGTGACAAAATAAGAAGTTGGCATGCTGGCTAACTACAGTAAGCAATGCATTGGTGAAATCATGCCAAGGGTGATTTGCAAGCATAATATAACATGGCAAGACTTAAATACCTGTACTAGTTAAATTGAGGATCAGATCTGATATTTGAAGGAATAGGTCACACTAAGTTGTAACATGGCCTTTGTTTTACTTTAAAACAATCTGATTGTGATGCAGAGTTAAAATAACTTTTGAGAGTTTTATAACAAAAATAACTATAGATAATATAGTTTGAACTTGCTTTCATTTCTGCAGTTTTTAAAGTAAACTGTGAAATAGTTATTTATGCTTAATGTCTTGTTCAATTTTCAGTCTTTATCTGAGTAATTATGAATGTGAATTAATATGAAACTTGTGTGGACTCAGTATTAATTACTACTCTTGGCAATTGTTTTTCACCTAGTGAAACTAATGGCTAACAGTAGTATAACGTTGTGCTTATTTTCATCTTTTCTGCAGTTAAGCATAGTAACTTCAGTCATAGCTTTTTGTTAACAATAAACATGACTTAAAAATTATTATAGTTTGGCATAGGGAATATGTAGGCGGAGGTGTATGCCTTTACTCTTAAAGGTGATGATAAAGACTAATTTAATGACTGTCTAGAGTTTTAATTTTATATGTTAAAGAATACATGCTAATTTTCTTTCCTTTATTATGCAAAGGGAAAATGGTAGACTAATGTAACAACTATAATCAAGTCTGTCTGAAAAGAACAATGGGATGTCATGCTTAGTCATGCTTCGTGTTTGACTTCTAATTTCTGTTCTACTATGAAGTTTAACTTGTGAGGGAAATGAGCTGTGAGGGATATGCATAGGTAGAAATTGTGAAAATTTGGTCAAGGTAGGAATTATTTTAAATAATCAGTCCATTGCCAAACTGCTACAAAGTGATAAATGTGTTAATTTAATTATATAATTTATGGCATGTATAACTGTAGCTGTTTCAAAAGCTGGTAACATTCAGAAATTTACCTTTTGATAGGGAATTCTTGTGTTGAGTAGGATTGAGATGAAATGAGGAGACCTGTTTTCTTCCCTCTCTCATTTCTGTGTTTGGTAAATACAGAATTGCAGTAGATATTTTGAGCACCAATCCATTATTCTGTCTGCTTTACTTCATAATCTTGCAAGCATTTTTCAGTCAACAAATAATGGCATTTCAATAATAGTGTAATTTGAGCTTTGCCTCATCTGCTTTCTGCAAATTTTTTTATTGTTCACACTTACTGTTTACACAGCCTAATGGACGGTCTCTCCTTGATGTATCTGAGGATGAAGTAATACAAACTGTCCGTAAAGAAAATATAAAGCAGCCTGTGGACACAGAAAAGAAGAATGAAAAGGTCAGTTATGGATATGAAATGACAATGTCAAAGTTTAGTGCACGTTATTGCAGTATCAAAAAACTCTACTTGTGATGTGAAATCTTGTTACTTACATGAATGAAAAGGCATATTTCTTACTATGAAGAGTACTAATCTAATTTGGTGTTGGAAAGAGCTAAAGCAGTATTTGCTTAACTTCTGAGATCATGCTTTATCACGGAATGCTTACATCAAGTAAACCCCTCCTCCCTGCCCTCCCCTGCTAAACACTGATATCTCTGTTCACCATGTGAATATGTTAAGCCTACAGAAATTAAGTTTGTGTTTCATCTTTGCTGGCTTCTATGGAGATACAATATAATGATAGTATTGTTAAGTGGCTTGTAAATGGTTTAACAATTGGGGGACTACTATTCAAAGGATTAAGACCATGTGTCTGATCATTTCTGTTGTCAGATGTATCCATTAGTGATTAGAGTTCTTAATTTCTGATGACAAATACAGGCTTTGAAGTCTGGTGTGAGCTTTTTGTTATGCAAATTGAACAGCTACATTAAAAACATCTTTTTAAGGCTTGGCCTGTAGCTTTATCTAAAAGGTAACCATACTAATGGCAGTGTTGGTTCTTTGCACTCTGAGGACTTAGTCCTATCTTCTAGTCTTGTTGTGAATGCTATCATTTGTAGGCAGCATGGATATATTTATGATAGGCTTTTGACAGTATTTGGTTCTTTTGCTAACACTGTTGATGAAATTTTCCTACTGTCATGGATTTCTAATGTATTTCCTTCGACAAAATGCCTTTATTCTAACTATATTGAGGCCTATTGGAAAAATAAATGATTATGCATAGTCAGAAGCCAGTAGTTGATTATTGTGGTTTGTTGACTATTGTTGATTATTGTAGTTTGTTTGACTATCCTATAAAAACTTCTTTTGCAGTTAGTATGTTGGCTAAAAGACTGTATCCTGTTAGTTATAGGGCTCTAAATATTTTTAGCATTGGCAAATAGACTTTTCTGTGAAATGAGTTTGCCTTAAAATTCCATGCTGTGCACTTCTTTCTCTTCTCCATGTGTCGCATATCAGATTGACTCTGCAGGGTTTTTTTCAAGAACATAATAAAATTTGAAGGAACACCTATGTTTTTCTTCTCAACTTTCACTTTATCTCAAGCAGGTTTCCAAGTTGGTAAGGTGTTTAAATGGTAAACTTGAGCTTTATCTTAAAATTGCAACATAGTGATCTGAATTTTAAAACATTAAGTTGAAGCTGTAGCTCCAGGAAATCAGTACCGCTATAAGGATATGGGTGTTTTTGTATCACTTGGGGGAACACTGGGCAAAGCATGATTGCCTGAGATTTGATTGTTACCCTTCAATTAAAAACATACCCAAGAACTTTCTTTAAACTGCAGGTAACTTTACAGGCATCTAATTATTTGGTTAAGCCTCTCAGGGTATCTGTTACTTTTGTCATGTTATGAACATGCTAGGAAGATTGTAAGGGGTCCTGTGTATGTGTCTTTTTGTAGCTTGGGATGGGTGGTGTAAGTCAATGGGTGGGATTTAAGTAGTATGTGCATGTGTGTAGACATACAAAAATATGTGATCTATGACTTGAAGGGTATGATTTTTTTTTTTTGGTGCTTGAATATATGCTTTCAATGAATATTGCACTCTCTTTGTGTTTCTGTATTTCTTAGCTGCTTCAGTGTTGTGAATTTGATACATATCTTCAGGATAGTCATTCAAGTTATATCTTCTCCTTCTGCTCTGGGTGAGGAGAAATTTTGGGTAATGTCTGGACTGTGGTTGTTCATAGGGTTTATGATTCTCTTGACGCTTCGAATAGTTTCTTCCCTTTTTTCAGTTTTAGCAACTTGCACAGTACAGGGTTGTTTTGGGTGGGTTTTTTTGTTTGTTTGGGGTTGTTTTTTTGTTTTTTGTTTTTTTTAGTTGCTAGTGTAAGGGAGTCTATCTAAGAATAGACTCTGTGGATATGATTGCAGGGTCATAGAATCACAGAATGGTTTGGGTTGGAAGGGGTTGGATCATCTAGTTTCTACCCTCCTGCCATGGGCAGGAACACCCTCCACTAGACCAGGTTGCCCAAAGCCTAATCCAACCTGACCTGGAACGCTTCCAGGGAGCGGCATCTACAACTTCTCTGGGCAACCTCTGCCAGTTCCTCAACACCCTCATAGTAAAGAATTTCTTCCTTATATCTAATCTAAATCTACCTTCCTTCAGCTTAAACCCATTACCCCTTGTCTTATCACTCCCTGCCCTTGTAAACAGTCCTTCTCCAGTCTTCCTGTAGGCCCCTTCAGGTACTGGAAGGCTGCTATAAGGTCTTCTGGAAGCCTTTGCTTCTCCAGGCTGAACAAGCCCAATTCTCTCAGCCTGTCCGCATAGGAGAGGTGCTTCAGCCCTCAGATCATCTTCGTGACCCTCCTCTGGACTCACTCCAACAGCTCCATGTCCTTCTTGTGTTGGGGACCCCACAGCTGGACACAGTACTCCAGGTGTGGTCTCACAAGAGGGGAGTAGAGGGACAGAATCACCTCTGTCAACCTGCTGGTGATACTTTTTTTTAATGCAGTGTAGGATATGGTTGGCTTTCTGGGCTGCAAGCGCATGTTGCTGGCTCATGTTGAGCTTCTCATCAACCAACACCCCCAAGTGTTGGGGGTGCTTTCAATCCATTCCTCGCCCAGCCTATAGTTGTGCTTGGGATTGCGCTGACCAACGTGCAGGACCTTGCACTTGGCCTTGTTGAACTTCATGAGGTTCACATGGGCCCATCTCTCAAGCCTGTCAAGGTCCCTCTGGATGGCATCCCTTCCCTCTAGTATGTTGACCACACCATACAGCTTGGTGTCGTTGACCAACTTGCTGAGGGTACGCTCAATTCCACTGTCCATTTTGCTGATAAAGATGTTAAACAGCACTGGTTAAACCAGCCCCTGAGGAACACCTCTTGGACATCAAGCCATTGACCACAACTCTTTGAGTGCAACCATCCAGCCAATTCTGTATCCACAGAGTTGTCCATCTGTCAAATCTATGTCTCTCCAATTTAGAGACAAGGATGTCGTGTAGGACAGTGTCAAATGCTCTGCACAAGTCCAGGTAGATGCTATCAGTTGCTCTTCCCTTATCCACCAATGCTGTAACCCAGTCATAGAAGGCCACCAAATTTGTTAGGCATGATTTCCCTTAGTGAAGCTGTGTTGGCTGTCACCAATCGCTTCCTTATTTTCCGTGTACCTTAGCACCATTTCCAAGAGGATCTGTTCCATGATCTTGCTGGGCACAGAGGTGAGACTGGCCTGTAATTCCCCAGGTCTTCCTTTTTTCCCCTTTTTAAAAATGGGGGTTATGTTTCCCCTTTTTGCAGCCAGTGGGAATGTCACCGGACTGCCATGACTTATCAAATATGATGGATAGTGGCTTTACAGCTTCATCCACCAGTTCCCTCAGGACTTGTGGATGCATCTCATCAGGTCCCATGGACTTGTACACCTTCAGGTTCCTTTTATGGTCTTGACCCTGATCTTCTCCTACAGTGGATGGTTCTTCATTCTCCTAGTCCCTGCCTTTGTCTTCTGTGACTTGGGTGGTGTGGCTAGAGCCATTGTCAGTGAAGACTGATGCAAAAAAGTTGAGTACGTTGGCCTCCATATCCTGGGTAACCAGGTCTCCTGTATCATTCCAGAGAGGGCTCACATTTTTCCCTAGTCCTCCTTTTATCACTGACATACCTATAGAAACTTTTCTTGTTGCCTTTGATGCCCCTGGCCAGATTTAATTCTATCAGGGCTTTAGCTTTCCTAACCTGATCCCTGGCTGCTTGGAGGTGATCCTTGAATACTAACCAGCTTTCTTGGGCCCCTCTTGCTTCCAAGGCTTTGTCCCATGGTACTCTACCTAGCAGCTCCCTGAAGACGCCAAAGTCTGCTCTCCTCAAGTCCAGGGTAGTGAGCTCGCTGTGTGCCATCCTCACTGCCTTAAGGATCTTGAACTCCACCATTTCATGGTCACTGCAGCTAAGGCTGCCCTTGAGCTTCGCATTCACCACCAGCCCCTCCTTGTTGGTGAGAACAAGGTCCAGCATGGCACCTCTCCTCATTGGCTCCTCTGTCACTTGGAGAAGGAAGTTAATGATCAACGCGTGAACCAGGAACCTCCTGTATTGCTTATGCCCTGCTGTGTTGTCACTCCAACAGATATTGGGGATGGTTCAAGTCCCCCATGGGGACCAGGGCTTGTGAACATGAGGTTCCCCTATCTGTCTATACAGGGCCTCATCTGCTCGGTCTTCCGGGCCGGGTGGCCTGTAGCAGACCCCCACTACAATGTGCCCTCTCCCTGTAATCCCTGACCCATAAGCTCTTGGTCGGCTCCTCATCCATCCCAAGGCAGAGCTCCATGCACTCCAGCTGGTCACTGACATACAGGGCAACACTGTCCTCCTCATCTCCCTTGCCTGTCCTTCCTAAAGAGTCTGTATAAATCTATTCCAATGCTCCAGTCATAGGAGCCATCCCACCACGTCTCTGTGATGACGATAAGATCATAGCTCTGCAGATGTGTGCTCATCTCTAACTCCTCTTGTTTATTCTCCAAGGTATGTGCATTTGCATAGAGGCGTTTCGGTTGAGCCCCCACTGAGTTACTGGCTGGAGTGGCTGGAATTCTTTTGTGCTGCAGTGCAGGTGCTCTCCTGCTGACCTGTGATCCTTCTCCAGGCTCTGGGTATCCATTGCTGGCACTGACATCAAAGTGGTAGGAGTGGGATGGATTGAGGTTCCCCTCCACTAGCGACTTGAGTTTAAAGCCATCTTCACCAGCTTGGCAAGCCTATGATGTTAAAAATTCATTGCCCATTCGGTTTGCAAACACACAAGTGCCTTGTCCTGAATACTAGAAATAAACAGACCTATAGGGATGAGGAAGAAAGGTTGATTTTTCTATTGCTCTTGCGTGAGGGACAGTGCATCTTAAGGACTTGTAAAATTTTGGCCTGCTGAGTTCCTCGTGTGCTTTTTGGCTAGTGGCAGAGCCAACACTGGCAGCCTTCTATGTTGTAGAAGGTCACACTTTGAATGAATAGGCTTCTGCAAAATGAGCTAGCTTGCTCAGTTACCTTTAACATCTCTTGCTGTTTTCACTGAGTTTGTTACTGTGGTAGCAACTGTTACAGCACAAAGTTTGGCAGGTGGCGAGTAAATTGTGTAACTATGGTTCTGGTTTCTCAGGTTCTAGTAACTCAGGAAAGTAAATATATTTTCAAGAATGGAATTCTCAATCTTTTTAAAAACAGTGTTTGTTAGAAATAAACTTATTTAACTTTGTTTTCATGAGAAGTGTAAAATTTTATGTCAATACCTCTGTAGGAGCTAGTTATTTAAGAAACTGGAGTTATAACTTGGAGGAGCAGTCATCTTAAACTGCTGTCTGGGAGACTTCTGAAGTCATTTCAGGTGTCCTCTTAGTGCCAGAAGACAATTGGGTAGTTATGGCTTTGTGGGTAAGAGATTCTCTAAGACCCCAACTTCCATTCTCAATGTAGCTGAAAATTGGAGACATAGGTACAAAATTACTAATCTGTCCTCTGCTTGAGCTCCAAGATACAATTCATAACTGGTTTTCAGGCTGTTTTTCACTTCCGTTTTTAATGCTTTCTTTAGAAGGTACTCTGACAAATAATTTGGCTTGTGCGTGTTCTCAGAACCAGTTCTTCTCTGGTTTCTTTTGAAACCAGCCATTCCCTTCTAGAGACTTTTCAGAAGCTAGACAGCTGGTGTATGAGTAACGGTAGTCTACTGAGCAAATAAGTGAGGTAATTCAGTTTGGGTGCATCTGTATTGTAGGTCCCCTAGTGCAGTAAACCATGAGTTAATTGTTCAGGTCAGCTCCCTAAGTGTTATTGGTGTGTTGGCACAGCATTGCATATAAGCAGTGAATTTATTATCTTTGGTGTTGCACTAACAAGCTATGCTGCTTTCAGTAACCTATATGCTTCCTGCTTTTGAAGCTATGTGATACTTTTTTGGGCACACTAACTCAAAGGCACGTGAACTGGCCCACAGGATGTCTGTTGCAGCTGTGGTGATAACTTGGTTGTTACCAGTTCTGAATTCTAGAGAGATTGTTGTACTCTTCTTGGACATCTAAGACTGGAAAATCATATGGTTTGAACTCTGGTATAAAGCTGGCAATTACTAGTCTTACTCTGGCAGAAGTATATATTCCAGAAAAACATGCAGCATTCTTAGAATATCCTTATTTGAATCTTCCAGAGACACTGGTTCAGTGAATAGTTCCACTTATGAGTGGATAACCATCTTCTTTAAAAAGTCTTTTTTTTACTGTCTCCCAATATCTTGTGTCATTTTTCATCTTTTTTTCTCAATACTATCTTTTTAACACTTTAGATTGCTACTTGTTGCACCAAAACTGCTTGCAGAAGTAGTCATCTCTGTTCCTCTTCATTTATCTCTGCCTGTATAGCCAAGAATCCATAACTGGTGAAACCTTGGGGAAAAAAAACCCTGTATGTCTATTGTATGGACTGTAATCACAGTTCCTGTTTTGAAGTAATTTTTCAAGCTGGAATTCTTTTACCCACTTTTTTTAAAGGAGTCATTGTTGTTCTTCATTTCTCCATGTATAACTTTATGCTTGCTTCTGCAGAAAACAAATTTTGTCAGAGTGGGATCTGCCTGCCAGACAGTTCATACTCCTCTGTGACTGTGGTGCCATCAGCATGGCTTCTTCCACCAGGCTTTGTGATCTGTAGCATAAGTAATCATTTCTCCCACCTGCCATTTATGTACTACATAAGTCTTTCATGTTACTTCAATAGTCTTAACTTATGTTTAGGAGTCAGTATTGTTTCATATTCCTTTCAAGGGATTGTCCAGAGGATTGTTCAGGAAAATTTGTTTTAAATTTATTCCTGCATTTGGATGGGGGGGAATTCTAAATCGCTATGACAGGTGACACTAAGTAATTAAGATAATGTTGGGGTTTTTTTTCCTAGTCAAAGAAAAAAAAGAAATCAAAGGGCGATGCTAAAGCAGTTCAGGATACGTCACGTCTAGATGGAAAAGAAGTTGATGAAGGTACTGAATGCAAACACACACACAAAAAATGTAATTAGATTTATTTTGGCTTAAATGCTGTTTAAGATTTACTTGTTTGTGCTTCATAAAGAAACACAATATACTCATTTTGTCATAACTCAACAGTCACATATTATATCTGGAAATCTGATCTTTTAAACAACAGTATTTAATAACTTAAAATGATTTTAAGTTAAACTTACAAAAACTGAGAAAACTCATGAATAGTGGGGCCATCCTGTTGCTCATGTTTTGTTCTGTGAAGCAAAGCATTGTCACTTTGCATCCAGAAAAACTCACCTTTGGCCAGTTGTTCATGTTCTCAAACTAAGGTTGAAGTTGACTGCTATGTCTGATTTTTAAACTGAACCTGTACTCGGACTTCAGCTTGATATGAAACAAGCTAAAACTCTTTCCTTTTTGCTCTCTGACTTATTGATATTTTCATTTGGGCGATGTTCTAGGAACCTGGGAAACTAAGATCAGTAACAGAGAGAAGCGACAGCAGCGTAAGCGAGACAAGGTGCTGACTGATGGTGGCTCAGGAGAATCAAATCTCCAAGGGGTGGAAAATGCAGTTACTGTATCCATTGAACAACTCATGCCTACACCGTCGCTTCCAGTTGGTCTCAGAAAAAATAAAGGTATGATGGTCAGTAGGTCTGTGAACGTGTTCTAGGAAGATAACTTGAATGCTGAAATAGTGACTTGGATTTGGACGTATGGTAGGTATGTTTGGAGGTGGTAACTCTTGAGGAAATTATTTTAAGCTATCTAAAGGTACTTCTCCTTGTGCAAAACTCCCCCCTTTTTTGAGCCACACTTTTGAGGCAGCTCAGGAGAGAACATTCTGGAGTAAACAGCTCCACTGGCCTCCAAACTGGTGCTCTGTCAGTAGCTTCACAGCTGCATAGGCATATGTCCCCATTCCTTCAGCTGTGCTCTGCTGACTTGGCCCTTTATATTTCTGGAAACTTCAAAGGCACCCTCAGCACTGCTGCAGGCAGCACCAACTCCTTAGCTTTTTGAACACTTCCTTGTGCGAAGGTTATACCCATGAGTTCTCTTTACAGATCATTCACTGCTTAACATGCAGATGTTTTTTCCAACATTGATTTAGTAGTACCTGTGCTAAAGCTGTTCATAATGGTGGGGCACATCTGCCTGAGGCTTAGTAATCAATTACTATAGCTAAGGATTTAATAAGGAAATGTAAGCTTTAGCTTCTGTGGTTGCTACTGTTTAAGAAAAAAGTTGCATGGGCTGGTTTAAACTGTGTGTAGGCACAAGAATTCATATTTGGCTGCAACTAAGAAATGGTTTAAGAATCTGAAGACACACAGTTTAGATTTCTGACATACTTTTAAACTACTGTGGTGGGCTGGCCATGGCTGGAGGCCAGGTGCCCACCACAGCTGTTCTATCACTGTCCATCCTCAACTGGACAAGGGAGAGAAAATATAATAAAAGGCTTGTGGGTCAACATAAGGACAGGGAGAGATCGTTCACTAATTACCATCACAGGCAAAACAGACTCAACTCAGGAAAAATTGATCCACTTTATTACCAAGAAAACAGTAGAGGAATGAGAAATAAAACCAAATCTTAAAAACACCTTCCCCCCTACCCCTACCTTCTTCCTGGGCTCAACTTAACTCCTGCATTCTGTGCCTCCTCCTCCGCAGCGGCACAGGGGAACAGGGAATTCGGATTGTGGTGAGTTCATCACACGTTGTCTTTGCTGCTCCTTCCTCCTCAAGGGGAGGATTCCTCACACTCTGTCCCTGCTCCAGCACGGGGTCCCTCTCAGGGGAGACAGTCCTTCATGAACTTCTCCAATGTGAGTCCTTCCCACAGGCTGCAGTTCCTCACAATCTGCTCTAGCGTGGGTCTCTCCCACAGGGTGCGGACCTTCAGGACCAGACTGCTCCAGTGTGGGTCCCCCACGGGGTCACAAGTCCTGCCAGCAAACCTTATCTGGCGTGGGCTCCTCTCTCCACAGGGTCACAGGTCCCTCCAGGAGCCTTCTCCAGCGTGGGCTTCCCATGGGGTCACAGCCTCCTTTGGATGCCTCCACCTGCTCTGGTGTGGAGTCCTCCATGGGCTGCAGGTGGATATCTGCTCCACCACGTACCTCCATGGGCTGCAGGGGGACAGCCTGCCTCACCATGGTCTTCTCCACAGGCTGCAGGGAAATCTACTCTGACAACTGGAACACCTCCTTCCCTTCCTTCTTCACTGACTTTGGTGTCTGCAAAGTTTCTCACATCTTCTCACTCCTCTCTCTGGCTGCAAAAGCTTCCCCTAGGTTGTGTTTTGGGTTTTTTTTCCCTTAAATATGTTATCCCAGAGGTGCTACCACTGTCGCTGATGGGCTTGGCCTTGGCCAGTGGTGGGTCTGTCTTGGAGCCAGCTGGCATTGGCTCTGTCAGACACAGGGGAAGCTTCTAGCAGCTTCTCGAAGAAGCCACCCCTGTAGTCCCCCCACTACCAAAACTTTGCCACGCAAGCCCAATACACCTACTGATACACTTGGTGCTTTAATTTGCTAGAACATCAACTTTCAGCTAAGTGGCAAAAAGCCTAGCAACTGTATAGTACTGTGTAAAAATATATTGAAATTTGCATGCCTTGGAGTGGTCTACTGAAATGTGAACTAAGCTGTTTCTGTTTATTCTAACTTCTAATGGCTTAACATCTGTCTCTTTACAGTTCAACTGACTTTTGGAGTTTATCTGAAGTAAAATTATTTCTGTGAAGGAATCAAATTTTTTTTTTATCACTTCCCAAAAATTTCGAAAGTGATTACTAAGTCATTTTGAAGAGTAACTTCTTTTTTTAATAATGTCTTAAAATCCAGGTCTTACCTCGTGTTTTTTAGGGGCTCTTGTTTGCATCTTGACTGCATGCATGGTTCTTGTCTTTGAGGACTAGATGTTTAGTGTTTTCTTTTTTCTGTCCATTTACACACAGCTTCAAGAAATGGTAATTCCAACTGTCTACGTACTGTGTGGCTAGCTGTAACTACTATAACCTCTCTAGCAAGGGTCCTTTATGCATCATAGTTGCTCTTATCACCTTATACCAGACTAATCTGAAAAGAATTCAGCTATATCAAGTGTTTTCATGATAAGGTAGAAGTTAGAAATAGCTGTGTGTTTCTGAAATCCTTGGAGCTGCCCTTTGGTTGAAAATGGCAGCCTCTGTTTTAGATTTCTGCTCGGTATTCTTGGGGAAACTAGCTAGAGTTCTTTGAAATCTGCAGTTACTTGGTTTATAGGCCCTAAATCAGTTTTGAGTTCATTCTGTCTGCAAAATAAACACAAATAATGAAAAAAAAAAAGAGCATTTTAATTTTATTCTTAAGTTTTCTAAAAATGTCTTAATTTATTTTGAGATATTGATTATTTTTTTTTCCTTAAAATATCAGTGATGATACTCTTTTAGAAGATTTTTACATGTGTTGTTATTTGAAAAAAAACTTACTCTGGCTCTGTTTCCTCTTACTGTTTAATCAGGTGATACACTTCTGAATGCACAAGTTAGCAGCTCTAAGCCTGCAAAGGGGGAGTCATCAATTCCACAAGGTAAGAAGTTTTCATTTTATTATGAAAAACATAGGTTTTATTATTAGGCATCTTAATTAACTACAAAAGTGTTTTACAGAAGTGAAAACAAAAATTATCAGGGCAGGATTTTGTGTGGTTACTGATCTGGAACGTTATAGTGCAGCTGGCTTTTATGGTTATGCAAATCTTATACTTCTAGGTTGCAGTTACTTCTTAACAGGTTGAAAAGAGTCTCTGTTAAATGTAGAAAAAGGACTCGGTATCTAGAATTTTCAGCCAGATTACCCATTATATGAATTGTTACTTACAGAACAGTAGGGTTTATTCTCAAGCTTTACTTAAAAACTGTTTATGCTTTTTTGTGGTAATGAATTGATTATTTGCTCAGAGAAAAGCTAAATATAGATAACTGCAAAGAGCTCAAAGATATCAATCCTGACTATTGTAAAGTTTGTGCTTGTTCAGATTATATACACAAGTTACTTAGTTCTTTACATACTCTTTTGAGAGGCATACTTTAAATACATTCATTTTGAAAGTAAGTAAATATATAATGTCATGTATATTTATTTACAAACATATAGCTATGTGTATCACATTTAAATGTTAAAATATTTAACTATTTTTAGACTGACTAGTGAACCTTAGTGATTTTCTGATGAGATATTGCTATAGTAATACTCGAAGTGAATTAGTATGGCATAATCAAATTAAGATGGTTGTTCTTATAGTCAACATTAGTGGTGTTGCTTTAATGAAAAGTAGTTGGTGCAATTAAGCAAGTCAACAAACAAGTTATTAAAAGCATCCAGGTCCAGAAAGTGAACCACTTTCTACTACTTTTTGAGAGCTTTACTTCACATGTAAACTTCCTGGACCACAGCAGAGAAGGAAGGAGCTGTATTCTTCAGAGATGTATTATGGAAGGACAGGAGGTAATAATAAAGTTTCAGTAAGGGAAATTCCAGCTGGCCATGAGGAAAAAAGCTCTTCATAATGTTGCCCAGAGATGCTTTGAACTGTGAGCCTTTATAATTTCCAGAACTTGAATAAAGTATATATTTGAAGTTAACTGTACTTTGAGCAGAAGGTGGAACTAGGTGAATTCCAGGGATCCCTTCCAATGTGAAGTTTTCTGTGCTTCTGTGAAAACCTACTGGTCATATAGAAGGTAAATGTTTGTGATGAGAGAGTAGTATGATGAACACAGAATAGTCCAGCTCCTACTTCAGGACTTCAGGTGTCTTTGCAAGGTTGCAAAAGAATTTTTCTATCAGCCACACTTTGGTTTCTGTCTCTGCTATTTTTGTTTTTGCCTTCCCCTAAGTAGTCATATTACCCTTAGAGGACATTGGCTGACATGAACAACGTTAGTGCTCTGGCATTGTATAGAGAAAGGGCAGTGGTTTTAGGTACAGCAATGGTGACCTTACAGATGTCCATGTTGGAAATTATTTGCTTAAGAAAATCTAGCCATATCTCACCCAATCAATTCCCTGCCAGTGAACTTGCCTTGAATGTGGCACGTTAATGCTGCCTGAGCTGCGAGTTCATTTGAGGAGCGAAATATTTGATCTATATTTTTGTTGGCGTATGATATAGACTTACTCGTGCATCAGGTTTTGGCTGACTGTTTGTTACACTTGCAGTATGCAGGTATTTCTTAATCATTTGTAAGTGAGAAGTTTTCCTGTTGTTTACATTGCATATATAAAAAGAGAAGATTTGATATACAGTACTCAATGTACTATTGACTCCTCTCAAAGTATAGGTTAAACATGCTATGACTAGTAATTCCTCAGCAGGGTAGATTGCTACAGATAGACTTGTTATCTTTTACCTTAACTTAACCTAAAATATATTGCTTATGAATTATTTTGAGAGTGTTACCATGATTTTTTTCCCCTCTAACTGTGATAGACTCTATTGTTAATATGATAGCTGTCCTCTTTGCAAATTCTGTGTAACGTTTGGGAACCATTTTCTAATCCTTGGTCATTTCTTCTACTTCCTGTCTAGAGAACTGCTGTATGCACTGATGAAACAAATTATTCTCCACTTAGTTCACTGGGCTTTCCATAAATGATCACTATATTCTGTAAAATTACCTGGCAGTGTTGGAAGCACTCCCACCCCCTCTTTTTTTAAATTATTTTATTTTCATCTAGAGGCACTGGTTCACCAAGATATCAGCCCTATAAAGAAAGGGACATAGGAAGGACAGTGCAGTTCAGTGCTGGTTTTTCCTCACTCTTCAAGTTAGTAGACAGATGGTGCATATCATCTGAACTGGAAAATCAGCTGAGACAGAGCAGCAGCTCTTCTGTATATCACACTGGTGTAGCAAAGCTGCTGTTCATTTGTACTTTTTTATTGTTAAGTATATGTGCACATAAGTAATATTTTAATTCTTAATCCAGTTCGTAATTTTATATAATGCTTTCATTATGTTTGTATTTAAGTTTCTCCAGGATTGAGTGAAAGCCATACAGTAAATGGAGGAAGCTGGAATGAGAAGT
This sequence comes from Aramus guarauna, assembly GCA_013400195.1. Taxonomy (NCBI): domain Eukaryota; kingdom Metazoa; phylum Chordata; class Aves; order Gruiformes; family Aramidae; genus Aramus; species Aramus guarauna. Next base: position 473,656 of record VXBL01002128.1, on the reverse strand, counting down.
CTGTAAAAATCTCCTCACAGATTGGTGTAGGGGAGGAGAAATGGACATCTGTTCCTTCAGCTGCAGCTGGGAAGAGGAAGACTGAGACATCAGCTTGGGGCCAGGAGACTGGAGATGCTAATGGAAATGGAAAGGACTGGGGTGTAACCCTGGTGGGCAGGCCCTGGAAAGAGCGTTCTTTGTTCACTCCTATTGGTAAGCTATTCTGAAGAAAACTTGCTTCACTTAAGCATTTTTTTTTTGTATAAGTGTATTTTTTAGTAGTGAATCTCTTAAATAGTTTTATGTCTACATATTTAAAAAAAAAAATCTTGCGGTGATCTAGTGAAATGTGAACTAAGTTTCTGTTTACTCTAAGTTCTGATGCGTTAACATCTATGTGTGTTTACAGTTCAACTGGGGTTTTGGAGTTTATCTGAAATAAAATTATTTTTGTGAAGGAATCAAACTTTTATATCACTTTCCTAAAATTTTCTAAAATTCTGAAAGTGATTACTAAGTCATTTTGAAGTGTAACTTCTTTTTTAAATGAATGTCTTAAAACTCAGGCCATAAATCTATTCTGTTGATCCAACATGATCAAATCAACTGTGCTTTTGGCAGATGCTTGTTTAGGCTCCAGGCATGAAGATTGTTCAGCTCTCATGACGCTTAGTGTTACGCTGTTTTTCTCATTAGAAATTGTTTCTAGTCATCTCTGGTACAATTTTTGCCTTTAGCACTTGTACTGTCCATAATAATAATGAAGAGAATTTCCTCATTTATCTCTGGGCAACAATCTTCAACTTATTAGCAGATGCTGTAAGGGTCCTTCCCACCCTTCAGTCTAAGGGATCCTAGTCTCCTCTGGAAAGCAGTATTCCTTTGTAGTCAGCAATGTTGATTTAGTCTAGACCTCTTTTATTTGCCTCGCATATCTTGAAATGTGGTGCCTGAGCCTGAACCTGCTACAGTCTCTCACAGTATTATTGTATTCAAGTTAGGATGGTTGAAAAACTGGTCAGGATCAAAGGTAGTGGTTAGTGAGTATCTCCTACTTGTCAAAATTGTTCTGAACTCAGTTCTGTTCTTTAACATATATGCAATTTGTTCCAAGCCAGGTTTCATCTACAGAGTTATAAATATGTTTTTCAGTAACTTAGATGATTGCAGTAACAGGAAGAACACCACCACTATGGAGCTCAAAACACCATTTACTTTCCTTTGTGAGAAAGGAAAAAGTATATATAAATATCTTTATATAGAGAGAAAGCTGTAGAGGGAAGAAGATCTTAACTTGAAAATTGTTTCATACAGTCACATCTCTATCAGCAGTAATTGTCTCATGTAATAAGCAAAATAATGTCCTCAGTTGTGTGAAATGTTAACATGGCTGGAACTTCCGCTGTTTTTCTGGCCCTATTCATAGTTAAATAGCTAACTTTTTCAACATTGCCAGCAGTGTGAAGCTTGTTTTTTGTTTGTTTTTTTTCTCCCTCCTCCCCCACAGCTGCTTGGAATGTGGATGCAAGGATTAATACCTCTGAACAGAATTCTACTTCTTTCTCTTCATTTGGATTAACTCCTGGAGTTTCTGGTATGTATGCCCTTCCAAAGATTTTTCCACTCTTTTCTACCCCACCAGGTGGAAATAGAATTTGCCAAGTGTTATTAATACACATCTTTCTCATTGTTCTTTAAAAATAGTACTGGTAACTGTAAACAAGTGGAAGATGCGTTTTATGAAAGCCTAGAAAGCTTTTTTGTTATGCTCAAATTATGCAATAAAGTAACTGTTTTAAATTGATAACCAAAGCTAGATTGATAAGGTGGTGATATTTCTTATTTAGCCTCCCTGTTTGTGTGTTGAGTCTAAATAATGGTCATGAGACACAGCAATACTGAGCAATCTCTTAAGTTGGAGATCTGAAGATTGCTCTCTAAGAAAGTCTGTTTATCCTGATCATCTGAGTGGTTTGTTATTCGATGGTTGGGTTTTTTCCCTTCAAGGAACTGAAGCACTACTTTCAAAATAGGTTCCATAGGCAGGATCTGAAGTCCTGAGTCTTCTCTGTATGATGGGTGGGAAAGCTGAGCTCTGGAGTTTTCTGGTTTTGAAGGGTGAAATTGCTATACAGTGCAAACCTTGCTTCATAACAAATCTTGTGTGTTAAACTACTGACATAAGTGCTACAGTGATTTATTATACAATATAGGGATCATATGTCAGGTTTTCTGCTCTTTCTTGCTTACTCCCATAATCTAACGAGCTTGGCATAGCTATTTTGTTTTAGTAAGTAGCTGGCCCTAGTACTTACGCACTTAGGCTATGTTTACTTGCATTGCAGTTTGCAGTCTTTTAACTGCGGAACTCAAGCTTCATGTTCTACAGCTCACGAGTGCTTCATTCTCTGGGCACATCTGAGCCAGGATAACAAAGAAGTTATAAATTCCAAGGTCTAATTTATCAGACTTTCCAAAGAACCAGTTCACTTAATGAAAACTTGCAGAAACCTTGCCTTAAAGAAAAAGAAGTCTTAATTGTACAGAGTTCTAATAAAATAACATTTTCCTAGGGAAGCCACATGCATTCAAGTTCAGTCTCTAGGCTAAGACATAAGAAAGTTTAGTTAATAAAGTGGGACGACAGACTGATCTGAGTCATCTGCAATACTACCATTCCAACTTTAATTGAGAGAGAAGTGTGAAGGCAGTGAAATATATTCATCATCTTTGCACCTTAGCCAACAATGTTGTTATGCAAAGTGACCCCATGAATAAATATTTACTTCTTACTTGTTACTGGCTAACAAAAAATAAGAATATATCAAGGTTCCTGTCATCCGAGGTGTCATTTGCAGAGGTGTTTATAAAACAGACACACTCAGGTAGCAATGGTCCTATTTAAACTTTATTTCAAAAGTAAGTCTCATCATAAAGTAATATATTAATTTCTTTCAGTCTCACAGTTAAGGTTTTTTGGTTGTTTTGGGTTTTTTTCTAAAATGGTTTCTGTTTGCTGATGCCTTATTTTTCTTAAAATAATGATGCTAGATGTCTAACACTTCCTGTTACCACGACTGGTATTGGCCTTACTGTTGTTGGTCATGCTGCCTTAATGTTCCTGCAACCTTTTACTTGAAATGAGAATTGGATTCTTAGTAATGAATAATTTAATTGCTATATCTGCAATGTAACTGATGAGGTTTCTTTCTAGTAATTCCTCCTTTTAAGCTTCTCACTCTAAGAGTTCTTACTGATATAGGCTAATAATTTTACTACCCATAAAATTTCATCATGTTTTTCAGTTTGAGGAGACTGCTGTAAGGCCTATAGATTGCTGTTATTCACCCTTCTTATCTCTCTTTTTCCATATTCTTTCCTGACTGCATTTTGCCATCCTTCTTCAGTTCCCTCGTTTTCTGAATATATCTCATTTTCAAGAGCCTTGTAGTTTTCCTGTTCTATGCAGTCCTTAGAATCAGACTCTTCTCTTTGAGCCTTCTGCCTTCCTTTCTGACTTTGATTGGAATTTCTTTATCCAAGAAAACTCAGGAAGCTTGTTAACTTACGAGTACAATTTTATTTATTCCCTTTCAGGATCCAACAATGAGTCAGTTTCTCAGGCTGGTACTTCTGATTTTCAGTGGGATTTAAGTCATGCTCAACCCCCTGTTGATGACGAATGGTCTGGGTTAAGTATGTTCCTCTAAGATGTTCATTAACAAAATTTTGTTAATTACTGTTACTTTAAAGTGTAGTTACTTATGTTAGCTACTTGTATTAGACAGTTGTGAGCATCTGAAGAAAAACCTGGAATGTTTCACTTCTCTAAAGCTAACTGACAGTTTGAGTAAGGCAGGAAGAGGTATTTTGACGAATGAAAATAGAAAATGGTTAATTTTTAGTAAAAATACTTGGATATTGAAACTCAGAAGCAAAAGCTCATGCATTTTAAGGTAGTTCTGGCTTTTGCTAGAAAATCTTGGTAATCAATTAAAATAGTCTTACCGCAAACGATGAGAAAAACCTACTGCAAGTCTGCAGTATAGGTGTTTAGCAGATTGTACTTGAGTTACTGAGTTTTCTTTTAAGTGTTTTTGTACCTTACTGAAAACTTAACGTGACATAAGACTCTTGAATTTAGTCTAATTTACTTTCTCATTTAGCAAACATTAGGACGTTCTTGTGTGTATAGAAAGCATGTGGAGGGTACAAATCACTGAAATCACTTGGGAATTGTAGTAAAACTGGTGTTTACTCTTCCCTTTCCCCTCCCTTCCAATTTTAAAACATTCACATAGTTCTTACCACAGTCTCTCCTTAAACAGGGCTGTAGTGTAATAGTTACAGCTGTTCCTAACTATTTACTAGTGAAATTGTACATGTGAAAGGAGGCTTTCAGCCTTAAATTCACCTTTTGAACTGCCTTGTAACTGATACCTTTATTCAGTCAGATGTAAGAATGTTATGAAAAACAATTTACTGCCTCTCATTAGGTCATTGACCTGAAAAGTTGGTCAAGAAGTTGACCAGAAAAGCTGTCTTGCATGCTGCCTTCTGTCTAAGAACAACTTCTTGTTTAATGACTGCAAAAGTGGAATGGATTGATGCAGTCCTCAATTCTACCAGGCTATAGCTTCTGTTAGAGTAATTCGGTCATAGATGTCAACTATTGTACACTAGGAGAAGTGGGGAAATAATGGAAGTTTAGGGCAATGTGATATGCAGATACACCTTACTGCTTTATCGGGTTCAGGACAAAGAAATTAACTGTATGGACAAATACTACTAATTTTTATTACTAATGAAAAAAGAATGGATTTTTCTTTTAAGCGACTAGTGAGTGGGCAGTATATAAACCATAATGCGTTATGTTGTGCAGTAATTGTTTTTTCAAATCAGTAAATTTTAGTGTCCAAAGTAAGTATAATTAAGGTAATATTTTTGTATGAAAGCAAGAAGTGGAAAAGTACTAGAAGTGATCTTAAGATCTGTTAGTGTATTTTTTGTTTCATAATGCTTGCCAGTAAATTTAATTGGGTTTATTACTGCTTTTCGTTTTGACTTAATCGTCAAATGTTTAAACTGAATCTCACTGTAGTTGGCAGACCAAGTGGCCTCTTCTTCAATTTGGCGTAGACTGAGGGTGAGAAATACTTATGTTAGTATAGATGTGGAATGAAAGATGATCTTTTACAAGGTGTTCTGTTTTAAAATCAGCTTGCTGTAACTGTCCACTGAACAGACAATCTAAGGCTTAGTTCTTCCCTTCAGATATTTTTAATTTTTTATAACTGACCCTTTAAATCTGTCATTCCTGTGTGACAAGGTAAATATGTGCCATCATAAATGAAGGATAGCAAAATGGAGTAGGGTCTTAGTCTTAGAAGAAGTAAGGTTATTTTAAAATGTCAGTGTTAGAACATGACTTTTGACTCCGTAAGGTTTACACTTTCAGATGTATCACAGAATGGTAGAGGTTGGAAGGGACCTCAGGGGATCGTCTAGTCCAACGCCCTTGCTAAAGCAAGTTCACCTAGAGCAGGTTGCACAGGACCACTTGTAAAGGTTTCTTACTCAAGTAAGATTGATCAGTGTTACCGTTCATCTTATTTTTTTTCACAAACTAGGAAAAAAGTTCAAGATCAAGAACAACTTAAACTTTTCCTTCTTCACATAGAAAAGTATCCGAAAGCAAATGCATCTAGCTAGCTTTTTGCTCTGCAAGAGAACCAAGTCTTACTCGGAACTTAAGTCTTCCACCTATCATTAAAATCTTCACATTTTTTCAGAAATACAGGATATATTTATATCTTGATATCAAGAAGTAGTTTTATGCATATGTTTTTTTTCCTTTTTAAACTGTCAAAGGGCACCTGTAAAGTAAGGAGATGTTCCTGAAAATCTTTTTAATCTTTGTAGATGGACTTTCTTCAGCTGATCCCAGCTCTGATTGGAATGCACCAGCAGAAGAGTGGGGAAACTGGGTAGATGAAGAAAAAATTGCTTCTGTTCCTCAACCTGAAGAGATACCTGATGTTCAGAAGGTAAAAGGTGATATTTTCTCCTTAGCTCCAAGACTTTGCCCTTACCACTGCCATTTCTTAAAGTTACTTAAGGTTGATGATAAAGGTAATCTCTCATCTCTTTTACAGTAAGTGTAGCATAATTGTGTTTGTGTACACAGAGATGGAAAATGCTGAATATTGTCAAGAAAATAGAAGCCACTTAGCACCAAGTTGAATTTTAACTGTCTCACTGTAATATAAGGATTACCTTATCATTGTAGACTGAGGATTTAGATCTGTTTTCATAAATACTTCTTAACAATATTTAGTTCTCTGTATAAAAAACAGCATTTCCATGCTGCCAGTACATGGTGCTCTGTTGCCTTTATCATTTCCAAATCCTGCACATGTATTACCCAATAATATGTAAAGAATGTGGTCTTCCATGACCTGGAATGAACTGAAAAGATAAGATTGTGTTCATTTATATTTTTATAAATTAAATTAAATTCCTTATAGCTATTAATTTGTGTTTAGTCTATAGAAGGCATGTTTCATCTTAAATTCGAAATACTTTATATTCCCATATGAAGGCTTCGGATAATGAGAGAGAAAAAGCAGAGCCAATTCTTCAGAGTTCTACAAGTGGCAAATCCAAGAAAAAAAAGAAGAAAAAGAAGAAGCAGGGTGAAGAAGCTAACTCTCCTGCACAGGTAAATGGAACAAAATCTGCATAGTCTGAAAGGCAATTTGTGAGGAATTCACAAAATCACCTTATTTTTACATATTAGTGTCTGAAGCAAAAAATCGTTTGGGGGCAACTCATTTCCTTATAGCTTTGGATTGTCTACTATTGTCTCTCAAGAGTTAAAGTAATTCTTCTCTTACTGATATTTCCTTTAATTTGAATTATTCTATGTTTGACTTGTGACTATAATGTAGTTTTGCTGGATTTATGAAAAGCATGAAATATGAGGAAAGTATTTATCCTGAATTATTTATTTTTTATCAAATCAGAATTCGTTATTGTAGGCATGCTTCCCAGGAGGAACTTTCCTCTGCATGGAAAGCCTTCTCCTGTCCTTTGAAAGACAGCTGCCTTGATGGACATAGCTAGCTAGGAGAATGAGAGAAACTCAAGTTTTCTCTTAGGCTACCTTAAAGTACAATTCTATGAGAACATAGTGGTTTTCTGAAGTGCTGTTGTAGCTTGATGTATGTGAAATGGTATCGACTCACTAAACTCATGAGGTGGAGCTACTCCGTGAGTCAGATTTGAATGAGAGAGATAGTATTTGCAGACGGAGGATGGTTGGATTTTTCTGTGTTACTTAAATAGCTTTTGAAGAGTTATAGTGAAACAGATTTGTTGTAAAAATAGCAAGAGCAGATTGCACTTCACTTGGCAATTGAATCATGTTTGAATAGATGAAAACAAGTACTTTCCTAATAGGAAAAATCTTTTAATAGTTCATGCTCAGAATACATCTTGCTTGTGCTTATAGTGACAGCCACTCATAATTTACATTCTTTACAAAGTGTTAAATGCTCATTTGAATCTGACTACGTGAATTGGAGAGAGGGGGAAAGCATTAATTTCAGTCACTTGCTTTGAATTTGCTTTTGATGATAATCATGTTTTCAGTCTGAGATTTTTGTTAAAACTATTTTAAAAAAATTAAGTTCCTATTGTATAGAATTCTTTTAAAGTTGTCTGTGTGGAGACGGATGCTTGTGTCAATTTGCAGTGTTTCTTTTGAGGCAAATTCAAACAGGGTATTAGAACTGCAGCTTTTTTGTAATTGAAATCTGTCATGTTCTGGTGTCTGCAATGACTTTTAAGTGTAAGTCAGAATTAATAGGTTACGGTTAGCAGGTGTTTGTGGATGTCTTGCATGGATCTTAAGGTCAGTGAATGCATTCTGAAATTATTTTTTTTTTTCCTGTTGCCTATAAGCTGCCTTTTAAATAGTGTATGTCAAACAGAATCCTACTGTCCATATTAATGTAATTGGATTAATTTATTCTGTCCATTGGTTTCCACCCATTCTGATTTTGTAACTTTTTCTTTCAATCCTTCAGTCTATGAGATCATCAGTTTAAAGATGAGAATTTCTCTATTAAATTTTTATGGAAAATTGGGGGGATGTTGCTTGATAGGAGCAGACAGAGCTGCTAATACATCAGATAAATTACCGTTGTTATAGCAGTTCAGTAATTTAACTCACCAGTCCTGCTTCAAACTCACTTAAAATTTGTATGTTTATCCTCTGGAAACTGAACATGTTCATTTAATCAGCATCATCTTTCTCATTGATTACACTAACATGTTCACACTCATATTTATTGACAAGGCAGTGGAAGCTACCTTCAGAGCTAGATGTAAAGCAACCCGTTCCTGTCAGGAATGAACTGTGACTGCATTTTCACAAGGTTACAGGGGAAATTAGTGAAGTAACAATGTTTCAGGAAGGTACTTCCAGCTTAAAACCAGAGACCTGTGTTCTATTTCCTGTTCACCACCACAGGATTCTTCTGGTGCTATAAACAAATGTATCTACTCTAAGTCCTCATGGAAAATGAAAACTTTCCACCATTAGAATGGTTAAGGAGTAAAGGTTGAGACTCTCCAATATTTTGGGTATATTTTCAGTTTCTGTACTGAGAGGTTTGTTTTACAGGCATAATAGACTAAATTAGGTTGCAAAAATATTATTAAAGCTTAATGTATGATAGAAAACTGTAGAGATTAATATGCAGTGCTTGCATTTAAGTCACTTGAAACAAAGCACAGAATTGAGAGCGGTGAAGTCTCACCGTGATACTTTTGCAAAGTTTTCAGAGTAACTTCAGTTTAATTTCACATCCTTATAATTTTGCAGGAGCGTAAAGTGCAGTTCATTCAGAGAGTGGAATTTTTGTTAGTAAATTGCATGAAGGGAACTGCTTTCTGGGCTTTATTGGGTTCTATGGGTATTTTTGTATTATGTTGTATAAATTTTGAGTGTTAGTACAGGCTAATATTAGCCTGCTACTTTTAATTTTTTTTTTTTTTGATAGATTT